>JALXJV020000013.1:32870060-33303304 GCA_024633595.2 Lepomis macrochirus | reverse complement strand
GCCATGTGGTAGGAGATAGGAGAAAAGGCTGCTCAGAGGAACAAGACTAAAACTAGCGTTAAAATAAGGTAAAAACAGAAGAACTCAAAGAAAACCTGCTCTTAAAGTGCTATAGAACATCCATGGAAAATATGGTTAAGAAAGGAAAGAATACGGAGGAGAAAGGTGCAAAAGAAAAGAGTACCGGAACGGCGAAAGTGCAGAGCCACGAGGCGGAGCAATCGGATCCGCCGAACGATGACCGGGACTCGGCCATACTCCACGAGCTAAGGGGGCTGCGAAAAGAACATGCGAAGCGGTGTCAGACAACAAGAAAGCATTGTCTAGACTTGAGGCAAGCATTGGAGAGCTCATGGTCAGGACCACGTCCCTGGAGCAGAAGGTGGCTCACATGGAGGAAAGATTGGGAAATAATGAAGATAAGATGACACGGATGGAGCGGGCGGCGACATTTTTGCTACGGGAAACGACTATACTATCAGAAAAATGCAATGACTTGGAGTCGAGAATGAGGCGCAACAACATAAGAATTCATGGCATTCCCGAGGGTGCAGAGAAAAACGACACCATTAGCTTTATAACACAATTTATTAAATCCCAGATTCAAATCACAGAAGGGATGGACTTGGGTATTGAAAGAGCACACCGCTCACTGGTGAACAAACCAAAGGACAACACGGTCCCCCCGAGAGCGATCATAGTACGCTTCTTGGATTATAAGATGAAGGAACAAGTGATAAAGCAGGCCTGGAAACAGAAGATTTGCTGTGAAGGGCGGCCTGTTTATTTCAACCAAGACTACACAACGGAGGTCCAAAAGAAAAGAAAACAGGTCAGGGAAGTCATCAAACAACTGAAGGAGATGAATGTGAAGGCGCAGTCCCCCTATCCGGCCCAACTGAAAGTGTTTTTGGACACTGGAACAAAGACATTCAGCACAGTGGAGGAAGCGGCGCCTATGCTGAAGGGGATGGGTATTAAGGTGAAGGAGGACAGACTGGGGAGAATTCAACATTTGATGACGCAGAAGGTAAGGGGACCGGACACGGGGCAAAAAAGAGCCAGCCCGAAATGACAGAGGCGGATCTGAGGGCACTCCTGGAGTGACGACGTCATCTGCAGTGACATCGTGACAGCCGCTGACTTAGTAGGTAGACATACATGCGTGTCTGTATAGAGAGCTTAATGGTCACGCATTTGCAAAGGAAGGAGGGGTTAGTCGCTCTAATATTAATATTAAAAAAAAAAAAATAAAAAATAAGAAAAAAAACGCTAGTTGTAAAGTAATGTACTAAATTACAAGAAAACTGTGTTCCTTAGGGGAGAGTAGCAAGGAGTTTTGAGTCTTTAGGGCTTTAGACAACTACTAGGAAGCTGTCAAAGCACACAGTGCTTGCTCATCGGGAGAAGGCCACAGCTCTCTGATGATGAGACTCTTGGAAGACTCTTGTTCGAGTTCAAATCTTTATTTGGGGGTTCCTGTCCCAACAAGTGTGTTTGTACTTAGTTCTCGTTTAACCTTCTCAGTTGAGGTTATGTTATGTGTAGTATATTTTTCTTTTCAAAGAGATGTCAGGTACAGTGCAGCTCCAGAAATGGTAATAATATGAGTGATCTAAATATAGTATCCTACAATGTTCATGGTCTGAACCACCCTATTAAACGAAAGAAGATTTTGACCCAACTAAAAAATTTACACTGCTCAATAGCTCTATTACAGGAGACACACCTAACAGAGATTGAACACAATAAGCTGCAAAGGGAGTGGGTAAGTCGGGCATTTTATGCCTCATTTGGAAAAAGGAGAGGGGTAGCAATTCTGATAAAGAAAGGGATACCGTTTGAAGTTGAAAAAGAAGTAAAGGACAATGAAGGAAGATACATAATGATCGTAGGACGAATAGGAGATATGACAATCTCAGTGATGAATGTATATTTCCCAAACGAAGAGAAAGTCACTTTCTTGAACCAAATAGTCAGGATAATAACCAATGATGCAAAAGGTATGATATTGATGGGGGGAGACTTCAATACGGTTAAGAATAATATTCTAGATAGATATCCTTCTGATTATGGACCACTGACAATAAAATCTAGAACGCTAAATAATATTACCAGAGAGCTTGGTCTTATTGATGTTTGGAGAAATATCAACCCTAAAAAAAAGAGACTACACATTTTACTCAAACCCACACAAAAGCTACTCTCGAATAGATTACTTATTCGTGTCCCAGCAACATATGCATAAAGCAGTAACATGTAACATAGAAAACATAACTATAAGTGACCATGCACCTAACGTATTATCTCTAAGCTTAAATGAGGAACCCTGTTTCAGATATTGGAGAATGAATGTCTCAATCATCTCTAATGCAAATATAGTCAAAGAAATCAAGGAGTCCCTTAAGGACTACTTTGAAATAAATGATAATGGGGAGGTTTCACCAACAATACTATGGGAAGGAGGAAAAGCAGTGATAAGAGGGAAAATAATAGAAATTTCATCCAGACTGAAAAAAGCTAGAATGAAAGAACAAAGGGAGTTGGAAAATAAGATTAAAAAATTGGAAAGGGAACATAAACTTGGGAATAGAAACATAATGGGTGAGCTTAAAAAAGCAAAAGATAAATTAGAGGAGATATTAACTATTAAAGCAGAAGGTTCTCTTCGCTTTACGAATCAAAGATACTATGAAATGGGCAACAGGGCGAGTCGCCTTTTGGCATTTCAACTTAGGAAAGCCCAAATAAATAGACACGTCTCCAAAATAAAACACCCCTCAACTATGCAGACTAAAACACAACCCAAAGAAATAGCTGAGGCATTCGCAGACTACTATAAAAAGCTATATGATGATACGGACAGAAATACTCAGGAAGATGTAACATCCTCCTTCCTCAAAAAGATTAATCTCCCAACCCTGTCAGAAGAAGAGTCGCGGGAAATGACCCGACCTATAACTTCACAGGAAATTATGAATGTTATTAAAAACCTCAAAAACAACAAATCCCCGGGGACAGATGGACTGCCAGGGGAATTCTACAAAACATTTAGGGAAGAACTAACGCCAGTACTATGTAAGGTATTCAACTATGCATTAACGGAGGGAGATCCCCCTAACTCATGGTCTGAAGCCATTATATCGGTAATTTATAAAGAAGGTAAAGACCCAACTATATGTGAAGGATACAGACCCGTGAGCTTATTATGCAACGACCTAAAAATACTAACAAGTATAATGGCAGAGAGAATGCAAAAATATATAGCTAAATTGATTAACCCAGACCAAACGGGGTTTATTCCGGGGAGGCAGGGAGCAAATAACATTAGAAGAATACTAAATATAATGTCATATACAAAATTTAAATCACAGCCCTCCCTTTTGATCAGTTTGGATGCCCAAAAGGCTTTTGACAGGGTAAAATGGAGTTTCCTATATCAGTCATTATTGAAATTTGGATTTACACAGCAATTTGTCCAATGGGTGAAAGTAATCTATAAAAATCCAAAGTCCCGAATCCGACTTAATGGGCACTGTTCAGAATTTTTCGATCTCAAGAGAGGGGTTAGACAGGGGGACTGTCTAAGCCCGCTACTATTCGCAGTTAATATTGAACCGATGGCAGAAGCAATAAGACGGAATAAACAAATCCAGGGAATAAGAGATGAGGGAGGGGTGGAACATAAAATATCACTGTTTGCCGACGATCTATTAGTAATGTTAACAGAGCCACTCCAGTCAGTACCGGCTCTACTAGAGAGCCTTAAAGAATATGGGAATATCTCTGGGTATGCGAGTAACGAAAGTAAATCGGTAGCAATGATGTTATCAGGGGAATACCCAACACAGCTGAATGAATTAGTAAAATTCAAATGGACCAATAAAGGATTTAGATACCTGGGTATAATTATCACACCTCAGACTTCACAATTATTCACAGAAAATTACGAGAAGCTGAAGAAGGAAATTATAAAAGACCTAGAAAGATGGGAGATCCTACCACTGACCCTTGGGGGCAGGGTAGAAATAGTCAGAATGAATGTCTTGCCAAGACTGCTGTTTGTATTCCAATCACTCCCAGTCTCCATTCCTAACTCCTTTTTTAAAGAATTGGATAAAAGAATATCAAGGTTTATATGGCAAAATAGGAAGGCGAGAATTAAACTTAAAATCCTTCAGTCCTCAAAGAGTAATGGAGGGCTAGGTTTACCTGAATTAAAGAGTTATTATTGGGCTGCTCAACTGAGAGCCATAGCACTATGGTTAACAAAGGACCAAGAGACAATATGGGTAGATATGGAGCAACGAGCCTGCCCAAACCTGTCCCTAGATACACTGCCCTTTACATCAAGGAGAGTTCAAAGAAATCTCAAAATTCAAAATTACTGGATTAAGGAAACGATTAACATTTGGTCAAGAATAAAAAAGAAATTTAAGTTTCCTGAATCAATATCAAAAATTGTAAAAATAGCGAAGATCCCAGATTTTACCCCAGCCACTATGGATAAAGGGTTTGAGAGATGGACAAATGGAGGACTGGTATTTATAGCACAGCTTTTTAGTGGAGCAACAATGAAATCTTTTGAACAAATCCAACAGGAATTTAATCTACAAAAAACTGACTTTTACAGATACTTACAACTTAGACATTACCTGCAGAATCATAGTGAAGGGCAAAAAATCTCAACAGATATGACCAAGACTGAAGAAATTCTATTATCAATAGCAAAAGGTGAATCAACAAAAGGCTTAATTTCAAAACTATACAAAAGCCTGCAATATGAATCCAATGTTAATAATAAGGAAATTAAGGAGAAATGGGAACTGGAGGCTAATATAATAATAGCAGATGAAGAGTGGGAAGAAACATTTAGATCTGGACACAAATTAACCAACAGCCCGACATGGAGGGAATTTGAATGGAAGGTTAAGATGCGTTATTTTAACACTCCAATTATCACATCTAATTATGGTAAAACATCTAGGCTTTGCTGGAGAAACTGTGGAAAGGTGGGGGATTTCACTCACATATTTTGGGACTGTCCGAAGGTGGTCGAGTTTTGGAAAGAGGTGCAAACAGACATAAAGAATATTCTGGGTATTTATTTGGATCTGGATGCCTCTGTCTATATTTTAGGAATAATTACCTCAGACACGATCGACAAAAGCAATAAATATTTGATCAAGGTTCTGCTTCTGATTGCAAAAAAATGTATAACATGTGCTTGGTTGAGGCCACAGCCTCCCAGTACCACACAGTGGAGAGAGAGAATTAGAAAAGTCTATATTATGGAAAAAATGACATCAAGACTGCAACTCAAGATGGAGATCTTCGAAACAAAATGGAGACCTATAACTAATTTCATACTGTAACCTTGACACCTCTATATGCCTGTTTGTATTTCTTTTAAATGTATTTTGTAAAAAGTTTTTTTGAGTAATTCTACTGCTTTAGCTTGTACTTCTATTATGTTTAGTGTTGTCCCTGTCACAGTAATTAGTGTATCATATATATCCGTGGATGTTGATGAATATAAGTGCCTTATAACAGATCCAATGTCTATCTGAGGGAGATGTTTCTCGGCTGGACTGTTCCCTTCATCAACATTCCCTGGCTGACCTCTGGTGGAGCTGGACTCGTACGATCAGCTTCCTTGGTGTGGGTTAAATATACGGAAGGCTCTGCATAAATAAGATGTGAACTGTGACAGGGCTGGACATGTGTATGTGTAGATATAAAACTGTTACTGAAAATAAAAAGTTCAAAAAAAAAAAAAAAAAAAAATGATGTAGAAAAATTAGTCCATGCATTTGTTACTTCTAGACTGGATTACTGCAATTCCTTACTATCAGGCTCTTCGAAAAAGTCCATTAAGACTCTTCAGCTGATCCAGAATGCTGCAGCACGTGTTCTGACAGGAACCAGTAAAAGAGATCATATCTCTCCTGTCTTAGCTTCTCTGCATTGGCTTCCTGTAAAATCCAGAATAGAATTTAAAATCCTTCTTCTCACATTCAAAGCTCTTAATGGTCAGGCACCTTAAAGAGCTATCTTTAAGCTATCTTAAAGAGCTCATAGTACCTTACTACCCCACCAGAGCACTGCGCTCCCAGAATGCAGGGTTACTTGTGGTTCCTAGAGTCTCCAAAAGTAGAATGGGAGCCAGAGCGTTCAGCTATCAGGCTCCTCTCCTGTGGAACCAGGTTCCAGTTTGGGTTCGGGAGGCAGACACCGTCTCTACATTTAAGAGTTATGCTTAAGACTTTCCTTTTTTGATAAAGCTTATAGTTAGGGCTGGCTCAGGTGAGTCCTGAACCATCCCTTAATTATGCTGCTATAGGCCTAGACTGCCGAGGGATTTCCCATGATGCACTGAGCTCCTCTCTCCTCTTCTCTCTCTCCCTCTGAGTGCAACCTCATCCCATTAATGCATGTTACTAACTCGATTTTTTCTCCCTCTCCCGTGGTCGTGTGCTTCCCCCTCCTGTCACTTCCTGCGGGTGTTGCTGGCTCTGGAGCTGTGGAGTCTGGATCTGTGGTTGGGAGTCTCCTGCTGCCCCCGTGTTCCTGCTCGACGCCCCCCTGCTACACTTGCAACTGCTGTTACTAGTCCTATTGCTATTATTACTGTTATTATTATCATTAACATTACTATAAATATCTGTACCATTTTTCATTTAGTCTATAGCAACATTACCTTTACTGTCTGTACCTCTGTGTGTATACTAGGGGTGCAACGGTTCACCAAGCCCACGGTTCGGTTTGTATTGCGGTTTCTGGGTCACGGTTTCGGTTCGGTAACAGTGGGGAATATGGAGACATTTCTATTTTCCTACAAAAGTTATAGTGGGATACAAATAATTTTAGACTATAATTTTATATGTCTACAATGCAGCATTCAGTTTAATGTACATTTCAAGTCAAGCAGATGTAAAGGGTGACAGTCTGTGTGAATCTAGCTTCTAAACAGTAACATGGATGACATGATCGACTACGTCGTCAGTTTTAACATCAGTCTACCGCGAAATAAATGTTTGCTTTACGAGTGAAACTAAATGCTCTTCTTCCATAGACATTCTCAATTGAGTGCAATGAATAATACGAAGTTCGATAACGTAAGCCTATAAAAACGTTTATAAGTGATAGCGTGCTGTACACAAACCTCGCTAATAAAACAATACTAAAACGATAGATTAAACAACCCACATGGTATATTTTTCATTCACTTTGATGAAGTCGAAGGTCCGCCCTCACCGCTGAATGCACTCGCGCTCCCGCGGCAGGGGAAACACTTTCTGTCGGCGATAACTACATTGGCACGACGCGGTCTCCGTTTTAGTGACGACCTTCGTTCCATCGCTATTGTAATCAATGCTAAATCCAAAATGCTCCCACACAGCTCACTTAAAAGACGATGGTGCATCCTCATACTTTAACTTTGCGCCTCCACACGCCATCTCCTCCGCACATATTCTTGCGTTTCATTAGCATCGGTATGATTACCCTCTCTCCAGTTTTTTCCAGTAACGTTACATGATTCGTCATCGATATATTGACAGTTCATTGGACACCTACTCTCCGGGGAAGGGGAAGGGCAAAGGGTGTTTGCTTGTTGCAAAATGTTTTTTTTTTTTGTGGAACCTGTACTGATATTGACTATTCTAAAAGCCAACCTACAGAGGGCGCTGTTTAGTTGGTGTTGCCTAAAGCACTCTTGAGAATGGTCTGTACAGTCCAGTCAATACAGAACCGAAAATTGCGGATTACATGTAAAAAACCGAGCCGTGGTTTGTGTATTGAACAATTCGGTTTTTTTCGGTTCGGTTTTGCACCCCTAGTGTATACTGTGTAGGCTGCCTCCCTCTGCTCTCTCTCTCTGTCCTTCTGTCTCTCTCTCTCTTTCTCTTGCCCTCACCCCCAACCGGTCGAGGCAGATGGCCGCCCACCCTGAGCCATGGTTCTGCTCGAGGTTTCTGCCTCTTCAAAGGAAGTTTCTCCTTGTCTGTGTCGCCTAGTGCTTGCTCTTGGTGGGAATTGTTGGGCTTCTGTAAATAACATCATAGAGTATGGTCTAGACCTGCTCTTTATGAAAAGTGCTGTGAGACAACTGTTGTGATGATTTGGCGTTAAATAAATAAAATTGAATTGAATTGAATTGAAATTGAATTCAACATGTTTTCAGGAAAGTATTAAGACTGATACCAATGGACATTATAATAAGCTATCTGCTATTGAAATCAGAGTGAACAGATGCACTCAGTCTCTCTCTATCACAACTCAACAGACTAGTGTTGTCATAGATGAGTATGCTGCTATGACAATATTAAACATAGGCCAACGATGTGTGACAGTGAGAACACAAAACATAAGATATGCATTGTGAACTTTATTCTTAACTTAACTTTTAAATCAACATGTCTATAACTTGTTAACTTTAAATAGGCTAAAAAGATGCTTTTATACAATTTGATTGCAAAGACCTTTGCAAAGGATTTTCCTTAAATAAACATCAGTGGGGCTTTGTGTGCAGCATTGGAGCATGTAAGGCCTACTTCCTTTTATGAATGATTTCTAGTCAGTACTGTTTGTCTTTCAAACTCCTACAGTAAAACTATGCACAGAAAAAGCTCACTCCTAATGAGTTCCACAAAGCACCTGTTCTTGTTGAGAAATTGCTAATGAACTTGAGTAATTGTAAAGGGTTGTGTGAACACAGATTTTGGCTAAAATATTTTTTTTCAATGGAGTTGGCATAACACATGTGTATAAATAGCCTATATCTCTCTATTATCTCTTATTACATTGACTGTCTGACTGCATACCTCAAGCTTAAAAAACAAATCCATAACAGTAAGCATGTGATTAATTTACATTGTGACATTTCTTCTAAATCCAGTGTAATCAATCAGAAAATTCTGGAGTTCTGGAGCATTTCAGCTAGACCCCCTATAGAGACCCGCCCTTATCTGACTCCGATTGGCCTTGGAACCTGATGGTGATCAAACAATGATAGCGAATATTGCCCAATCAGAGGCAGAAAAGGAGACACCTTCACACAATGCGGGTGGGATGATTTGCATGGGATGCTGCATTAAAGGCAACTCGGAAATACGGGACAAACCGCGTCCCGTTTTGAATCATACCATACAAATACGGGACAATTCCGTATTTTAAGGGATGGGTGGCAACCGTAGAACTTTTAGACTATCTGACTTTTTCCGTTTCAGTAGGATGGTTTGCTTTTTTGCAGACAACGGAACGGAGGCCAGATTTAAGGGGCCATGGTTTACAGGCGCACCTAAAGGTCCAGTTCCTAAATCGAATAGGCTATATTGTTTCAATTTTGCATCCGGTTTGAGTTCAGAAAGACAAAAACTCAAACGGTCCAGGAATTTTATACAAAAGCCAGATGTCGTTACATTATGTGGTCAGACAGTCAGCGGGTAAAAAGACAAAACACACGCTCCAAATGTCTACCTGGATATTGTGTATCACGGAGCAGTCAGGATCGTGTGCGTTTAGGTGCGCATATCAGCAGACTTTTACCGGAGGACGGTCTGAACCAGACGGTCTGGTCACAGATAAAAACAGGACCTGTTCATTTCTCATACTAAGTGAACCAGTGAAGCTTTTGCATACATACAAAACCAGTTCCATACCCTATAGGCCTATCTCCATTAAAGAATGAGTTAATGCCTGTCCTTACATGCTACATACACTACATTAAAAAAGTTAAATAAGGTGTTGTCTTTTCAAGGAGAATAAATAACAAATTATAATAATTCGCTAATTATTATTAGTTTTTATTATCCTATATATTTGTTGTAATAATACCTTCTTATACATATTTTGATTTTAATTTTAACTTTTAGAATCAAGATCAAGCCAGCTTTTGGCAAAACTGTTGCTTTACTGTTTACCTTTCTTTTTATTTCCTCCTACTGTGTTTATACCAAACACCAAGGCAAACTGGCAAACAGTGAACATCTCCTTGGTAATCAAACGAAACTGATATAAAATAAATATTACAATACAACAATACATTAAATAGTAGCCTGCTGTAATTATATATTAGTACTATTTTAAATGACACATACAATGTTAGAATAACGTGATTAGTTACCATGGTGTTCACACCAGAACTGAACCGTTCCAGAGACCATCTCCTCGAGGCAAACCAAAGTGCGGTTATTTGGTCCGCACCAGAGTTTGAGTTCACACCAAGCCAAACGAACTCTGCTTTTTATTTTCATAAATAAAATATGGTTATTTATGGGAAGGTCAGCATTAAACCCAGTCAGTCAGGAAAGCAAAAGAAAAACGTAGGCTATAGCTACTACAAGATGTAGCTTAAAAGAAAAAAAATTCACGGCAGGCTACATCTAACGCACATAAACATGGGGAAATAATAGACTACATAATACAATAATAACCTAATAAAATAGCTGTTAATTAAAATCCATACATACCTGTGTCTACATGCTGTAAACCCTGTTTGACTTCATGCTCCCTCACAAAATATTTTAGTTGATCTTGAAGAAAAGTTCAACAGAAAGTGGAAGGAGAGAAATCCGATCATCAGTCCGGTGGTGAAGATTAAATTAGACGTTTGCCTCATCTTCCGGGTATACCTGTCAGATGAAATGTGGAATTAAAAATAAAAGCCTAATGAAATCACAAACTGCATGCGGTAAAGCCTGACATGAGGTACTTTGCTGCCATACGCTTTAAAATTCAATCTTTGAAGGGTCATTTGAACAGCTACCAGGACAGAAGTTAAACTGATAACGTTACAATAAAACTATAAAACACTGGCGCAGTATGCTTAATAAATCAGCTATGTGAGAGAATACCATCAGAAATGATTTGAGCTGTCTGGGTGAGGTCCAAGCCGCCGGTGCTTTCTGTTTTTTTTCCTTCAGAGGACAACAGAAAGCTCTGAACTGCTAGACCACTTCAGATTCAAGTCTAGCGGATGCTGCGTTCCAGTCACAGTTAGAGGTCGGATCTAAGAGCTTTCCAGGTGTCCGACGCCAAAGGTAAATAAAAAACATGGCTGAAACTGATGTTTCTTTGCCAAGTGTAGACATACACTCAGTTGAACTCTTATTTTTCCCCTTGGTGTTAATTAAAAAGAGTTGTTTAAAGGAAAACGAGTGTACAAACATTGGAACCATATTCTGACAAGGACCTACTTTAGGTTGCCTTTCAGTTGATGGTTTACTGTTTAACCTATTATGTCCGCTCCTGTCGGTGCTGTCATTGTTGCGTGACCTCAGGCAGCTGCCGCTTTGTGAAGTCGGGATAGAAGTTTACTCTGAGTTCACAGGAACTCCCACTTTAAGTGGTCCTCCTTTGGGTTTTCTAGTTGGAAGTCGGAGCTCCGATTTGTCTGGAACGCAGCATTACCTGGATGAGGGATCGACGTCATCAAATTACAAACACAACAAAACGAGGACGGTGATGAGGTCGGTCACTTAACAGGTGCAACAGGCTTGTGGTCAAGCAGTGGTTCTCAAAGTGGGGTCTGTGACCCCAGGGGGTCCTTGAGGGAGTTCCAGGGGGTCCACAGCAAAAAGGAGAATAATTTACTTTCGTTATCCACCCATGAGTAACACAGTGACAGAATTTATAACTATACTTGGGTCATAGTTAATACACTTTCTGCCATAAAATATCTAAAAGCAAAAATCCTTTCAGATGGGGGGCCCTGAATCTTATCAAATGGAGGTTTGGGGTCTATTTTGTGTGGGTTTAGGGATCCTTGATGTGAAAATGTTTAAGACCCACGGCTCTAGAGTTAAGAGCACCAGAGGCGTTTGGTGGGCTACCACTTGTTTCATTTAACATAGGCCTATTTTACTTATGAGGTAACTGTATAAAAAATCCCTGGAACTAATTGTCTCCTTATTGTACTTGTAAGAGGGAAACAGCAGGAGAACAATCTAAGGAGCAACAATTGTACAAGTAGGCCTAAATAATGAACACAACAGATAAAAATAATGACAAAATATATATTCACATGAGCACAGAAAATGTTTTATAAATATAGTGTACTGGCCTGTAGACACACTAAAATTTAAAAAATGAATAAGATAAATATAGGCTAAGTTTAAAAAGTTGGTGTAAAAGTAATTAAAAGCCAATTTCTAAACATAAGTGTGGAGAATCATTTCATATGTGGAATTTTCTCACAATTAGCTTTATTCATTGCCTCAATCAAAAATTATATTGAAATTTAAAGTGTTTGCAACAGTATCTAAAGTGAATGTTTTGTCACTCCCAGTGTGCCCCTGTCTGTCTCTACTTTGTATTTGTGTGTGGGGCATGGTACTGATTAATAATTATAATTGATTAATTAGGAATAAATGCAATTCTCTTGCTCTGGTGACATAAGCAGGAACAAATATATTCAAAACTCACTTGTCTTGACTAATCATTGGTGTTTATTGGGCTCTGCACTTGTAGTAGGGGAGACCGGGGATAGTTGTAACAAAACCATTTCCACCATTTCCAGAAAAGATAGGAGTCATGAGGTCATTTCAGTATTTACCTACTTCCTCCCTGATCAGACATGGTGGTTGTCAAGGCTGGAAACGGCACATTCAGAATATGCAGAGAAAAAAATGATTTTCAGGTAAGAAAGTACACCCAGACAATATTTTGTTTAGTATCTATACTATTTTCAATTCAGTTCAATTCAATTTTATTTATATAGCGCCAAATCACAACAAGCCCAACAATTCCCACCAAGAGCAGCACTATTGCAGATAAAATTGTATGAGTTATAAGATTAAACTGCAGTTTCTTAGGCAACATGTGAGGCATTTTTTCTCTGCAAATTCCAAACTGCTTGCTGTAAAAACTGAGATTAGGGTTAATTAATATTTATTTAAAAAAATATTAACATATACATAAGAATAATAAGACTATGTGGAGTTTGGAATCATGTTGATTGATTATAAGTAATTTCTTAAATACATTTTGATCAGTTTTGTTTGAATAAAATCAGCTATGAATAAAGTAGAATTTAATTATATTTTATCAGGAAAGTCAAGGATGTAGAAAATGTATTTTTTCTCATTTGGAGGTCTTTGGTTTTTAAATTACCTTACACTTCCACCCAAGCAGATTTGGACATCGTCATCTGCCACATATTTCAGGGGACGCCATTTTCTCACAGGTAAGATATCTTTAGTTTAATTATTGATAGTTAACAAAAATTTTATAACCAAGCTGCTGTAACAGGTAGCTGCAGAACATTGTTTTGCGTTACTGCAAGTTACCAAACATTCCAACTTAACTGGCTGTAATGTTAGGTCAAACTATAAGTTAGTCTATAGTGTCTCAAGTCAGCCTAAATTCGACTTAAAACACGGTGTTAGTCCCTTATATATGTGGGACTAACAAATAAAAATGATGGTAGCAAATCAAGGCACAGGAGAGAAGGGTTCAAGAATATATCAAATTTATTTCAAAACCGAAAGTCAGTACAAAGACCAAAAAACAATCTTGCTAAAAACTGGAGATGGGTGAAGGACTAACAAAAAAAAGAGCGACTAGATTTGGTCTATAGCTAGCCACCAGCTAAGGAGCAACATGATGACAAAAAAATCATCATTTTCAGCAAATTTAACATTTAACATCTCTGTTATTTTATAACATAAAAGAGAAACACTAACAGGGTGGCATGACCAACAAGGACTCATTGAATCTCAACAGTAATTTAATAATTAACTCACAGAGCATTTAAAATTCATGGAAATACAGAACATTAAACAGTTTTTAAACATACAGAAAATTAACACATACACACCAATGCCTCTCCTTACAACCAAATTGCTGCTGCCCCAATCATTCCAACTGAGAGACACACAAACACACTTTATGGGCCAGTATTTAAATTGACTTAATTTTATTATAATTCTAACTTCTTGAAGTTCATTTCATTTTATTGTGTGTGTGTGCAGGGAGTGTTTTTGTAATGCTAAATATCTTACTGTCAAAGGGAAAGAATAATACTGCAGCAGTTGAAAGATATGGGATGTTGGACCGATGTTAACAAATACAAGGTGGCCCTGTTATGTATCATTTCACCAGGACTCAATTTAGAAATCCCGGAGGAGCCCCCTCTTATGTTACGTCCCAAGGTGTCAAGGGGTGTCGGGACATAAACATAAACCAGGTACTGAAAAGATGTTTATTTGAAATAAAGTAAATAGAGTTCACGACAGAAAATGAGCCAATGGGTGCTGTGGAAATCAACAAATATAACAAAACTAACAGCAGGTAAAAATAAAAGGGTAAACCAAAAACCTCACTAACTTAAGTATGTTGCAAAAAACAAAACACGAAGCGCACAGCACCCCTGAACCTAGAGGAACTAACATAAACACAACAACTGTGAGTGCAAGAAAGGTGTCAGTTGGCCCACTTCATAACCTTTACACAGTTTAGCAAAGACACGATCACAATGTCTGTCAAGACTAACGAGGATGCTAAATACGCCAAGCTCTGAGGCATGTGGTACCGAGGCAAGCAAATCGTGTCTGACAGCTGCCTCGATTGGCAGACAAAGCAGGCTTTTTAAACAGGTGGTGTTCTTCGCTGGTGCTCCTTGAATGGCCAGCGGTAGCATGCCGCACCAATCCGTGTCATGGTCACAGGAACCCAGGAAGTAGGCAGGACCTTCCCATAGACAGTATTTTACTGGACGAAGCCACCTGATTTGAATGGACAGCAGTGAAGCCAGTTTTGGACCAATAAAATAATACTACGGGGCTACTTCCTGTTGGCACCAGCGTCTACTGCGCATGATGGCGCAGCATAACCGTGGTTTGATGACGTAGAACAGCGGCAGAAACACTGTAATTCTGGTTGCTGCATAGCTGCGCCAACAAAAACTTTCATGGCTCAGAGTGTTTGTCTGACTCAGATCGTCACTGTTTAATCAGCCCACCTACGAGGCTCACCTGTCAAACACCAACGCAGCGTCACTGATGGCCGAATAGTCTTTTTAGAATCGCTGAGAGTTTATAATCCAAGCAATACGGGTACGTCTCACATGTGTGACGGGATGTCACAAAGTTTTGACGTCATTTTTGGGCCTACATGGAACCGTCCGTGCAGGCTTTGGTTGACTTCACTGTTTCAACTGTGGCCTACCCCCTTGGACCTTCCTTCTTCGCACAAACAATCCACAGGGTGGGTTGGCACAGCCTGCATAACAGATACACACATTCACAGGTAAAAATTACAGATGGGTGCCGCCAGCAGCCATAGCAGCCCAAATATGTGAGACTGTTTGTCTACGCCCATGTCTGCTCTTCATTGTATATCCATGTTGTCATTAAGGCACATTACCTGACTGTCAGAATACCAGCCTACAGCTTTTTGAGGGCCAGGCCAGAATTTCTTGTTACCATTCCGATGCATAGCAGCACTTGTCCTCTGGTAGCTGCAGGGGTTTCCTTCCAGCTATGCTCCTTTCTTTGAAAAGCACGGTTTGCTGAGGTAACCTCTGATGCATGTTTTTCTTTATTACCTTCCACATTCCAGCTCTAACAGTTACCTTTTTGTTTTCTTCTGTTGTCATACCAGCTCCACCAGCTCATGAGGGGCTGAACCCCCCTAAAGGTCTGATCCTAGAATCACCCCTGGTTGTCATACTTCTTTCCTAGTTCTTCAATCACAGAGGCATGTAGCAGCAGCTTTCTGCCTCGAGCTGGGAAGGACAGGATTCCGCAACAACTGGTTAAGTTGTGTATGTATGTAAGAGGTGACTGGGTTTGTCCCTCTGACTTCTTTGCCATTTCTTCTTGTATTTCTCTTTTTTCCTTTGCTCTTTAGCCAGGGCAGCTTTTCAGATATTTAATTTCCCTTTTCAGCTTCTTGTTCTGTTTTTTAAAGGTGTTGAACTTGTTGTCTTTGCCTAAAACAAAAGAAACGCACACATTTTATAGGTTCACTATAACTGTAGCAATGTTAATTGAAAATCATTGCATTAAATCTAATCCTAATCTTACCCTTAACCCCAACCCAGCTCTACTGTTGCCGCTGTCTTATTTAAATTAACTGCTGTTATTTCCCTCTCATGGCTGTGCTGTGTTTATTTATTTTCCTTGACTGTTTCTCCTCCTCATTCTCCCTCAGTTTTCTTATGTCTTCTGTGTATTGCTGTTGTTCGGCTGGTTGTCTCATGTTGTCCCCACACCCATTCCGGTTCTCTTGCAGGTGCTTTCCTTTCTCTGTGGTGTCTGTTTGTGTGATGTGTGTGCCCCCCTGTCCGGCACGGTAAAAAGAAAGAAAAAAGGAAGAGCCACCACAAGATGACTACAAGAAAGAATGTAACACTTGTGACTACCTCAATAGAAGCTGAAGCTATATATACTGTAAATATAACAGCCTGTCCATCAAGTGCACAGATAAGTGATGTTGCTGAGGCACTTGTCAAGAAATATGCTTGTCTCCTACTTAGGTTACTATGGCCGGAAGCAAAGCATCAAATACAAGACAGGAAATTAACGCACAAAACTCCTGGGCTACGGTTTTCCTGAGGCAATGTGTAATGCACTGAAACACAAGAGCCCTGCAAAGAAGAATTCTGCAAAGAGTGTAAAAAAAAAAACTTGAACGGTAGAGGTAAACTACCACCCCCCTTAATCAGCAAGAGACGATAAAGACTTACTGAAGGAAAAAGGACATCAACAAATTGATAATTGTTTTGGCCATTTTTCATATTCCTTCATATAATTTTTTTCCCCTGTGAATATTAATAAAACAATAATTGCTGAGTAGAACATTTGTTTATTATTTAGAATGTCATATTTCTGCACCAAATTTACCCAAAATGGTAAATATTAACCAAAATGTGCACAAAAAACTGTATGTATGTATGCTGTGAATCATTTTCAGCTCTGCAAATTAACAGAAAAACATGCAACAAATATAACATCTGTGTTATTTTAATTCAATTCAATTCAATTCAATTTTATTTATATAGCGCCAAATCACAACAACAGTTATCTCACAGCGCTTTTCATAAAGAGCAGGTCTAGACCGTACTCTGAAGTTATTTACAGAAGCCCAACAATTCCCACCAAGAGCAAGCACTAGGCAACAGAGGCAAGGAAAAACTTCCTTTTAAGAGGCAGAAACCTCGAGCAGAACCATGGCTCAGGGTGGGCGGCCATCTGCCTCGACCGGTTGGGGGTGAGGGGGAGAGAGAGAGGGAGAGAGCAAGAGAAAGAGAGAGAGAGAGCAGGAGAGAGAGAGCAGAGGGAGGCAACCTACACAGTATACACATAGAGGTACAGACAATAAAGGTAATGGTGCTATAGACTGAATGAAAAATGGTGCAGATATTTGTAGTAATGTTTAGTGATATTAATTATAACAGTAATAATAGCAATAGGACTAGTAATAGCAGTTGCAACTGCAGCAGAGGGCGTCGAGCAGGAACACGGGGGCAGCAGGAGACTCCCAACCACAGATCCAGACTCCACAGCTCCAGAGCCAGCAACACCCGCAGGAAGTGACAGGAGGAGGAAGCACACGACCACGGGAAAAGGAAGAAGTCAAGTTAGTAACATGCAGTAATGGGATGAGGTTGCACTCAGAGAGAAAGAGAGAAGAGGAGAGAGGAGCTCAGTGCATCATGGGAAATCCCCCGGCAGTCTAGCCTATAGCAGCATAACTAAGGGATGGTTCAGGTCTCACCCGAGCCAGCCCTAACTATAAGCTTTATCAAAAAGGAAAGTCTTAAGCCTACTCTTAAATGTAGAGACGGTGTCTGCCTCCCGAACCCAAACTGGAACCTGGTTCCACAGGAGAGGAGCCTGATAACTGAACGCTCTGGCTCCCATTCTACTTTTGGAGACTCTAGGAACCACAAGTAACCCTGCATTCTGGGAGCCGCAGTGCTCTGGTGGGGTAGTAAGGTACTATGAGCTCTTTAAGATAAGATGGTGCCTGACCATTAAGTGCTTTGTATGTGAGAAGAAGGATTTTAAAATCTATTCTGGATTTTACAGGAAGCCAATGCAGAGAAGCTAAGACAGGAGAGATATGATCTCTTTTACTGGTTCCTGTCAGAACACGTGCTGCAGCATTCTGGATCAGCTGAAGAGTCTTAATGGACTTTTTCGAAGAGCCTGATAATAGGGAATTGCAGTAATCCAGTCTAGAAGTAACAAATGCATGGACTAGTTTTTCTGCATCATTTTTAGACAGGATGTTCCTGATTTTTGCAATATTACGTAGGTGAAAAAAGGCGGTCCTTGAAATTTGCTTAATGTGAGAGTTGAACGACATGTCCTGGTCAAAGATAACTCCAAGATTTCTCACAGTGGTGCTGGAGGCCAGGGCGATGCCATCCAGGGAAACTATATCTTTAGATAATGCGTCACGAAGGTGCCTAGGGCCTAGAACAACAACTTCCGTTTTATCTGAGTTTAACATTAGAAAATTGCAGGTCATCCAGGTTTTAACATCCTGAAGACACATTTGAAGCTTAGCTAACTGATGGGTTTCATCTGGCTTGATTGATAGATATAACTGAGTATCATCTGCATAACAATGAAAGTTTATGGAGTGTTTCCTGATAATATTGCCTAAGGGAAGCATATATAAAGTGAAGAGAATTGGTCCGAGCACAGATCCTTGTGGAACTCCATGACTAACTTTGGTATGCATGGAGGACTCATCGTTAACATGTACAAACTGAAATCGATCTGATAAATAGGACTTAAACCAGCTTAGAGCGGTTCCTTTGATGCCAATGAAATGTTCCAGTCTCTGTAATAGGATCTGATGGTCAATGGTATCAAATGCAGCACTAAGATCTAATAAAACCAATACAGAGACAAGTCCTTTGTCTGATGCAGTTAGGAGATCATTAGTAATTTTCACCAGTGCTGTCTCTGTGCTATGATGAGCTCTAAATCCTGACTGAAAATCCTCAAATAAACTATTGCTATGTAGAAAGTCACACAGCTGTTTGGCTGACTGCTTTCTCCAGGACCTTAGAGATAAATGGAAGGTTAGATATAGGTCTATAGTTGGCTAAAACATCTGGATCCAGGTTGGGCTTTTTTCAGAAGAGGTTTAATTACAGCTACTTTAAAGTACTGTGGCATGTAGCCTGTTGATAAAGACAAATTGATCACATCCAGCAGAGAAGTGCCAACCAAGGGCAAAACTTCTTTTAGCAGCCTAGTCGGGATGGGGTCTAAGAGGCAGGTAGATGGTTTAGATGAAGAAATTATTGAAGTTAGTTGATAAAGATTGAGGGAAGCAAAGCAGTCCAAACATATAACTGGTTTTACAGCTGTTTCTAAAGTTCCTGAGTATAGACTTAAGTCGGTGCCAGTTGAGGGCAAGTCTTGGTGGATTTTGTTTCTAATAGCTAGGATTTTATCATTAAAGAAGCTCATGAAGTCATAACTACTGAGAGCTATGGGAATACTTTGCTCAATAGAGCTGTGACTTTCTGTCAGCCTGGCTACAGTGCTGAAAAGAAACCTGGGGTTGTTCCTATTTTCCTCTATTAATGACGAGTAGTATGCTGCTTTGGCATTACGGAGGGCCTTCCTATAAGTTTTAAGACTATCTTGCCAAATTAAACGAGAATTTTCCAGTTTGGTGGAACGCCAATTCCTCTCGAGTTTCTGTGATATTTTCTTTAATTTGCGAAGTTTCAGTATTATACCATGGAGCTAACCGTCTTTGTTTTAGTATTTTCTTTTGTAGAGGGGCTACAGAGTCGAGTGTTGTTCGCAGCGAGCCTGCAGCACTATCAACAAGATGATCGACTTGGGAGGGACTGAAATTCGCGTAAGAGTCCTCTGTTAATTTGATACCTGATAGTGAACTTAGAGCCGATGGGATCGCATCCTTAAATTTAGCTATAGCACTATCAGACAGACATCTTGTATAGAAATTTTTGCCCAATGGAGGGTAGTTCAGCAGTACAAGCTCAAAAGTTATCAAACAGTGGTCAGATAAAGAGGGATTCTGTGGGAACACTATTAATTGTTCAATTTCGATACCATATACCAGAACAAGGTCGAGGGTGTGGTTAAAACAGTGAGTCGGTTCATGAACTCTCTGAGAGAAGCCAATTGAATCTAATACAGAGATAAATGCAGTACTAAAGCTGTCATTCTCAACATCCACATGAATATTAAAATCCCCTACAATAATAACTTTGTCCGTTTTAAGGACTAAAGTTGACAAAAACTCTGCAAATTCAGATAAGAATTCAGAGTACGGCCCAGGTGTTCGGTACACTGCAACAAATAGAATTGGTTGCAGTGATTTCCAGCTTGGGTGTGAAAGACTCAGAACAAGGCTTTCAAATGAGTTATAATTTAGTTTAGGTTTAGAGCTGATTACTAGGCTAGAGTCAAAGATAGCCGCAACTCCACCTCCTCGGCCTATGCTTCGAGGAATGTGAGTATTCATATGACTGGGAGGGGTGGATTCATTTAGGCTCACATATTCTCCATCACCCAGCCAGGTTTCAGTAAGACAGAATAAATCAATTTCATAATCTGATATTAATTCATTTACTAGTACACCTTTAGAAGAGAGAGATCTGATGTTTAAGAGTCCACATTTTACTCTCCTATTCGTTTGCACTATTGCTCTTGTGGTTTTAATTTTTATGAGGTTTTTATGCACAGCTCCTCTTCTGTTTACCTTTGATTTAAATAATTTCAATGGTCGGGGGACAGACACCGTCACTATAGGGTTTTCACTAAGTAACTCCTGGAACGGAGGAGCAGAGAAGTGTGTTAAACTGCGACTCTGCGTAGGGTTTTGGGTGGGTAACTGCTGAATTAGAAGGGCAGAGAAGTGTGTTAGACTGCGACTCTGCCTCCTGGTCTCAACTCTGGGTTGTCATGGATTTGGTCCGCTAATAAAGTTGGCCAGATTTCTAGAAATGAGAGCTGCTCCTTCCCAAGAGGGATGGATGCCGTCTCTCGAATCAGACCAGGTCTTCCCCAGAAAGTCTGCCAATGATCTACAAAGCCCACATCGTTGGCTGGACACCACCTCGATAACCAGCGGCGGAATGACGACATGCGGCTATACATGTCATCACTGGTCAGATTGGGCAGGGGTCCAGAGAAAACTACGGTGTCCGACATTGTTTTTGCGTATGAACACACCGACTCAACATTAATCTTAGTGACCTCCGATTGGCGTAACCGGGAGTCATTACCGCCGACGTGAATAACAATCTTACTGTATTTACGTTTATCCTTAGCCAGCAGTTTCAAATAGGACTCGATGTCGCCCGCTCTGGCCCCTGGGATGCATTTGACTATGGTCGCTGGTTTCGCTAACTTCACGTTTCGCAAAATGGAGCTGCCAATTATCAGAGTTGGTTTCTCAGCGGGTGTGTCGCTGAGTGGGGAAAATCTATTAGAAGCGGGAAGCTGAATGGTGATGTCCTGAGGGCTTTGAATGCTTACGACTATTTCTTCCTCGGACAGTCACCCAGCCACCCTTTCCTGGCTGCTCAGGAAATGCCGGGGAACGGCTACCAGAGGCTAACTCAGGCCGGTCCGAACCGAATACGGGGGCTGGCTAGCTACAGTAGGCTGAGCTACCAAGGTGCGGAGCCGGACTTCTAACTCACTGAGCCTCGCCTCCATGTCTAAAAATAAACTACACTTGTTACACGTACCATTACCGCTAAAGGAGGCAGAGGAGTAACTGAACATCTGACACACCGAGCAGGAGAAAGCAGGAGAGAGAGATGGAGAAGGAGAAGCCATCGTTAGCTGCTATGCTAAAGTCGCTAACGGCTAAGCTAAAGTACGGTAGCGTTGGCTACCAAAACTTTTGAAAACAACTATGAGATCGAACAGCAGTCACTAAAGATGGAAAGAACTGTGAGTGCTTAGGTAAACTTACTGTAAGAATAAGTATATAATTTTATATAAAAGAGAAACACTAACAGGGTAGAATGACCAACAATGACTCATTGAATCACAAGAGTTAATTAATAATTAACTCACAGAACATTTTAAATTCGATTCATGGAAATACAGAACATTAAACAGTTTTTAAACATACAGAAAATTACACACATTAACAAACACACACCAAAGCCTGTACTTACAACCAAATTGCTGCTGCCCCAATCATTCCAACTGAGAGACACACACAAACATTTGCATTTACATTTACATTTACTCATTTAGCTGACGCTTTTATCCAAAGCGACTTACATTTGAGAAACAAAACATAAGCGTCAACAGAGCATCAAATACAAATCTACAACTGACAATACATAAGAGCAGCAATAAACACTAGTAAGAGCTCATAGTACATATCACATCAATGGGGTAAATAACTAGGGAAGGAAGTAAGAGTTAACAAAAAGCTGGATCAATATAAGACAATTGTAGGGGATAGAAGAAGAAGAGCAAAGGAAGTGCATGTTAGAGGTGTTATAAGAGGAAGTGTTCTCGGAAGAGATGAGTTTTCAAGAGCTTCTTGAAGTTAGAGAGGGACGCCCCTGCTCTGATGGCTTGTGGTAGCTCGTTTCACCATCGTGGTGTCACAGATGAGAACAGCCGGGACTGAGATCGCTTTGTGTGAAGGGCTGGCAGAGCCAGGCGCCGTTCGTTGGAGGAGCATAGAGGCTGAGAAGGAATGTAAGTTTATACTATGGAGTTTAGGTAGATGGGTTAAGACCCAGTAGTCACTCTGTATGCCAGCATTGACTTGAATTTGATTCTGGAGGCCACGGGGAGCCAGTGGAGGTCACTGAGTAATGGAGTGACATGAGTCCATGTCAACACACTTTCTTTATGGGCCAGTGTTGGAATCATCATGTATATAAGTTATCTCATATTTACTCTTCACTCATCATATTCAATACTGCACAATGAAGTGCATAAGCATGTGCTAATATGAGTCTTTGAGTTTGTTACAGAGAAGTGTTCACAGGAAGCCTGCAGTGGATGGGTGTCAGACAGAGGTCACACAACAGACCTCTGAAGAAACAGGAACCAAGCCCAGCTGAGGAGCGACTGTAATTAACATACATAGTTCCTGGAACATTCTGTATAGTAACATATGTTAATTGTTGCTGCTGTACCCCCTTTCCCCCATGTAGCAGCAATGTGCATGTAACTAGGGACCTCCCTGAACATAATAAAAAGAGAGGAAGCGGCAGAGATACTCAGAGCGGTTGGAGTATGTAACTGAGTACATCTCTGTCTGTTCTCCTCGCAAGTAAAAAGCTATTAACTCTCTTGTCTTTCTTCCTTGTTTGATATTTAGGTGTCCTAACCTGACAGCCAGTATTTCATTTGACTTTATTTTACTTCTTATTAGCCATCTTACTGTCAAAGGGAAAGAATAATACTGCAGCAGTTGAAAGATATGGCATGTTGGACCGATGTTAACAAATACAAGGTGGCCCTGTTATGTATCATTTCACCAGGACTCAATTTAGAAATCCCGGAGGAGCCCCCTCTTATGTTACGTCCCAAGGTGTCAAGGAGTGTCGGGACATAAAAATAAACCAGGTACTGAAAAGATGTTTATTTGAAATAAAGTAAATAGAGCTCACGACAGAAAATGGGCCAATGGGTGCTGTGGAAATCAACAAATATAAGAAAACTAACAGCAGGTAAAAATAAAAGGGTAAACCAAAAACCTCACTAACTTAAGTATGTTGCAAAAACCAAAACACAAAGCGCACAGCACCCCTGAACCTAGAGGAACTAACATAAACACAACAACTGTGAGTGCAAGAAAGGTGTCAGTTGGCCCACTTCCTAACCTTTACACAGTTTAACAAAGACACGATCACAATGTCTAAAGACTAACGAGGATGCTAAATACACCAAGCTCTGAGGCATGTGGTACCGAGGCAAGCAAATCGTGTCTGACAGCTGCCTCGATTGGCAGACAAAGCAGGCTTTTTAAACAGGTGGCAGTGGCCAGCGGTAGCATGCCGCACAGGAACCCAGGAAGTAGGCAGGACCTTCCCATAGACAGTATTTTACTGGACGAAGCCACCTGATTTGAATGGACAGCAGTGAAGCCAGTTTTGGACCAATAAAATACTACTACAGGGCTACTTCCTGTTGGCACCAGCATCTACTGCGCATGATGGCGCAGCATAACCGTGGTTTGATGACGTAGAACAGCGGCAGAAACACTGTAATTCTGGTTGCTGCATAGCTGCGCCAACAAAAACTTTCATGGCTCAGAGTGTTTGTCTGACTCAGATCGTCACTGTTTAATCAGCCCACCTACGAGGCTCACCTGTCAAACACCAACGCAGCGTCACTGATGGCCGAATAGTCTTTTTAGAATCGCTGAGAGTTTATAATCCAAGCAATACGGGTACGTCTCTCATGTGTGACGGGATGTCACAAAGTTTTGACGTCATTTTTGGGCCTACATGGAACCGTCCGTGCAGGCTTTGGTCGGCTTCACTGTTTCAACTGTGGCCTACCCCCTTGGACCTACCTTCTTCGCACAAACAATCCACAGGGTTGGTTGGCACAGCCTGCATAACAGATACACACATTCACAGGTAAAAATTACAGATGGGTGCCGCCAGCAGCCATAGCAGCCCAAACATGTGAGACTGTTTGTCTTTGTCCTAAAATACGATGATAAGATATGATGAAGTTGACACATATGCATGCTGATAAAGATTTTTTCCCCATGACGGGGACTGACCCCTAAACGTGGTTATATTGCATATTGTTTTAATTTGTTTTATTAATGATTTAATATCAAACTATTTAGACATTTGAATTCAATTGTTAAACTCAATAGCCGCATTATTGGTTAGGTGCAGAAACTTTCTGGAATCTCCACTGATTGCCACATCACATGACTGGTTGTAGAAATAGTCCAGCACATAAACCCCAGTAAAACAATTTAAAAAACAGTTTATGTACAGATTAAACAAGAAGACAGAATGTGTTAATAGGTGAACTTTATAGCTGCTGGTAGGTAGATGTTGTTACAGACAGAGCCAGGCTAGCTCTTTACCCCTGCCTCTAGTCTGAATGCTAAGCTAACCAGCTCCTGGCTGTAGCTTCATATGTACTATACACACATTTACAGTATGTACATGTTTTTTGCAACCAGTTTCTGAATTGTTTACATCTAGTCAGTTCAATTATGTTGCAGTATGAAGTATGTCATGACAACAGTACTGTATTGTATCAGAATTGAAGCATTCACACCTACAATGTGAATCTAGTCAACTGTACTGTATTTACTGTTACAGATGCAGTTTATACACCAGTGTATAAAATATTTCAATTTAGGTTATTAAATTCTGAGATTTGTTATGTTTTGTTTTTGTGGGTCACTGTTTGTATGTATTTCTTTAAGAGTTGTCCACAGCAGTGCCTTTATGGACATCTTGATAACTAAACACAATGTGTATTCTTAACATGATATTTGATATATTATTATATTTATATGCTATTTCCCCACCTCAGTGTTCATTTCTTAAGCTCTAGTTGTTTTAGTTCACCTTACTGTAAAATGTATTGTTTATTGTTTAACACCATAAATGTGCCAGAAGGAAAAGTAAACATTGTAGTGAAACTGTAGAACATGTTAATTTAAAAAAAAACTTTTTTCAATAAAAAAAAAAAATCTTAAAATTTTGTTTCTAACAAAAAAAATACAGACCAAGTTGTGCTTCTGGTTTTGCAACACGTTCAGCTTGAATTATTGCTGAATTGAATTATATACTGTTTTCAACATACTGACAGTCAATTATGTTGATGGCAATTATATAAGAAACTGCTGCTTTGTCTGAAGAAGGAGGTACCCAAACATAATCTTTGTACTAAAATCATTTGCTGGTATCCCATCTTTAAAGATATCACTGGAGTTTCCTTCAGATTTCATTAATCCCATTTGTCACATGTTAATATGTTTTACTTTTGTCGCTGTCAATCTACACATGAAGGTTTTATTCAGCAGTTTCAACACAAAATGTACACAGATGTTTTTTTCCAGAGAAACACATCCTTCTTGATGTAAAGTACATGTTTTTAAAATTTGAACCTTTATTTTTTATTACACACAGTGAGACAAGTGAAACCTTAGTAAAACAGACCCACTCTCAGCCCCAAACATCATGAATACAGTAAAGATCTTGGCAGGAATATATAAGCAGGTGGAGGGAATCAATACATCTTTAAACCTGACTGCAGCAGAGAACGAGTATGTATTCTCCCAATGCTTGTTTTTACATTTTCTATACCTAGAAACCTTTTGCATGCACCCATTTATGCCTGCTGTCGCTAATTTGCACCATACCTAAATTTATTTCTATTCTGTGTGCTATAGACAAATTAATAAACTACACATAATTTATCATCAAATGAGGTGATAATGAGAAATGAAAAAGTACAGAAGTTGACCTATCACATAGCGCAGCGAGCCAGCATTTTGGCTCAATAATCCTGGAAAATAACGCTGTGTTCAAAAACAAACAAAAATGTGAGGGGTGTACTCACTTTTGTGAGATACTTTATAAGGTCATTTGCTCCAGATTCAGAACACCGGTCATGCCAACAAAGGAACACCCAGCCCCATCTCCTCAGCCACAGTCACAGAACTACAGCATAAGGCTAAAATGCAGTATAATATGTCTGCTTGAAGTTGTCGTGCAGACATCAACATTTCATATAGACTTAGTTGTGGTGTTAAGTTCAGTTTTTTCATCAGGGTTATATCTGTATTTGTATCCATATGGCCGCAGATGGTATGTCAGGTACTCCAAAACATACAGCTGGACAGAATAGATGTAGTGAAAGGACACAACAAAGTCAGAACAGCAACCCGGACCCTGGTGGAGAAAGAGAGAAAGAAATACACTAGAGGTTAGCGCAATTACAATTCAGTCTGTGTGCTCAAACCGTAGGAAGCCAGAGAAAACTCAACTGGTTTGAATGTTGGATGAATGCCATCATCTTCCATACAACTCCACCCACTCTGCACTTCCAACTTAATACCAGACAGCTTTTTCACTCTCTTCACTCCTTTAAGGCTTCCAAAGCTGCTTTCATTTGTGAACAAGTGAAAATGCAGTTGTTTGGGTTCACATACTGTAATGTGAGCACCTCTGCATGACAGGACTGGGTTTGCTAAACAAGCAACTTCCAGTTGGTTTTCCATTTTTCGTTTTGTCTCATTTCCTAACTTTTTGAATGTTTGTGGGCTCAGATCTTTTAAAAGTTGTAACGCATCTCTCTTGTTTGTTTTTTTTCCCACAGACCCTGAAAACCACAGTCATCAAACATTTTGCACTTTGAATTTCCTTGTTGTTGAAATGTGCTATGCAAATAAACTTGCCTTTCAGGAATAGTTACAGGCATCTAGAATGTAAAGATTCCTTTTCTTCCACCCAAGTCAGTTCTTGCACATACTTGTCAATTCTGTTTATTTGGTTTATCTGGTTTATTATCTATTTATCTGGTTTATTTATTTATTTTTGATAATCAATGCAGAGGTGATAAGTGTACGGGAAGTGTTGTTTTTTCTATGTAATATGAGTGAATTCCCATGAAGGGATAATGGGGTTCTTACTGGCATCTTGAGACACTGCGGTCATTTCATGAGATTTCCTGAGACCAGACTAATCCAGATTCTCAAAAGGAATTAGTGTACTGTGTTGCTTACCTCTATTGGAGTATAGTGGTCGTAAATCATATACCATGGCCTTTCTCTTGGGGGCTGTCTGACCAGGTAATGATCTGGAGGATATGGATGAAATGTTTGTCTCCCAATTGCGTCTCTGGAGTCTGCTGGCTCCACCTTCATTGTCTCCATACATTTCCCCAGAGCCATGTCCTCTATTGAAGAGAAGTGGGTACATTCCCCACTACTGAACCCTTTGATATATCTTCTCAGTGCTTCCTTACTGAGGACATAACCTGCTCCTCCACTCATGTAGCCTTGCTTAATGAAAGGTGTAAACCTTCTGCCCAGATACAACGGCTTCTCTGTATCGTATTTGGACAAGATGTAGCGTAGATTCTCTATCACCACGAACGTGTCATCATCCGCTTTCAGGAACCAGTCTGCTTCGTCTAGGTGGTGCTGGTGGATGTATTGAAAGGCTCGGATGGTCTTCCAATACAGGTTGTCCCTTCCCTCGCTCACATTCAGCTCCACAGTGGGGAAGTCCGTCTTGACGGAGCTCATGTACAGCACTTTGTTGCAACGCTTGGCCCATGTTGCCCTGGTTCCAAGTACTTGGGCCCTGTCATGATCCAGCACAAGATCCGTATTGTGTGAGAGGAATTAGCTGCTGAGCTCTTGTTCTCATCTAAAAGGAATTTACAAACCAAGTATCAGTGTGTTACATGGAGATTTTAGACATTATTAAAACCAGGTTTATCAGTTGAGAGTCCCAGAAGCAACAAGCTTTAAAAAAAACACATAACAAACACATAACATAAGCAAGAAATTCATTTGAACCTGATGGTGTTGATCAAACCAACAACGACAGCAAATATTGCCCAATCAGAGGTAGAAAAGAAGACGTCTTCACAGAATGCGAGTGGGATGATTTGCTTGAGATGCTGCATTACGGAATCACGAGACTATTTAGTTCTCACGGGACAATTCTGTATTTTAAGAGATGGGCGGGAACCCTAGAACTTTTAGGCTATAGTGACTTTTTTCAGTTTAGTAGGATAGTTTGCCTTTTTTGCAGACAGCGGAATGGGGGCCAGGTTTAAGGGGCAATGGTTTAAGGGCGGGTTCACACCTAAAGGTCCGGTTCCTCAACTGAACCAACGCAAGGACAGTAGGCTATATTGTTTCAATTTTCCATCCGGTTTGCTTTCAGAAAGACAAAAACTCAAACGGTCCAGGAATTTTAAACAAAAGCCACATATCATTATGTGGTCACACAGTCGGTGAGCAGGCAACTTTACAGGTGCAACAGGCTGATGAAACAAGTTCGAACAGTTTACTGAAGAGTGTGGTCTAGAGTACTGGTTCTCAAAGTGAGGTCTGGGACCCCAGGGGGTCCCCAGCAAAAAGGAGAATAATTTATTTTTGGTATGATTCCATCCAAGAGTAACACAGTGACAGATTTTATGACTACTTCATAGGTTTCATACACTTTCTGTAATAAAACATCTAAAAGCAAAAATCCTTTCAGATGGGGGGCCCTGGGATAAAATCTTATCAAATGGAGGCTTGGGGTCTAATTTGTGTGGGTTTAGGGGTCCTTGATGTGAAAAGGTTTGCGAACCACGGCTCTGGTGTTTTTTACTCTAGAGCTATGGTTCGCAAACCTTTGGGCTAACACTTATTAGGTAATGTTTCATTTAACATAGGCCTATTTTACTTAAGTACCTGTATAATAATATCCCCGGACTTCATTGTCTCCATATTGTACTTTGGGAGGGAAACAGCAGGAGAACAATCTAAGGAGCAACAATTGTACAAGTAGGCCTAAATAATAATAAGTCCGTTTGTTTTGTTCTAAGTGAACAGAACAGACAAAACTGACAAAAGATATATTCACATGAGCACAGAAAATGTATTATAAATATACTGCACTGGCCTATAGACACATATAATAAGTCTACAATAAAAAAAATTTAAAAAGATAAATATAAGTTTAAAAAGCTGGTGTAAAATTAATCAAAAGCCAAACTGTAAAAATAAGTGTGGAAAATCCCATGTGGAGAATTATTTCATATGTGGAATTTTCTCATAATTCACTTTATTCCTTGCCCCATTCAAAAACTATATTGAAAAGTATTTGTAGCAGTCAATCTAAAGTTATTGTTTTAGCAGTATTTGTATTTGTGTGTTGGGGCATGGTAGTGATTAATAATTATAATTGATTAATTAAGAATAAATGCAAATCTCTTGCTCTGGTGACATAAGCAAGAACAAATATATTCAAAACTCACTTGTCTTGACTAATCATTGGTGTTTATTGGGCTGTGCACTTGTAGTAGGGGAGACCGGGGATAGTTGTAACAACACGATTTCCACCATTTCCAGAAAAGCTAGGAGTCATAAGTCTCATTTCAGTATTTACCTACTTCCTCCCTGATCAGACATGGTGGTTGTCAAGGCTGGAAACGGCACATTCAGAATATGCAGAGAAAAAAAAAGATTTTCCGGTAAGAAAGTACATTTTTTGACTTTTTGACTTTATTTTCTTTACAATCTATACTGTTGCAGATGAAATTGTATGATTTATAAGACAAGATGTGATGCAGTTTTCCTCTGCTAATTTCAAACCACTCACTGTAAAAACTGAGATTGGGGTTAATTAATATTTAGTAAATAAATAGTAACCTATACACAATAAAAAAGACTATTCAGTTTGGAAACATGTTGATTGATCATGAATTATTTATTAATTACATTTTGCATCTAGGGAATGTGGGACTAACTAAACTAAATTAATTCCTGAGTGGCAAATCAAGGCACAGGAGAGAAGGATTCAAGAATAAATCAAATTTACGTCAAAACAAAAACAAAAAACAATCTCACTGAAAACTGGAGATAAGTGAAGGACTAACAAAAAAAGAGAGATGTTTGGTCTATAGCTAGCCACCAGCTAAGGAGCAACATGATAACAAAAAAACCCACTGAGCATGCTACCCTGTTTGACACCACCCGCCCGAGCTGACACACGGTGCTCGATATGAGCAATTACTACCCGGCCTCCACGCAGCTGGACAGGACTCACTCCAGAAGAAAAAACGCTCACTCAAACTCACAGGCATGGATTCTGCAGGGACTAAGTGACGTGGCAGCTCGGTGTGACCTTTCTTGTCTTAAGCTTGATTTATACTCATGTGCAGGGTCTGCGTGCGTAGCTACACCGTAGGATACTCATGTAGCCAGGCATTTATAGCGCTACAGCATCCACTGTGTTAACTTTTGCCACCCAAGCAGGCTAATTTGTGGTTTAGCGCTCAATTAATGGATTAATGGTTCACAATGTAATAAATTCTATATATATTAGCACTCCCTAAGTCTTCATTACTGACTGAAAATGTTATTTCACATTCTGTCTATACAATGAATACAATGGATGAGCTAATCATGGCCGAGCAAGAAAAAAAAGAAGAAAGCAAGCTGGAAGCTGGAGCTGTTATCTCCTGTAGAGCTGGACACAGCAAATCACATCTGGAGGGTTCTGCAACCAGCTCCTCTGGCGCCTGTAAAGAATTAAATTAAAGGAAAAAAAAGGGGGGGAAGAATTTGGGGTGGGGTGTACAAATGTCACACAAACAGACACCACAGAGAAAGGAAAGCACCTGCAAGAGAACAGGGAAGGGTGTGGGGACATCATGAGACAACCAGTCAAACAACAGCAATAAGAACAACTGAGGGAGAATGAGGAGGTGTGATGGCCTAGGCCACACAGGTTAAAAACTATGGTAATACCACACACCACCAATATTTTTAATACACAAGTTAAGTTATTTTGCAGTTAGCCACACCCCAAACAATTCATTAACTCAAAACACAGATCACATAGTTTATTTCAGATATAATTTACATTTATTTACTTTAGCCATACACTGTTTAAATGGAGTGCACACACTTTTACATTGTAAGATTATTTAAACATTTTTCTGTTCTATTAATCATTTTCTTTTTTTGTTACCATGTTGGAGAGCTGTGGCCTGGTGAAAAAAGGCGTGCCAAAGGGAGAGAGACTGTTATATCCTGTGGCCTTCCAATCAAGCCGTGCCATGTGGGAGGGGGATTTTGGGTTTAGTTTACTTTACTTTGTAGTTGTGTTATTTGTCGTCCATTTTGTTTTCCCCTTGTGTATAATTTGGTTTGGCCGAACCACTATATATGTTCCCTTGTGTTTCATTTAGTTAGGTCGGAGGACGACGAAGGCGCTTTGGAGGACTGTGGAAATTGAGATTGAACGAAAATAATTGCAAACATAACAGGAGTGTCGGCGGTTCGGTACGGCTGTACTGTGACTGGACCGGAGATGGAGGAAGGTGGTGGTGGTGGTGGAGGAGGACGAGGAAAGGGAAAGCAGGTAGGGAGTGGAAAAGATAGTCTGATTAAGAAAAGGAAGGCTAACACACTAGGAACGAGTAGTGGTTCGGAAATGAGTAGTGAGGAGAGTGAGGTATTTGCACAAGAGGATTGTGGTATTGATGAGTATAAAGTAGTTGTCAATTTCCGTGAGGAAGGCGGAGTAGGAGGTGTAAATCCGGTCAGATTAACATCGGCATTAAAGAATGCGATAGGTGATATAGTTGCAGCAAGGGTCCTAAGAAATGGTAGTTTAGCGGTTACGTGTAAGGATAGGGTTCAGAGAGAGCGGGTACTGAAGCTGGAAAAGGTGGGTCAATTTCAGGTCGTAAGTGTTGTAAAAGATCATGGAGGGAAAAAATGGAGTAAGGGGGTGATCACAGGTATTCCGGTGTGTGTAGAGATGGAGGAGATTAAGAATAATATAAGAGGGGGGAATGTAATGAGTGCACAAAGATTACAAACAACAAGAGATGGCAGTAAGGAAGATAGTCAGTCAGTTTTGTTACAGTTTGAGGGAGGGGTCCTTCCAGGAAAAGTAACAATTGGATATATGAGCTACTTTGTGAGACCATACGTGCCTAAACCACTTAGATGTTATAACTGCCAGCGGTTTGGACATGTAGCTGTAATGTGCAAAGAGACAAGAAGGTGTGCCAGATGTGGAGGGAACCATAATTATGGTCAGTGTGGGGAAGGTGTCCCTCCTAAATGTTGTAATTGTGGGGGTGCACATAGCGTGGCTTATGGAGGGTGTGCAATGATGAAGGAAGCGGTACAAGTGCAACAGGTGAGAGTGGAACAGAAAGTATCATACGCAGAAGCGGTTAAAAAAGTTCAGAACCAGACAGCAGGGTGCAGCAGTGGAGATAATGTAAGACATGAAGCAATGCAAGTGAAGCAGAATGAGGGACAAATGATACAAGTGGATGTTAGAAAGTTAGTGACATTTATTGCTGGTGTGATTAATGGTACTGCAGATGTAAAGTCAAAGACAGAAAGAATACAGCTGATAGTGATGGCAGCAGTACGGCATTTGGATGTATCAGGGCTGACATGGGAAACAGTGAGAGATGATCTCAAACATCAGTCTAGTCAGGAATCATGGGTTGGTTAATATTTATCATGGTGTTATTAATACATTGGAATGCCCGAAGTCTGGTTGCAAATGGACAAGAGTTTAAACGATTTATTGATGAAATGGTGCAGAAGCCAGATGTTATTTGTATTCAGGAGACCTGGCTAAGGCCAAATATGGATTTTGTGATACAGGGGTATGTGGGTATCCGTCGAGATAGAAGCACTGGAGGTGGGGGAGGATGTGCTACATTTATTAAACAGGGGATGCCATATAGGACTCTGGGATTAGGGAAGGAACTTGAGTATGTGGTGGTTGAGGTGTGGGTAGGAATGGAGAATGTAGTGATAATCAACTTTTACAATCCATGTAAAAGATTGAAATTAGAATCAATGGAAGAGGTGGAAGGACAGGGAGGACGAAAGGTAGTATGGTGTGGAGATTTTAATGCTCACAATCCACTTTGGGGGGGAAAGAGAATGGATGAAAATGGGAGGGTGATGGAGGAGTTGTTGGATTTAAAAGGGTTGGTGTGTATTAATGATGGTAGTGGGACTAGAATTGAAATTGGGTCAGGAAATGAATCAGCTCTAGACCTTACAATAACATCAAATGAACTAGCAAGGTTTTGTGAATGGGAAGTATGGGGGGAGTCGACAGTAGGGAGTGATCATTTTCCTATATTATGCACAATTAGAATGAGGGTGGAAAAACAGTCTGGAGAGGGAAGAAGGAGATGGGTCTTTAGAAAGGCTAATTGGATCAAATTCAAGGAGTTATGCGAGGAGAGGTTAGCTGGAGAGGGTAGAGATGTGGAGACTGAAAGAGAATTTAGTATTTTCCAAAAAATTATTAAAGAAGTGGCAGATGAAACTATTCCTAAGAGTTCTGGGACAAGGAGAAGGAAAGTGGTTCCATGGTGGACTCAGGAATGCACGGAGGTAATAAGAGGTAGAAATAGGGCTTTCAGGATGTTGAGACGAACTCATAATTTTGAGCACTTACTCCAATATAAAAGGGCTCAAGCAGTTGTAAGAAAGACTATACGTCATGCAAAGAGGAAGTATTGGCGCGGGTTCTGCAGCTCAATAGGGAGAACGACACCTGTGGGAGAAGTGTGGGGGATGATTAGAAAGATGAGCGGAATAAGGAGGGAGTGGGACTACCCGGTGCTGGTTAATGGGCAGGAGAAGGCAGTCACTGACAAAGAGAAGGCAGAGATGATGGTTAAAACCTTTGTGGCAATACATAGCTCTGACAACCTGGAAGGTGAGTGGAAGAAAGGAAGAGAAATTACATTAAAGGCATATCCTGGCGTCTTGGAAAAAAGGGAGGAAGCAGGTGATGCTCTGAGTGCTCCATTTTCTAAAAGTGAAATGGAGAGAGCAATTGCAAGAACAGGTTTAACATCACCAGGAGAAGATGACTTGTGTTATGTTATGTTTTCATATATGGGTGAGGTAGCATTAGAAAGACTACTCAGGCTATACAACAGAGTGTGGGAAGAAGGGCAGCTACCAAAGAGTTGGAAGGAAGCAGTGGTCGTCCCAATCAGGAAACCAGGGAAGGATCCGACTAAACCTGCAAGCTATAGGCCAATCGCTTTAACATCTCATGTGTGTAAAATTATGGAACGAATGATAACAGACAGAATGGTTTATTTTTTGGAGAAGAGGGAGCTAATTGCATCGTATCAAAGTGGATTCAGGAAGGGAAGGGGAACAATGGATCCAGTGTTATGCCTGGAAGATGAAATAAGGAAAGCCCAGATCAATAAGGAAACAGTGGTAGGAGTCTTCTTTGATGTTGAAAAAGCATATGACATGATGTGGAAAGAGGGACTGATGATAAAACTGGATAAATTGGGAATAGGAGGTAGGGCTTTTAACTGGGTGAAGGATTTCCTGTATGGACGATCTATACGAGTGAGAGTTGGGAAAGAAGTATCTGGCAGCTACCCCATAGAAAATGGGACCCCCCAGGGAAGTGTGATTAGTCCGTTGCTCTTCTCCATCATGATAAATGATGTATTTTCAGAGGTAGGGCCTGGGGTTGGAAGGTCTTTGTTTGCTGATGACGGGGCCATGTGGAAAAGGGGAAGGAACATAAAGTACACAGTAAGAAAGGTCCAGGAAGCAATAGATGTAGTAGGGCGGTGGTCACTGAGATGGGGTTTTAGGTTTTCAAGGGAAAAAAACACAGGTGGTTTTCTTTACAAGGAAAAAGTTGGGGGCAGAGTTAAATCTCAAACTATATGGACATGTACTGGAGAAGGTTGAGTCTTTTAGGTTTTTGGGAATGGTGTTTGATACTAGGTTGACATGGGCGGCCACATTGAGAAGGTTATAGTTAAATGTAAAAAGGTATTAAATGTGATGAGGTGTTTGGCAGGAGTGGACTGGGGGGTGAGTAGGAAAGCACTGAAGGGGATATATGATGCACTGATAAAATCAGTAATAGATTATGGTTGCATAGCATACAGAGATGCAGCTAGAACTACATTGGCCAAGTTGGATGCAGTACAGACACAAGCGCTGAGAATATGCACTGGAGCGTTTTATACGTCACCAGCAATGGCAATGCAGGTAGAAATGGGTGAGATGCCTCTGCAATTGAGAAGGGAACAGTTGGCAGCCAACTATTGGGCAAACCTCCAAGGACAGGGGAGGTCTCATCCTACAAGAGCAGTTATGCAGGATTGCTGGGAACATGAAAGGGTTAAAAATCACAGTTTTGGATGGATGGGAGATGCTATTGGGAAAGAGATGGGACTTGAGGGAAAGGAATTTTGCCCAACAGTTCCGCTGCCAGTCAGACCACCTTGGCTCCTTTTGCAGACTAGTGTGGACCTAGAGATCTTAAATAGCCACTCAAGGAGTAGAGCAGGGGTGGATGTATGCCAGATGTTTTGTAATAGGATGAAAGACAAATATAATGACTATTTGGTCATATTCACTGATGGGTCTAAAGACCCTGAGTCTGGACAAGCTGGATCTGCTTTCTGTGTACCAAAGATGGGAGTAAAGATGCAGAAGAGACTCTCTGATAATTTATCTGTATTCACCGTGGAGTTGGTGGCTGTTTGGTTGGCATTGCAGTGGGTAGAGGAAGCTAAACCAGCAAAAGTTGTCATATGCTCAGACTCTAGTGCAGTTCTGAAGAGTTTGCAATCATTTAAGTCACAAGCAAGACAGGACATAGTATATGAAGTGCTGGAACTCTATTCACAGATTTGCCAGAAGGGGGTACAGATAAAGTTTACATGGGTTCCAGCACATGTGGGGGTGAAGGGTAATGAAACTGTGGATAGACTGGCAAAACAAGCCAGTAAACGGGAAGCTGTTGAAGTAGAAATGTCAATAAGTAAAGCAGAAGCCAAAGCACAAATCAGGTCAAAAATTAATAAAAAGTGGCAGGCACACTGGGATGCAGGGGAGAAAGGGAGACATTTATATAACATACAACAAAAGGTTGGGACAGAGAGGGTCACGGAACGGAATCGAAGGGAGGAAGTCATCTTCACTAGGTTAAGAATAGGACACTGTGGGTTAAATAAGTACTTACAAATTATGGGTAAGCACATATCAGGTAGGTGTGAATTTTGTGATAATATTGAATCTGTGGAACATGTGATTTTTGAGTGTCAGAAATATGAGAGGGAAAGAGTGAAGATGAGAGAGGGGATAAGAAGGTTAGGGGGTCAAGGGAATTCGCTGAGGGAAATGTTGGGGAAGTCATTAAAAGATATGAGTACACTGTTATTTCGATTCTTAAAGGAAACAAAGCTGGCAGAAAGGATATAAGTTAATTTTTGTTTGTTTGTTTGTTTGGTTCAGTTTTGTTTTGATGATTTATTTATTTATCTCCGGCCCACACTCCAGTACAGTAGGTGGCGGTAATGCACCATTAATGTTGGATGCCAACCGCCGTTAAACAACAAAGAAGAAGAAGAAGAATTTAGTTAGGTCAGTTTGTTCAGTTCATAGCCCATTTTGTTTGTTGTTTTGCGTATAGTTATGTTTTGTTGACCTCTTTTATAGGCCTAGATAAGTCTTTTGATTTGAATTGTTCAATTTTTTTTTGAGGGTAAATAAAAAAAAAAACCCTGTTTTTCAAAAAAGCTCCTGTTCTCCTCTTGCTTAACTGCTTGGTCCCTGACAATTGGTGGCAGTGGTGGGATCATCATTTTTTTTCTCTTTTTTCCCTTTTCTTTTTGAGATTTTTGGATTATTTGGTTGCTGCTTCCCCCCACATTGAAGAAGCATGATGAGAGGAAAAGGTGGGAAAAGACTAGGTGAGGCTACAGGCCTAACAGTGGCTCAGGAGGAGCAAGCCAGTGAAGTTGAAGAGAGTGGAGCCTCAGGAGGGGCGAATGACATAGAGGGTAAGGAACCAACTCTATCGGACCTGATGACCATTCTTCAGGCGCGCACATGGGGCAACAGGCGGCTCGGGAAGTAAAACAGAATGAGGTAACTGCAAGACAAGAACACCGTTTTAAAGCTCTTCAACACCAGTTTCAGCTTTTGCAGCAAGAAGTTCAGGCCCGAACATCTGTGGTGCCAAATTCTCCTCCAGAAGACACTGATCCTCCAGATAGGGAAGTTCAATCATCCACTATACACCCTCTGCCAGACCAAGCAGAGCCCGTGATGACTACTCAAACAGGGGCCTCTGGTCAGTCTTTTTCACAACATATGCCCAGGTTGGAAAACTAACTGATAATGATGACATTGAACATTTCCTGGTAACATTTGAACGCATTGCTGTAGCATGCAGGTGGCAGAAAACACACTGGGTTTTTCAATTAATTCCTTTATTAACAGGCAAAGCTAGAAGTGCTTATGTGCATATGGATATTGATGACTCCCTTGATTATGAAGAGGTAAAAGCAGCCATTCTTTCTAAATATGACATTAACCCTGAGACCTACAGGCAGAGATTCCGCTCCCTAGAGGTGGACCCTGAGGAGAGCCCCAAGGAGTTGTATGCAAGGCTCAAGGAGCTGTATGGCAAGTGGATCCAGCCTAAAGGTAAAACCATCCAGGAAATTGGTGAAGTGATAATACTAGAGCAGTATCTGAGAATGTTGTCTCCTGAGCTACAGGTCTGGGTCCGAGAACACGACCCAGATTCAGCCATGGAGGCTGCTAAATTGGCTGAAGTTTTTGTGGCGGCCCGAAAGAAGGGACAACCATGGAGCTACAATTCATGGAGATCTGCAAAGGACAATCGCAAACCAATACACCATCCAGGCCCTGGGGTGGGTAAGTTTCCCCTGAGGGAAAGCCAGCCAGCTAACAGACCTGTAAAATCCTTGGGGAGCAAGCCAACCTGTTATCTTTGTGGGGTTGTTACGTCCGGCCTAGGGGAAACCAGGACGCAACATATGTCTCCTCTCTTTTCCCCACTCCCCCCCCCAATAAATTATCAAAAAGCTACGGGATTTTCTGTTAGTTAATGTCATTTATTCATAGATGGTGTAGAAAACCAAGACATCAGGGAGAGCTAGGCCAAAATAATAAACAAAACCACCATTTCCCATCCCAATAACTAATCCTACAAAAAAGTAAAATACAAAAGGAAAATACAAATACTTCACCTGACTCCCTGGCCAGTAAACAGGAGAAAACAATATTCAAAATAAACGGCAGCTCTCCCCTACTGTTTTCCAACATCACACCATTAACTTCCAGCACATAGTTCAACTACAACAAAGGTACACCATGAGGTCTTCCCCAGAACACCCCGTCTGACTGGGGAGGTAGGGGAAAGGGAGGAGAGAGCTCGCGGCCTCCACACAGGTCCCTTTATACCGCACATCCTCCAGCCCAATCTGCTGCCCACCACCTGTAACACAAACAAACAAACAAAACAGCTCCTCCCCAGGGTAGGGAGGGTAATAGCAGTAGGGAGGGTAATAGCAGGCAGAAATAAGCATCATTGAGACTCAGACTAAACAAATATGACTCCAGGTCATAACACCCCCTCACTTAAGATCGAACATTTCTTTCCCCTAAAGAAATGCTCGATTCCTTACACTCCCATCCGAGATAACGCATCAGCCACAACATTGTCTGACCCCTTAATGTGATGAATCTCAATATTAAAATCCTGTAACAACAATGACCAACGCATCAAACGGTGGTTGTTATTGCGCATACGGGATAGAAATACTAAGGGATTATGATCCGTAAAGACCAAAACAGGGCTTGCCGTCGACCCTACATAAACTTCAAAATGCTGCAACGCCCACAGTAGTGCAAGTGCCTCCTTTTCTATTGTGCTATAATTCACCTGAAATTTGCCGAATTTCTTAGAAAAATAACACACAGGATGGTCAACACCACAATCATCCTCCTGCAAAAGCACAGCTCCTGCGCCATATGCACTAGCGTCCACCTCCAACTTAAAAGGACGTACAAAATCTGGGGCAGCCAACACAGGGGCACTGCACAATAGAGCTTTTGCAGAAACAAAGGAGTCTTGACACACAGCATCCCAAACAAAGGGACGAGAAGGACTGGACAAATCAGTGAGTGGTACAACCACACTAGCAAAATTTTTGCAAAATCCACGATAATAACCACACATTCCTAAAAAACCGACGGAGCTGCCTCCGCGTTTCTGGTATGGGAAAATCCAGAATGGCCTGCACTTTAGCCATTAGGGGACGTACCTGCCCCTGTCCCACTTGTTTTCCCAGATAGGTGACCACCGCCTTTCCAAACTCACATTTCGCAAGGTTAAGGGTCAAGGAAGCCCTCTCCAGACGGCGGAAAACGTCCTGCAGCGTCTCTAGATGATTAGACCAAGTGGAAGAAAAGACTACAATATCGTCTAAGTATGCTTCACAATTGTTGACACCCAACAGGACTATACTCATCAACCGCTGGAAGGTGGCAGGGGCATTTCTTAACCCAAAAGGCATGACTGTATATTGAAGGAAATTGTCAGGGGTGACAAAAGCTGAAATGTCACTTGCACGCGGTGAAAGAGGCACCTGCCAATAACCTTTCAACATATCCAACTTTGTGACAAACTTTGCTGATCCCACACGATCCACACAATCATCCATCCGAGGCAGGGGAAAAGAGTCAGGTTTGGTAATGGCATTCACCCTGCGGTAATCGTTACAAAAACGTGGAGTTTGATCAGATTTTGGAACAAGAAGCGACGGTGAGCTCCATGGACTGGAGCTAGGGACCGCAAAGCCATTTTCCAAAAGATATGCAACCTCCCTTTGCATCACCACTCGCTTTACCGGATTGACGCGATAGGCATGCTGTTTAATAGGTTCATGATCACCAACATCTACGTCGTGCTGTATCAATGTGGTTTGTGTGGGCTTATCACCGAACAAAGAAGCATGACAACGAATAAGGAGGCAAATATCACTCTTTTCCTGATCCGCTAAATAAGCCAAATGTCCCTCTAGGTCCCCCAACACTTTGGAATTCTCTAATCGGGCACCTGGAACCAACACAGGTTGTTCCCGTAACCCATCGTCCTTGAGACTGTACGCCGGTGAGGCTACACTCGCCACGGGGCTGAGACACAAGCCAACATCATCACGGCTAACGTATCGCTTCATCATATTTACATGACACACACGAAACCCCTTTTTTTTATCAGCCATTTTGACCACATAATCTGTGTCACTCAACTTCTTGTCCACATCATATGGGCCACAGAACTTCGTCTGAAGACTAGAGCCACCAACAGGTAACAAAACCAACACACGATCCCCCGGCTGAAAAACACGACTGAGAGATTTCCGATCAAATCGTTTCTTCATCGTAGTCTGGACGGTGGAGAGAGAGTTGCGAGCCACCTCACAGACCGTATGCAAGCGCTCCCGAAATGAACTCACATAATCAAGGAGATGGTGTGTTGGACTAGGTTTATCTGCCAGCCATCTCTCCTGCAACAACCGCAGAGGGCCACGCACAGTGTGCCCAAAAACCAATTCCGCTGGACTAAACCCAAGAGATTCCTGCGTAGTTTCACGTATAGCAAACATCAATAATGGTAACCCCTCATCCCACTCTTTATTGGATTCAGTGCAGTATTTGCAAAGCATGGACTTTAAAGTTTGGTGAAACCTCTCCAGTGCGCCCTGACTCTCAGGGTGGTACGCACTGGCAACCTGATGTTTAATCGACAACTCCGACATGACTTGTGCAAAAACCTTCGACATGAAATTAGAACCTTGATCAGTTTGAATGCGTTTGGGCAGACCAAAAATGGAAAAGAATTTTACTAAGGACTTCACCACAGCCGTTGCCCTCAAATTGCGCAACGCAACCGCTTCCGGGAAACGTGTGGCCACACACATCATTGTTAGTAAATATTGGTGCCCTGATTTGGTTTTTGGTAAAGGACCAACGCAATCTATGATGACATGTTCGAAAGGTTCCCCCATCACTGGGATGGGATGCAACGGTGCTGGAGGTATTACCTGATTAGGTTTTCCAGTAACTTGGCAAATGTGACACGATCGACAAAATTTAGTCACGTCCGACTTTAATCCTGGCCAAAAAAAATAACGAAGAACCCGATCATAAGTCTTTCTGATTCCCAAATGACCTGACATACCGTGATCGTGAGCCAGACTCAATACCTGCAGCCGAAACTGTTTTGGTACAACTACCTGCGTAACTACACCCCACTCCATCCCAGCCACCGGCGACCAATTACGTAACAACACACCCTCCTCAAACAGGTAAGTCACAGGCCGCACAGCATTTACCGGGTCTCGTGCAGCTGACAAACAGGCATCCAGTGTGCAGTCAGATTGCTGAGCCTGGATCAGTTGTTTTTTATCCACCGCCAAACACAACTTTTGCTCATCTGGTACTAGTTCAGCAGAATATGGAACACATTTGGGATGTTGCGTGGACCTGATCAAATTATCTGCCCCGCTCACAAAAGTGTCAGCCAAATCCACTAACCCACCCAGCTTACGCGTCTGAGCTCGTGTTACGGCACATACTGGAAAAAGCGAAGGAGCACCATTTGCAGACACAGTCACATCCATCATGGGGTTTTCAATCACCTCTGAAGTGGCAGAAAATACCTTCCCACCCGCCAAATCATTCCCAAGAATGAGATCTACTCCAGCAATAGGCAGCTGATCCCGCACCCCCACTCGTACCGGACCAGACACCAAAGAGCAGGACAGGGTAACCGCGTGAATTGGCACCCGCAACACACTTAACTTTACCCCCCATACCAAAAGGTCAGAACCGCAGTATGACTGGTCTGAAAACGGCACAACCCCACGTCTAGCCAGCGAGTGCTTCGCACCTGTATCTCGCAAGATAGTTATCGGGACCTTGTCCACCTCGCCGCCAGTCAGGGAAAAAAAACCCTGAGAAATGAAAGGTTTAAAATGATCATCAATCTCTGCTTTTCTCTCCAAGCCAGTCAGTCTATAGTCACTTATCGGCTCCCCCTGAATTAACCCAATAGCAGAGGGGGTTTCATGCTTAGGTTGATCCTTTTTTCTTAGCACAGGACAGGTAGCGATAAGGTGGCCAAGTTCATGGTAATAAAAACACTCGCGGTTTTCACCCATGTCGGCAGAAACGCGCCTGGTTGCTTTAGGAGACCACCTTTTCTTATTGTCAGGATATATAGGAAATTCCCGACGTGTGGGTAGAAAAAAAATTCCCTTGTGTGTTAACGAAAACTCGTCTGCCAGAACAGCAGCCTCGGCAAGTGACACAACTTTCTTTTCATTTAAATATGTCACAATGCGCTCCGGTAGACATGTTTTAAAATCCTCCAAAAGGACCAGCTCGCGTAGCTGTGACAGGTCCTTAACTTTGCTAGCCTGACACCATTTATCAAAAAATAACCCCTTCTTACGAGCAAATTCTACATACGTCTGGTTGACTTCTTTTCCACACCCTCTAAATTTCTGTCTATACGCCTCAGGTACCAATTCATAAGCACGTAAAACCGTAGCCTTTACAGTCTCATAATCCAAACTCTGTTCAGTTGTGAGGGTGGCACACACCTCCTGAGCCTTCCCTTCCAACTTACACTGAAGCAGTAATGTCCACACATCCTTCGGCCAATTTAGAGTAGTTGCAATACGCTCAAAAGCATTAAAATATGCATCCACCTCAGATTCCCTGAAGGGTGGCACAAACGCAATCTGTCTACTCACATCAAAAGCACTTTGGGGGGAGTATGAAGTCTGTTGTCTAGGTGATTGGAGTGTACCACTCGGCCGGCGTTCCAGCTCTAACGCTCTCACCCTAAGGTGCATAGCCTCCACCTCCAATCGCCGATTTTGCATCTCCATTTCCTTTATAGAGAGTGTCAGCCGGAGCTCCTCAGCAGACATTCCTAATGAAATGGGAGGATCTGTGGCAACGGGTGTGACGGATTGTATTACATCACCGAGCTCTCCATCACCTTTCCCGGCCCCCTCAGTAGTGGTTTGGCTTGCAAACGAACTCATCTCCCCCAGTTTCTCCTCCAAGAGTTGCCTAAGCTCCTCTTTTTTTGTATTTAGTGGTGCTTTGACATTAAACAGATTAGCATCAAATCTACTTTCTTACATTTATTTAATTGTTGCAGTGTGGGATTTCTTGCAAAACTATCCAAATCGAATTCCATTGTACTCATAACAAGACAGTCAACCAGAAGTATGCAAAATATACTCACCAACATGAGCAACGCCATGCGGCAGGCCCTAAGGAACACACAAGAAAGAAAAAATCGGACGAGCCCCCAATTATGTTACGTCCGGCCTAGGGGAAACCAGGACGCAACATATGTCTCCTCTCTTTTCCCCACTCCCCCCCAATAAATTATCAAAAAGCTACGGGATTTTCTGTTAGTTAATGTCATTTATTCATAGATGGTGTAGAAAACCAAGACATCAGGGAGAGCTAGGCCAAAATAATAAACAAAACCACCATTTCCCATCCCAATAACTAATCCTACAAAAAGTAAAATACAAAAGGAAAATACAAATACTTCACCTGACTCCCTGGCCAGTAAACAGGAGAAAACAATATTCAAAATAAACGGCAGCTCTCCCCTACTGTTTTCCAACATCACACCATTAACTTCCAGCACATAGTTCAACTACAACGAAGGTACACCATGAGGTCTTCCCCAGAACACCCCGTCTGACTGGGGAGGTAGGGGAAAGGGAGGAGAGAGCTCGCGGCCTCCACACAGGTCCCTTTATACCGCACATCCTCCAGCCCAATCTGCTGCCCACCACCTGTAACACAAACAAACAAACAAAACAGCTCCTCCCCAGGGTAGGGAGGGTAATAGCAGTAGGGAGGGTAATAGCAGGCAGAAATAAGCATCATTGAGACTCAGACTAAACAAATATGACTCCAGGTCATAACAGGGGTAGAAGGCCATACGAAACCTATGTGCCCTAAAAACTCAGTTAACATGACTCAGATGTGTTTTGTACCGCGAACTCAGGAGGAACCTGAGCTCAAGAAGGTCCAGTCTATCAAAATGAAAAACATTGAAGTTAATGGTATAACACTCAAAGCCCTCCTTGATTCAGGAAGTGACCAGACTCTTGTGCACAGGAAGTTTGTACCTCCCCATATAATCAGCACAAAAGACACCATACCTATCTGTTGTGTGCATGGGGATGAGAAGAGCTATTCAACAGCTGACATGTACATAAATGTAGATGGGCAAACTTACCTGTTGAATATTGGAGTTGTCGATTGCTTACCTTTTCCTGCAGTGCTGGGCAGAGACCTTCCAGTGCTGTTTGATTTGTTGGAGTCAGACCAAAGCCGAAAATGTAATGCTGTTGTTACCAGAACACAGGCAAAGAAATCCAATGACTATTCTGAGACTCTATGTGCCCTGCCTTTCTACAATGATGAGTTGGAGACAGCACCCGGGAAGTCTCGGAAAACTCGAAGACAGAGACGGCAGGAGAAGTTCCAACATACAGCAGGGAAACCACCAACACATCCTGAGCCAGAATTACCTCTAGGATTTCAAATGCCAGATAACATGATCGAAATGCAGAGAGCTGATCCATCTTTAGTGTCTCTCTTTCAGAAAATAGAGGGGAAGGAACCAGGAGCTGGGCAAGACTCCAACCGAGATGAGTATATCCTGCAAAATGGCATGCTCTACCGTCAACAGGGGTCAGTACTGCAGTTAGTGGCTCCCCAAGTGACTAGACAAACTATACTCACCATGGGCCACTCTGTTCCCTGGGCTGGCCACCTGGGTAAGCACAAAACTATCGCACGAATCAAACGTCATTTTCACTGGCCTGGTTTAAGCAGAGAAGTAGCTGAATTCTGCAGGAGCTGCCCTCAGTGCCAAATAACATCAGCTAAAACTCCCTCCAAAGCACCCCTCCAACCTTTACCCATTATTGGCACCCCATTTGAACGCCGGGGAATGGATATTGTGGGTCCTGTGGAAAGGAGTAAATCAGGAAACCGGTACATGCTAGTCATAACAGACTATGCTACAAAATACCCTGAAGTTTTTCCACTCAAATCTATAAAAGCGAAATCAGTTGCCTTCTGTCTGGTGCAGTTCTTTTCCAGAGTGGGTTTTCCTTCTGAAATCCTAACTGATCAAGGAACTAACTTTATGTCTACATTGCTAAAACAGGTGTACCAGTTACTAAGTATAAGGAGCCTGAGAACCACACCATATCACCCCCAAACAGATGGACTGACGGAGCGCTTTAACCAGACCCTGAAGCAGATGCTCCGGAAATTTGTCAACGACAGCGGTACAGATTGGGATCAGTGGCTGCCTTATCTCCTCTTTGCCTACAGGGAAGTACCCCAAGCCTCCACTGGGTTTTCTCCTGTACGGGCATGAAGTACGAGGTCCTCTCTCTGCTGAGAGAGATTTGGGAGGGAGGCAAGGGGAAGGGGGAAACAATTAATATAATATCCTATGTTGTTCAGATGAGGGAGCGGCTGGAAAAGATGAGCGACCTTGCTCAATCACACATGATGGAGGCCCAGCAACAGCAGAAGTCCTGGTACGACCGATCAGCCCGGCAGAGATCCTTTGACCCAGGACAGAAAGTGCTAGTGCTCCTCCCCAGTGACGACAACAAACTTCTGGCAAAGTGGCAGGGGCCGTTTGAGGTTGTAAAGAAACTTGGGCCAACCACATACCAGGTAGAAACCCCAGGACGGCCAAGGTCAAGCAGGACGCTTCACATAAATCTCCTGAAGGAGTGGGTGCAGCAACCTGAGCGAAAAGAAGTGATGCTTATCAGAGGTGTGCAAGAGGAGGAGGAAGTGGATGAACAGTACTTTCCTTCAGCTGGGGCTCCAGGGGACCACAACCTCAACCACCTCTCTGAAGAAAAGCAGCTTCAGGTGAGAGAAATCTGTAATTTGGAAGTATTCCAGGAGAATCCTGGGAGAACAGATATTGTTGAACATGACATTGTTCTTAAAGAGGGTGCTTCAGTGAGGCGACTTAGTTACAGGATTCCTGAACGCCTGCTGGCCTCACTGAAGAAGGAGATAGACCTGATGCTGTCCCTGGGGATCATTGAGACTTCAAGAAGTGAGTGGTGTAACCCAGTGGTCCTGGTGCCAAAGAAGGACGGAAGCATAAGGTTCTGTATTGACTTCAGGTACCTGAATTCCATTTCTCAGTTTGACTCATATCCCACACCAAGAATTGATGAACTGCTGGAACGACTGGGGAAAGCAAAGTACTTGACCACAATAGATCTGTGTAAGGGTTAATGGCAGGTTCCAGGACTCCATGGGGTCTCTTCCAGTTTACCGTCATGCCATTTGGTTTGCATGGGGCTCCAGCCACCTTCCAGAGACTCATGGACCAGGTACTGTGTGGTTTCACTGATTTTGCTGCTGCATATCTGGATGACATTGTTATTTACAGTACCACCTGGGAGGAGCACTTGGAACATCTGCATGCTGTCTTGGATCGTCTTCACTCTGCCGGGCTGACCATAAATTCATCAAAGTGTGTCTTCGCCGCTGCAGAGACAGAGTACCTTGGCCACATCATTGGAAATGGAGTGATAAGGCCACAAGTCAGTAAGGTCCAGGCAATAGCGTCATGTCCATTACCACACACAAGGAAGCAACTTCGGTCTTTCTTGGGCATGGCCGGCTTCTATCACCGCTTCATCCCACAGTTCTCTGCCAGGGCAGCTCTTCTCACAGACATGACAGGATCTCGGTGTCCCAACCAGCTCCAGTGGACAGAGGAGGCGGTGACGGCTTTCCAGGACATCCAGCAATCACTAAGTAAGGAACCAGTTTTGTACAGTCCAAACTTTGATGACTTCATTCTGCAAACAGATGCTTCCGACAGGGGTCTGGGGGCGGTGCTTCTCCAAGGACCACCAGATGACCGCCATCCAGTGGCCTACATTAGCCGGAAAATGTTCCCACGCGAGGTTAGGTATTCTACGGTGGAAAAAGAGGCACTGGCTATCAAGTGGGCTCTTGACTCCTTCTGTTATTACCTCCTGGGAAGAGAATTCACCCTTGAGACAGATCACAAAGCTCTTCAGTGGATGGAAAGGATGAAGGACACCAATGGCCGGATAACTCGGTGGTATCTAGCACTACAACCTTTCCGCTTTATCATCAAACACATCCCTGGCAAGGATAACAATACAGCTGACTACCTCTCTCGCAGTTCCAGCGAGAGTCCTGAAGAGGGGGGGTGTGTGATGGCCTAGGCCACACAGGTTAAACTATGGTAATACCACACACCACCAATATTTTTAATACACAAGTTAAGTTATTTTGCAGTTAGCCACACCCCAAACAATTCATTAACTCAAAACACAGATCACATAGTTTATTTCAGATATAATTTACATTTATTTACTTTAGCCATACACTGTTTAAATGGAGTGCACACACTTTTACATTGTAAGGTTATTTAAACATTTTTCTGTTCTATTAATCATTTTCTTTTTTTGTTACCATGTTGGAGAGCTGTGGCCTGGTGAAAAAAGGCATGCCAAAGGCAGAGAGACTGTTATATCCTGTGGCCTTCCAATCAAGCCGTGCCATGTGGGAGGGGGATTTTGGGTTTACTTTACTTTACTTTGTAGTTGTGTTATTTGTCGTCCATTTTGTTTTCCCCTTGTGTATAATTTGGTTTGGCCGAACCACTATATATGTTCCCTTGTGTTTCATTTAGTTAGGTCAGTTTGTTCAGTTCATAGCCCATTTTGTTTGTTGTTTTGCGTATAGTTATGTTTTGTTGACCTCTTTTATAGGCCTAGATAAGTCTTTTGATTTGAATTGTTCAATTTTTTTTTTTGAGGGTAAATAAAATAAAAAAACCCTGTTTTTCAAAAAAGCTCCTGTTCTCCTCTTGCTTAACTGCTTGGTCCCTGACAGGAGGAAACAGTCAAGCAAAATAAAGAAACACAGCACAGACATGAGAGGGAAGTAAAGTAATCTGGAAGGACATAAGTAAAGGATATCCATTATTAAATAAGACAGCCCTTGGGGGGGTTGGGGGGGAGAGCTGGTGGAGCTGGTATGTCAACACTAGAAAACAAAAGACAAACAGGTAACTGTTAGAGCCGCAATGAGGAAGGTAATTAGAAACAACATGCTTCAGAGGTTAGGTTAGCGGTTAGCTGTTTGTGTGTGTCTCTCAGTTGGAATGATTGGGGCAGCAGCAATTTGGTTGTAAGGAGAAGCATTGGTGTGTGTTTGTTAATGTGTTTAATTTTCTGTATGTTTAAAAACTGTGTAATGTTCTGTATTTCCATGAATTTAAAATGCTCTGTGAGTGAATCATTGAAAATGATTCACAGCATAGGCTACTTATGATTTTTTTTGGTGCAAATTTCTGTCAATATTTACCTTTTTGGTTAAATTGGGTGCAGCTAAACTACCTCCCCCCTTAACCGGCAGGAGACGATAAAGAAAGACACGAGCAACAAATCATCAACAAATTGGCCAAACGTGCACACAGAAGAAACAAAATTATCAATCGTTCATCTGTTGCTCTATTTGAGGCATTTCACATGAGTTACAAGCATATGCTGCAGAAATATTCCTAGTCCATTGTGAAGGACTGCACAGGTGGTTTTGCATATTAAGCTCTTAGAAAATATGTCTATTACTTAATTAGTTTTTGTTGCACAACATGATTGTACAGTTTCTAACTGGAAAACTTTTAAAATAATCCTTTAAAGTGCCTTTGAGAAGCTACCAACATTAAAGATTGTTGACCCGCAATGTACATGGAGGTCATAAAACGAAATGATTATCAGAATAAGGTTTCTTCTAGCTTCTAAAATTGTCTTAAGAACAATATTTACGTTTGTGATATTTGAGGCTTTAAAGCTGTTTTCATTATTTGTCTTTCACATGAATTTCACAGAATCACAATGCATCTTGAATCAAAGTTCATGTCCAAGCTAGGTGAATACACTCAGGCTTCTGAACGTGTTCCACACCAAGGGTGGAACCATGGCGTTGAGGTTGCAGGCTATCCTGCACAAGGTACCTTTCAGTGACTATTATATTTTCTATCTTATTTTGTATTAAAATCTAGAGAAGGCAATGTTAGCCTGTGATTATCTCGACAAAAAAAAAAAGAGTAAGAAATAATAATATACATGTTTTAACTGTTTGTGTCCACTCAGTGGCCATTTAATTAGATACATAATCAATTCAAATTTATAATGAGTTTTTGTTTATTATTAAGTTCATCGTTAATTTTCTTTTTCTTTACTAAAGGGTGTTTTTAATTGTAATGCATATTTCCATACATGTGGGAATCAGTATATTAGCGACACCACCAAATAGTCCAGCACAATATATTTAACAGTAGTAATGACCTAAATGCTACAAAAACGTTATAAAAGTCTAAATTGTACAGGTGCATGTGGCCACGGAGTATACACTGTCCCTAACAACCAAAGTCACAAGTTTGAGACTTTTCAAGTAGTGCATTGATATGAGTTATCTCACGTAGTTGATAAGACAACAAAACCCTCAAGCAATGGTTATGTGATTACCTAAAACTTGCTAAAAATTTGCTAAAAATCACTGAATTGACCCTGCCTTTATTTGGGACAGGCGTCCATATGGGACAGGCCTTTCATTGTTTTTGCACAAAACTGAAACTACTATCAAACAGTTTATTTATTTCAAACAGAATAATACTTATGAAAAATGATCAAATAATATCAAATACACGTCATTCATTTGATCTAGCTTCAACAGACGGCTTATGCGCTTTTATTTTGAAGGCAGCAACCTAATTTCAATTCAATTCAATTTTATTTATATAGCGCCAAATCACAACAACAGTTATCTCACAGCGCTTTTCATAAAGAGCAGGTCTAGACCATACTCTGAAGTTATTTACAGAAGCCCAACAATTCCCACCAAGAGCAGCACTAGGCGACACAGGCAAGGAAAAACTTCCTTTTAAGAGGCAGAAACCTCGAGCAGAACCATGGCTCAGGGTGGGCGGCCATCTGCCTCGACCGGTTGGGGTGAGGGGAGAGAGAGAGAGAGAGCAAGAGAAAGAGAGAGAGAGAGAGAGCAGAGGGAGGCAACCTACACAGTATACACATAGAGGTACAGACAATAAAGGTGATGGTGCTATAGACTAAATGAAAAATGGTACAGATATTTATAGTAATGTTAATGATAATAATAACAGTAATAATAGCAATAGGACTAGTAATAGCAATTGCAACTGTAGCAGAGGGCGCCGAAGCAGGAACACGGGGGCAGCAGGAGACTCCCAACCACAGATCCAGACTCCACAGCTCCAGAGCCAGCAACACCCGCAGGAAGCGACAGGAGGGGGAAGCACACGACTACGGGAGAGGGAGAAAAAATCGAGTTAGTAACATGCATTAATGGGATGAGGTTGCACTCAGAGAGAAAAAGAGAAGAGAGGAGCTCAGTGCATCATGGGAAATCCCCAGCAGTCTAGCCTATAGCAGCATAATTAAGGGATGGTTCAGGACTCATCCGAGCCAGCCCTAACTATAAGCTTTATCAAAAGGAAAGTCTTAAGCCTACTCTTAAATGTAGAGACGGTGTCTGCCTCCCGAACCCAAACTGGAACCTGGTTCCACAGGAGAGGAGCCTGATAGCTGAACGCTCTGGCTCCCATTCTACTTTTGGAGACTCTAGGAACTACAAGTAATCCTGCATTCTGGGAGCGCAGTGCTCTGGTGGGGTAGTAAGGTACTATGAGCTCTTTAAGATAAGATGGTGCCTGACCATTAAGAGCTTTGAATGTGAGAAGAAGGATTTTAAATTCTATTCTGGATTTTACAGGAAGCCAATGCAGAGAAGCTAAGACAGGAGAGATATGATCTCTTTTACTGGTTCCTGTCAAAACACGTGCTGCAGCATTCTGGATCAGCTGAAGAGTCTTAATGGACTTTTCGAAGAGCCTGATAATAAGGAATTGCAGTAATCCAGTCTAGAAGTAACAAATGCATGGACTAGTTTTTCTGCATCATTTTTAGACAGGATGTTCCTGATTTTTGCAATATTATGTAGGTGAAAAAAAGACGGTCCTTGAAATTTGCTTAATGTGAGAATTAAACGACATGTCCTGATCAAAGATAACTCCAAGATTTCTCACAGTGGTGCTGGAGGCCAGGGCGATGCCATCCAGGGAAACTATATCTTTAGATAATGTGTCGCGGAGGTGCTTAGGCCCCAGAACAATAACTTCAGTTTTATCTGAGTTTAACATTAGAAAATTGCAGGTCATCCAGGTTTTAACATCCTGAAGACACATTTGAAGCTTAGCTAACTGATGAGTTTCATCTGGCTTGATCGATAGATATAACTGAGTATCATCTGCATAACAATGAAAGTTTATGGAGTGTTTCCTGATAATATTGCCTAAAGGAAGCATATATAAAGTGAAGAGGATTGGTCCGAGCACAGATCCTTGTGGAACTCCATGACTAACTTTGGTATGCATGGAGGACTCATCGTTAACATGTACAAACTGAAATCGATCTGATAAATAGGACTTAAACCAGCTTAGAGCGGTTCCTTTAATGCCAATGAAATGTTCCAGTCTCTGTAATAGGATCTGATGGTCAATGGTATCAAATGCAGCACTAAGATCTAGTAAAACCAATACAGAGACAAGTCCTTTGTCTGATGCAGTTAGGAGGTCATTAGTAATTTGACTAATGACAACAACAACATGGTGCAGGATGTGAGAAGCTTCATGACAGTTGGGAAGAAGCAGCTTCAAGAGTAATTTATACTTCTGCATCGAATCGACAGCACAGGTGTCGGCGTGGGCTACGCAGATGCTATGCCATCACCTGACGTGCACCTCCTCAAAAATGTAACTACACATCGAGTCATCGCGGACCGTAAGCACTGTGATCGGTCGGCTGGGTAGCCTTGCAATAGCCTACCTCCCAGCCGACAGGAAGATGGCTTGATGACCTTGTCGATGATGTAGGGGCCGATGTAGCAGGGAGACAGTTTCTTAGTTCGCCTCTGAGTGGAATGTGACAAGCGGACAACCAAACGCTCTGAGCCCGGGAGTAGATGGGGGCCGGTGTCCGGTGTCGATCCGCTAGCTGGCGGTTGCATGCAGAGGTGCGTTGCAGCGTGGCGCGTGCAGACCACCACACCCTACGGCAGCGACGTTGATGGGTTTCGTACAGATGGGACCGCCAGTTCAGCTTCCTGGGAGGGAAACAGAGGTGGCTGTTAGCCGAGGGAAACCGCAAAGGGGGAGAATCTTGTGGCGGCAAAGATAAGTGAATTGTGCGCGTATTCGAAAACGCACACATTTCACTTAGAAAACACGGAAGCATTGGAAGAGGAATCCCTGGCATCTGTCCACATCTCCATAAAAGTTCCAGGTCAGGAGCATACGACTGCCTGGGTGGAGCGGGGGGTTCGGGTGCCGGCTGCTGAGGAACAAGGAGGGGGTGAGTAGAGAGCTGAGGAATTTGTGCCTGTAATTGTGCTACCTGATACGCAAGAGTCTGATGGCTGGTGGTCAGAGTCTGGAGATGTTGTTGATGTTGTCCAAGAAGTTTTCCTTGATGGGTGGGTTCTCGGTTCCTATGGTAGCTGGGTTCATGGCTGGCCAGATTGTGAGGATTGAGCTGAAGTCTGAACCCAAAAGCATGACAGAACCAGGGAATGAAGCAGTAAGATGAAGTTTATTGCAGTTGTCAGGGAAATGTGGGAATGGAGAGCAACTCCAGAGTCCAGAGGGGAAAAACCAGACGAGACGAGGAGTGAAGGCGGAGAGCTGAGGCAGGAGGGCAGGCTGGTGACTGGCAGGTTGAGGCGGTGAGGTGAGGCAGGAGGGCAGGCTGGTGACTGGCAGGTTCAAGGCATGATTTCTGGGAGGTGAGGAAAAACAGACAAGAGTCAGATATGCGAGACAAAGATTCAAATAAACGCTAAACTCACTACTGAGAGGGCCAGGGTGTGTACCACGGGAGATACGCAGACAATCTGGCGAATTCTGGCGTGCAGGACCGGGGGTATATAAGAGGTAGCTGATTGGGGTGCAGGTGTGGGAGAGCGAAGAGCCAGAGCCAGGAAGACCACGCCCACCTGCACACAGACAGACTCACAGGGAAAACAGATACGATTGGATGGGGAGACAACAGAGAGCATGAGGTAAACAGAAGGGGGGAACCCACTTGGTATAACAATCAGAATGTGATCCATTCGCTCGGTAACATTTAAAAAGGCTACACCAGCCACACGCTTACAATTTTACCCCCATTTACGTTAGCAGAGGGCTAAACTCTTAGCCTGCTCGGCCAAAAGGCAAAAGTCAACACGCTGTACGCTGCAGCGCTACTGCTGACTAGCGTTTGGGGGTGTAATCACAGAATGACGGACTCACGTACGCACAAGTATAATGGCCTGGCTACGCACGGCGTAGGTATGCACGTAAACCCTACGCAGGAGTACAACCTGGACAGGGGGGCAGAATTTGGGGTGGGGTGAACAAACATCACAAACAGACACCAGACACAGACAAGTGCAAAGGAAAAAAGAGAAATACGAAGAAGAAATGGCGAAGAAGTCAAAGGGACAAACTCAGTCACCTCATACATACATACACAACAAGTGTAATTTATACTTGTAGGTGACGGCTTAACCTATGGGGCTACGCAGAGGCTATGCCGTCATCTGACGTGCACCTACTCAAAAATGTAACTACACGTTAAGTCAACTCCGACCATAAGCACTGTGATTGGTCGGCTGGGTAGCCTCGCAATGCCTTCGAGCCGACAGGAAGTGCCCGTGCTTTGTAGTAACTTTTACTAGTGGCCAAAACAGCGGCTGTAACACAGTGGATCAATATATTAGACACTCGGTCGGTAACATTTGAAAAGGCTATACCAGCTGTACATACAGTATATCTTTTTACCCCAGTTAATGGAGCGCTAAACCACAAATTAGCCTGCTCGGCCGGCAAAAGTTAATACAGTGGACGCTGTAGCGCTACTGCCGACTAGCATTTGGGGGTGTAATCGCAGAATGACTCACCTACGCACAAGTATAAATGCCTGGCTACGCACGGCGTAGGTATGCACGTAAACCCTACGCAGGAGTATAAATGGGCCTTAACTGTCTACCCATTGTTGTCTTTACAGGCGCCAGAGGAGCTGGTTGCAGAACCCTCCAGATGTGATTTGCTGTGTCCAGCTCTACAGGAGATAACAGCTCCAGCTTCCAGCTCTTCAGCTCCTGCTTTCTTCTTTTTTTTCCTGCTCAGCCATGATTAGCTCATCAATTGTATTTATTGTATAGACAGAATGTGAAATAACATTTTCAGTCAGTAATGAAGGCATAGGGAGTGCTAATATATATATAGAATTTATTACATTGTGAACCATTAACTATATCTTTTTTTTCAAATGTACCTATAAAACAAATATGGATAATATTTAAAAGTAAACAGAGAAAGACGGCCTTACCACGTCAGTCCACCCCAACAGATACAGACTACTAGCACAATGAAAAGGCTTTCCAGGTGTCTGCAGCTCTCTGGCCACCAGGTGGGACATCTGATCCACACTGTTACTTTGGGAAGAAAATGTGTAATGAATGCTTCAGGTAATGAAAAATATAAAGTAAATGATACAGATGAGTCTTTAACAAAATAGAATATCACGGAATAGTTAATTTTCTAACGTAATTTAATTCAAAAAGTGAGTCTTTCATTTATTCTAGATTCATTACACAAAGTGGAGCATTTCAAGGCGCTTTGTTGTCTTCATCTTGTTGATTACCGTTTACAGCTCATACAAATAAATATAACATAATATAATGCAGTGCAGCTCTCATAATCAGCAGCTTGTTTGTTTTTTTAAGTTACTTTTTTTGGACTATTCCCATTTGTTTCTTCTATATATATATCTATATAACATTGCATGTTTTACTAATGTGCAAATAAACTTTCTAACGGCATTTTCAATTGTTATTTAACTGCAAGCTATATTTCAGACGTTTTTTTAAACAAATTTAGCTTTAAAAAAGTGGTGGGCACTAAATCAGCCATTTCCAAAAGTGGTGGGGACATGTCCACAGCGTCCCTGGTGTAAATGGCACCTAGGTTCAGTGATTCACGGGAAAGCTTAATCTTCAAGCATTTAGTTTATACATTAAATGATTTGAATAGCATAGACTAATATTCTTTCTGTTAAGTAATGACAAATTTGATGACTTTTTTTCTTCATGTTTTGATTAGGAATCGAATGTGCAGTGTTCCCAATGCATTTGCGTGTATGGAAATAAAAGAGCTACTGCTCCAGCTCAGCAGGTGGCGGTAATGCACCTATTAGTGAGTTTCCAACCAGAAGAAAAAGGTTAATATCCGGGATAAACAAGGACATGTGTTAAATAACTACCCTTGTGAATGTTGGTTTCTGGCTCTACTCTTTATGTCCGTCCGTGTTTTTGAATGACAGTAATAGTAAGTTAGTTTTATTTAAACGCACAGGGATACAAACTGTCCCGTTACCCGGGGTTGTTTCATGGCGGCTTCTGCTCATGTCTCCAAAGTCCGCTCATTGTACAAGAGGATTCTGGTCCTGCATCGGTTCCTGCCGTTAGATTTGAGAGCCCTCGGTGACCAGTATGTGAAAGACGAGTTCAGGAGACATAAAAGTGCATCACCCGAAGAGGTGAAGAACTTCATGACAGAGTGGGAGGTAACACACTTCACGCTCACTGTCTTTGAATGTAAAGCTCCTGTAAACGTTGAGGAGAGCACCTTACCGTTAAAACGTTACCAGGCCGACAACTTCATACGCACCCAAACTTTTTACTAATTTTACATTGGCTCTACATATAACGTCATGTCTTCCATCAGAATGGAGGCTCCAGCTTCATTCGGTCCTCTTGAAAACTGAAAGTGCTTTGTGTTTATATCCCGCACTAGCCAAAAGATGTGTCAAGTCATAGGCGTCGGAATAAGGAAGAATTAAAATGGAAGATTTTAAACGAGGTTTTGCGTGACCGTTCCTCTGACCAAGAGAACCCGTTATTTATGTTCTTGTTCAGTTCACTGTTATTGATAGCCTACATAACACAAGTTATCTTATTGCGCTTTTCATATAGAGCAGGTCTAGACTGTACTCTTTGTAATATTATGTACAGAGACCCGACAGTTCCTACCAAGAGCAAGCACTTGGCTTCAGTGGCGAGGAAAACCGCGAACCAGGGGAGTAAAGATGGACGTTATCTACCTGTTGGGTCGGTTTAAACACACAGAGTCTAAAAGGACTTGAATTAGCTCTTAAAATGCCCATAAAGCAAGGTTTCTGCTGTATGATGTTATGTCTGCCGGAGTTGCTAATTCTCCCAGATTTAGCAGGAAAAATCGTGAAGTCGTGAGCTCAGTGAGCTCAGTGAGGTCAGTGTGGTCAGTGGTAGCTGCAGTCTGCACAGAGCTCTCAGACCTGTCATCACTTGTGTTTTCTATGGAGGGCTGCGTCGCCGGTGTTGTGTCAGTCCGTCACCACGCGATGGCAGAGCAGCTTCAGTAAACAGTGAGGTAGCATTAAGGGACCGCTGGAAGGAAATGGAAACTGTATTCAGAGTTGAGTTATAGTTTTCACCTGATGCGGTCACAGTGGAAATCTTTCTGCTGGTTAACTGTAAAGGTGAGTCTGATGTCTGAAATGTAACTGGTGACTGACCAGACCTCATGATTGTCTGAGCCCCACCTGGCCTCTTATTAATGCTTTATTTGTCGTAATTGCATTAGTTGTGTTTTGCAGATAGACACGAGCTAGCAGCTAAGTCTGGTTCTGCTCCTTGTTTGAGATTAATGTTCACCCACAAATAAATGTAACAAAGTAAACTAAGTATGTGGTGACAAGTGATGCCAGGGCCGTCTGATGGGTCTGGTGGGTGGCAGCAGAGTTCACTTGAAAATGGGCAGAGGATTGAGCATTCTGCTGATACAGCATATGCTCATCTTTGGCAAACAGGGGCAGCTTTTTCATAATTAGTACTTAACCTTTACTTAATACTTTCTTAATAATACACAAATACTTGGCTTTTGCATGAAAAGATGAATTAATATTGAAACAGCCATGGCCTAGGATCACTTTGTTTTCTGTGTTTCTTTGTGACGATGTTAAGTGTTAATCCACCGAGTGTTTACATGGTTCATTTAGCTGCTTCTCTCACCCATGAACAAACCATTAATCCTTAAATTGATTTGAACAATCTGAAGTTATGAATACATAAAGTAACTTGGAGACAATGAAATGTACATCGTTATCCTGCAGAGTGACATTACCTATGTTTGGGGTCAGTCAGGCCTCTTATGAGCAAACTGTTCAAATTGTAGAAATCCAAATGCACTTATGGGATCTGGGAGGATTACTGTCAACACCAGTCACAAATCTATTCTATTTAACAAGCACATTCTCACTCCCAAATCAAATCGTATTGACGTTTGGTCAAGACCCCTTGGCATCGCTTTTTAACTCCAGTGGTACCCTTACAATCGTATTTTAACATTTAGGGCTCCGCTGTCAAGTTAGCAACAATAGCTACATATGCAACTTCCTGTTAAGGCTAAAATAAGAGTACAATGGCACGTTGTTAACATTGTGAAACGTGGCAGTTTGGTTAGGCACCAAGAGTAGGCTACTTGGTAAAGTTCAGAAAATTTACATGATTAATAAAAACATTTGTGTTTCACAGGTTAAACTAACACAAGGTCCTGGTTGACAGTCCTGTTTCTGGCCCTCCATCCACCCAAGCCACCTCCAGACTGACTTTTCTGTGCGTTGAACTCTGATGCTATGGCTCTTTACCATGCGTCCATATGTGACAACTTGGGAGTGAGAACTGGTTGTTTTAACTTGTGTGTGTCTGTGTGATTTTTTTTTTTTACACCTGTGGTCTCTGAGATCACAAACAGAAATAATTTGCCACTTTCAGTTTCAGTATATTCAAAAACTAGTGACTGTAAAGTTTTGATCAGTCACTTGTATAAGCCTGACACCAGCCTCAGCAGAGACCTGGATTCATGTGCTGATAGTGGTCAGTATTTCACACGGCCTCTAGTTCCCACAATGATAAAACCATGAGTATGCCCGGTCCAGACTTGGTTTTTTTTTATGGTCCCATGGGAGAGAGACAATGTGTTCCCGAACAATTAGTCACTGCTTGGAGATGCTAAATCGCCCATCTGCAGGTAATTTCTCTGATGAAGTAGATGGTGATTGCAGCTGGAATCATGAGCCGTCTCTTTGTCATTGTAGTAGCTGTGAAGCCACCGGGGAGGAGGTAGTCACTTTCATTATGCCTCCCTATATTAATATGCATTGTTTTCAAACCCGAGTCCATCTGAATTGGTCCCAATGAGGGGACAAGGGGCTTTTGTCATATTTACCCACAGCTTTGGCTGTATTTGGAAAAATTTCTAGGGAAACTTAATTGGGCCAAAACCACTGGGAGGCATCCGTGCCTGGATTGGCTTAGAAATGTACAGAAACATGATAATAAGGTCCCTGTCTAATTGCTGTATCATCTAGCCAAACCCAAACAACTAAAAGCCAAAGTTGTCCACATTAAATTGGTGTGAAAAACACCTGAGCTAGACTGTTGGCCCAGTGCAGACAGATACTCTCATGGTAAGAGTTTTAATAGCTTTTTGTTTTAATGGACCCTGGTCTAAGGCCAAGAGAATCCATTTCTAATTTTGATCGTGAGCTGATAAAAAGGGCTGCAGGAACAGTAGCGGCTATTGGTGGTTTAAGGCAGGAAAACAACAATGAAAATGAACATACTGGGGAAAATAAATAAATAAATCCAGCATAAAAATCTATTGATTTATACACAAATATGGAAAGTCAGCCACATATAGAACTTTTGCCTCATATGAATCAATGAGAGAGAATGTAAACCTCTCATGTGTTAAGAGGAAATTAAAACGTCTTGGCGGCATATTAACATTCAAAGGAAATTATATTGATGACCTCAGACCGACACAGCACATAGCTTTTTAAACAAAATACAGATAAACACTTGAAATGTAAAACTAACAAAGTAAATAGGAGCTGTAAACATTAACACTTGAACTCTACATTAATCAGGGAGCGGGAGTCCAAGATAACGTGTCTGCCATTACTCTCATTCTCAATAGACGTCCTCCGCTATTACGGAGTCAGAGTAGCTTATCTGAAAACAACAAAATTCATTGTGAATCCTAAAAGCATCTTAAACATAAGGATTTACTATGCTTATTTATAATGTATTTATCTTTTATACACTGTACTGACCTATAAAACAGGAGAAACAATCAAGCAGAGGAAACTTTCTGCCATTCGTGCGGTCCCTCTTGCCAGAATGGCGAGGTAACGGCAGCGACCTCGTCTAAACAGTCCCCATTAAGGCAAGCACTCTGCTGCCCCCTACTGTCAGTAGCGGTTTACTTGTCTGTAATTACAAAAGCCTTGGAGGACTTACACAACTCACTTTTAGATATAAGCAGTGCTACACAATATATTACAATAAATGAAACCAAAGATGTGGCCATTTATTTTGTGTGCGCCACATGCATCAGAATTTTTGTTCTACCTGAAGGTCGCTTGGCTTGGCATAGCTGAGAAGGTAATGTATTGTGTGCTTTGGCAGAGAGAAGGCTGCCAAGAAATAGCAAGTGTTCCACATTATTGAGTCTGGTGTTGTCTACAGCAATGGATGGGGACAGAGCAGGCATACTTTGGTGGGGGTTGATAGAGGATTTGGGTCTTTTTTATATTAAGATCCAGGCCAAGCTGCTCGTACATGCCTTTGCAAACATGTCCAGTATGCTCTGTAGTTCCTCTTCTGCGAGGGCACTAAGGGGTTGTCATCGGCAAACTGCAGATCAGTGATGGATGTTGTGGTGGTTTTGCTTTTAGCACTGAGACTGTTATTGTTCAAAAGGTTCAGATTAGGACCCATTCGGTGCAAGATTGTGAAAAGGAAAAGAGAGAGACAAAGGTTGGGCAATGTCACATTTACATAACTCATTTAGCTGACGCTTAAATCCAAAGCGACTTACAATTGCTATATATGTCAGAGGCTGCACGTCTCTGGAGCACCTGGGGGTTAAGTGTGTTGCTCAGGGATTCGAACCCAGGTCTCTAACACCAAAGGTGTGTGTGCATGCGTGCATGCTTGTCAGTCAGTCAGTCAGTATCGACTGCTGGTTAACACAGTATGTACAAGCTGCAATCAAATCTCATACTTTTTCTGTGATACATAGGTGCATTTCCACCAAAAGTACCTGGGACTTTTTAGTCCCCGGATCTCTTTTCAAGGAACTAAAAGGTTCCTTCAGCCCACTGTTGTGTGTTTCCACCAAGGTCTAATGACCTGTGAAGATTAGGCAAATTAATCAGCTGATCCATTACATTATTTGTAACCACTGTCTAGGGTGCGACAATAAAACAATAACAATAATTATTGCGATATCATTTTTTTCAATAACAATATAACAAATGTTCAATAAATGATTTGATTCATTTGTATCACACATGAATTAGGACTAAAGTTTTTACTAAGATGTTTATTTTGTTGAGGAAAAAGGACAGAAAAAAAGCTTTTACTTAATTTTACTAGTGCATATTTGTTGAAAAAGATTTTATCATAAATGTTTTGAATGTTCTCCCTCAGATTTGTGAAGTGAGACACTGTTTGAAATCAAATGTTTGTCATGTTCTGACCATAAAGAAAAGTTTAAACCACAATTAACCATCAGGTTTCTTCAACTTTCACTGAGGAGCAAAAATCAGCCTTTAAACTCAAAAGATATAACGATTTGATACTTATTGTGATAATTATCGATATCGAAAGATATGAAACTTTTTATCGTGATAACAGTTTTGGCCATATCGTCCAGCCCTACGACTATCCATGAGCAAAATTTATAAATGAACATCAGATTGGACTGGAATATAATGAAAAACTATAGGCAATGCTTGACCATTAAAACAGCTTTTTTTGTGCGGTAGTATAACGGAGAGACACATGATAAAATTTGTTACAAATTTAATAACACACAGGATAAAACCATCAAGTTCTTAAAATTACTCCAGCACAGAGGAAGCAACACAAAAATAAAATCGCGACAGTTTGGAAGGTCGTCTTCGTAAAAAACTTCCTGACTGATGAGAACAAAAACTCCAGACCCAGTATTTAGCGTAACTCCATCACCGTTGCACGCTGCCTGCCATTTCCCAGCAATACATTTAATGCAGACGTACGATCTCAGGCGGACATCGGCCAGACTTGTGTGTGCTATCTCACTGTTGACTGGGATTTATTGGTTTGCAAATAATGGTGGAAAAGAGAGGAGCAGTCGTAGAAAAACACCCGACATGCTCGATTTAAAGCCAGTAACCTAGGCTACTCGCCCGTTCAGAAATTCACTGCAAGGCAAACCCCACCCCCACAAATTACCAGTACTTTCGGAAAGTACTACCCCGCAGCAGGGACTTTTTGGGGGGTAAAAGAAAGACCCTAGGACTAAATTTAGACCCTGGTCCCTTCGGTGGAAACGCTGTGAGTTCCTCCAAAGGTTCTTAGTTCCGTTTTTTGTTCTTAACGCCGCTCGTATGATGAATTTAGGTGGATTAAAGCATAGTGACGGTGATCACAGAGAGCAGGGGGGAACAGTATGGCGGTTAAGAGGTTGTCTTATTAGTCACTCGTCATTTTCCTCCTCTCTTTCTCTCTTGTTCTGTGTGCATGTGTGAAGACAGTTTTAAAAAATGTAAAGCTCACTAATTAGCACCTAATTTGTAGTTTGTTTAATCCATATAAAAGCCAAAGTGTAAAAATGACAAGCTGTGGTTAGACGATAAGATAAGTCAGTCTCACAGAAAGCTCCCCAAATGCCTGATGATCTGACAAGTACGTTTTCCACATTTTGCAGGTTCATTAACATTTAGAACATTATAGCAATGCATGTGGTAATTTTCTGTACTTGCTGATGTGGAAGCCCATTTCCACCAATGTGATGAAAAAAAAAAGATGCTGTAAATCATTATAATGAGAAACTTTCACAGAATAATGACTTAGTACCCCAAAATAAAGAGAAACCTTCTCAAAATCATGGATTATTTTAAAATGAGTTAGAATCACAAAATAATGATTTACATATTTTAAAATGATTTAGTATCCGGAACTACTGGAAAGTTTTATAATGAGACTATCTAACTAACTATTTTGAGGTAAGTCATTATTTTTTATGAAGTTTGTCAATATTTTGAGATACTAAGTCTGACTAATGACTTATATATACCGTAAAACTTTGAGTAATAGCCCAGGCTTTTATTTGTTAAAATCACTGAATTGACCCTGCCTTTATTTGGGACAAGCGTCCATATTGGGCAGGCCTTTAATTCTTTTTGCACAAAACTGAAACTAATATCAAACAGTTTATTAGAATTAGTAGATTAGAATAAACAACATGATCACACTTATCAGTATTATCGTGTTATTGAAATGTGCTGAAAATATTCTTAGCACTGATGCACACAGTTAAACCAAGTTTTATATTGGAAACCACAAATAAAATTAGCAGTGCTTTGCACATTTTGTTTGCATAAACAACACCTAATGGAAACATATGGAAACCTAAAGATATTATAAAGTATGACCCAGTGCACAATTTAGATAAATACAAATAGTCTTGTACAGAACTGCATAGCGAATCAACTTGATTTTCAAAATAAAACACCCAGTGCAGACTCCCAATCGTGTATCAACTATAAACACAGTTAAAACACACAAAAAAATAAACAATATAACTGTGTGGCTACTTAACAGTGGTAGAAGCACAAAAATCAATGACAACTGAGCAAATCAACAAAATCTGAACACAAAACGGTCTTATTCTGAAATGCTCCATATGGGACATGTAGCCTGCAGAGAGCGGATTGGGCTCACAGAGATGACATGTTTCCACCTACACCTGAGGATACTGTTCGTTAAAACGAAGTGTGGAGACAGGTCTGGCTATGTGAGACTATTGAAGTCCAGATGGTAGGTTGAGGCATTTTAATGTAGATGCAAATAAAATAATTTCATTTATTAGGGTTCCACATTAGTTTTGTTCAAAATAAAGGCTATTCTATGTGGCGTCCAATCACAACACCACATTATTAAAAACAGACAAATTAAATTCCACACACCAGAACCGTTTGTACCAATTTGCCAGCTGTTGTGAGCAGACCAGTCTATTATTTAATGAGTATAGCAGAGCTCAAACAACACAAACTCTCTCCTGATGTCACCGTAGTCCTCTTTCTTTTCTGCCCGTTCTTTCACAAAAGGAGGCAAATTTCCGTTACATCTCCGCTTCCTCAGAAAAATAGTGGGAACAGACGAGGAGCGAGACTTAAAATGAAATTACAAGCACTGAGCGTTCAGTGTGTAATCCATTTATTTCAGGAGGCACCCATGGGAGTTTTCTGCTCCTAATAAATCAGCTCTGTTGGCGTAAACAAGCTCTTCCCAAAGAGAAAAAAGAGGAATGTTTTTAAGGAACAAAGGAAAAGATGAGTGAGTTGTGAATGAAATGAGCTGCACTGAGCCAAAGAGTGCAGATTTGTTAAGGTCTGACCCCAAGCCGGCTCACTAGGAGATGAGTAGAATGTGAGGCCACATACATTCGTATCTGTGTTGAATTCACTTATTTGAATAAGAACATTTTGACAAGGCTGATTTAGTCAGGTTTGACTCAAGCTAATGGCTGTAGATCAGGCCAGTTTTATTTTTATAGCTCAAATATACAACATACAACCTCTATCCTTGCTTAGCCACTAGAATAAGAGCCCACATAATACAAATATAAAAATGTATTTAAATAAACTTGTGTTCAAACCAAAGAAAAGTCCTACCAAACTTTTACTAGAGACTACATGACTTTACCAAAAAAGATGTAAGCCTTTTTTTTTTTTTTATGATGTGTCACATTCTCTTTTGATAAAACCAAATGGACAATGTTACCAAAAGCCTTAACATGGCTCAATAAGTGACGTGGCAGAGCCCTGTTAATGTAACGGATCCAGAGGCAATAAGAGTGAGAGAACACCACCCATATTTACCCACCTTGACCTTTCCAAAAAGCCCTTGAATGAGAAAGTAAAAAGTATGAGCACAAGTAAAGTACGAGCACAAATGTGCCAGCCTGAGTATTCCTTTAAGCTGTAACCTTCCTGCCTCAGGGAGGCTGCTTTCCCTTGGCAAATGCTCAACATAATTACATTATGTGCAGGAAAAAGCCTCTCAGATAAATGGCTTGTTAATGCCTCCAGAGCGAGAGAGAGCTCTGTGAATGGGAAAACACCAGACAATTCACTGTGTGCTTTTCGTTCAAATGATGGATGGCTTTTCAGACGTGAAACGCGTGGAGGTGGCCGCGGACCTGCTCACGGAGATTCATGTACAGCGCTGACGGCTTAGACTCGTCACACGCAGGCTCAGGTTAAGTAGCAGGGCTTTTCCTGGCTCAAAGTGAGGCAGAGAGGGTACCATCCTGATCACGTGCACACGTGATATGTACCGCGCCTTATCATGTTAATGCATATTTTGTCATAAAGGCAATGTGTAGGTGTCCCGGTACTTTTGTCTATATAGTATAAAGTCAGCTCTTGTTTTTATTTTTGTCCAGGGTCTTCTTGAGGTGTAGCTGATTTGACATCCTGTCCATTTTTCTGTAGTCTCCTAGTAATATTTGTTGTTACTGAAGCATGTCACATGACATTAATGTTGCTTAGTCGTGAATGTTTAAAGTTTTAGGAAATACTTCAAGATTTGAAGCCCAGTCTTCGTGGGCTTTCGTATAAACTTCAATGCATGAAAACAAAACTCCAGCTAAAGTTCACATGTTATTGAAAACACACTTGTACTTTCATGCAGGAGGTCACATATCACATTTATCTGAGCTCTCATTTCTACAGAGCCGTTTAATAGCAGTAAAGGATGCGCATGTTATACAGCGAGCCCTGCAGCCTCTGTTAAACAGAAGATATTAATTAATTAAACGCCTAATTCTCTGTATAAGCAAACTTAATAGATTTATCCTAAATGTTTTCACATATTTAGATATTTTACATGTCCAAAGCTGGATGGGGTTAATGATCTGATTTTAAAAAAAATCCTAAATGAAAGTGGTGAATTTGCAAGAACAAATAATCCAAATCACTCTCTTTCATTCACTCTTCTGAATACTCCTAATTCACAGCAAAGTCCCAGTGCTTATGATACTATGGTGATTGTAGGCTGAAACCACGAGTATTTCCTCATTGTTAAATCTGACTGTGAAGGCTACAATAGGATTTTTCACTGCATGCATAATACACGGCAGAGGTATGTGATGTTGCAGCCTTGCAAAATGAAGAGATGTTCTTTAAAAAAAAATATCTATTTTCTCTCATAAATGTTTGACTATAATTTCAGAGAATATTCAGATTTTTACATGTAGATTTGTGATCATTTTTCATTTTTCATTCAGATTATTACCCCACTCCCTGGCTCATGGCTGGTTTTATTATAGTGGACCTAATATACTGCTGTACCTTTACATCTTTATCATATTACAGAGTCCATAAAATACCAAATAGAGAATTACAACAAGAACACTGTTAAGATCATTCCAAATTTACTCAATGCACTGCCAACGAGCCTAACCTGGATTTGTTGGCTGTCACGGTGTTAGATTTTGCTGTTAACGTTTCTTTACACTCTTCAAATCTTAAAAATCTTAAACACCAACTAACCAACACCTTTTTCACCGTTGTTAGTTCTGTTGCACCAGTGTAAGCAGTCAGTTTGTCAACCCAGCATTTGCTTGATAAGCCAGAGTCAAATCTGAGGAGGTCAAACTCCCTTCGTAGTACAGGCCACTGGTCTGCAGGTCGCAGACTTATCTTTTTATAAAGGGTTGACTACATTCTCACTTAAATTTTTGTTTCAATGTTGAACCATATGTTGCGCATGTGTTTAATGGATCTATAAGTAGAGATAGGGTGGAAGACCACGTGCTAAATGGTCTCTGTCTGTGCCCCCCTCCCACCCCACAGAACTACAAGGACACCTTGCAGACCCAGGTTCTGGAGTCAGCAGGGAAGGGACCCAGCTCACTCAAGTTTGGGGCCGACCTATCGGAAAGGAAACTCAGCGACTTCCAGGAAGAACAGATAGGCCAACTGTACGAACTCATGCTGGAATCCACCAAACCCAACAGACAGTTTGACATCCAGGAAGACGGCAAGTGAAGCAGCGGGCCACAGAAATGTGCTCGGACAAAGGAAAAACACAACACAATGATGAATTCAGACCATTAATATAATGCCTGTGAGTGCTTCAAATGAAGAGTGGTACTCAAAGGCAGAGTAAGGGCTTTTAAGAATATTTGATTGTATTAAAGAGCGGTGTAAAGTCTCTGTGTTCCTGTGATTGTCTCTTTTACTGTGACAATAAAAAGAGGGTCCTCATGCTTCTCTCCAGGTCCTTTAAGGTGGCACTAATTGGGTTCCTTTTTCAACTTGCATAAATACAGTTGTGGAGGAAAGGGAAAGGCTGTGTCTGCTCGGCAGATGCGGCCGGAGCTCACGTCGGCAATGCCTCTTTCAGCCTCAGCGGTGATGTCAGCATTGTCGTTATCCATATGAAAATATCAACAGTAGAATCTACACAAACACAAAAGCCAGGAGCTTGGGGGGAGAAACGGGGGTGTTAGAGCTGTTATAAAAGTCGACTCACGGCTGTTGATCCACCGATTGCCTCCCACAACTTCAAACAGTGGTTTCCCCCTTGAAATAAAGGGTAATCAGGCATGCACCATACTGCATCTGTTCCAAATATAATGCTGCTTTGAACCCAGACCTCCCACCCACCTCTCACTTTGATATCTAAATGACATTGTTAATCATTTAGCCCTACTTTGCACCTACTTACAAAACACCTGTGGTGCTAATTTTACATGTTGGTCTCGTGTGAAAGAGCGCCTGCATCACTTATGTAAAAGTTATAAGGACACAATGTCTTGCCAGGTCAAACATAGTAATGTTTCTGTACAACTTGGCACAAGTCTGAATTAATATCATCAGGTTGACATAAGTCTAAAACAGCACTTGGATTCTACAGTTCACCTCAGCCCCAGAGAGCATTTAAAAGTCTTTTAGCTCATTGTTTTGGATTTTCGCCCTGCAACACAGCTGTTTTGGGTCATCCGTCATTCTCGTTCCCAGCACCAGGAGGCAGCTGTTTTCATTTCGCAGCACCAAACTGCAGACTAGCTGGTGACAAAAGTGGAACATTTAGAAGCAAACGAACCGGATAGTTTTCTCAGGAACTGGTGGAGGCTAAGAAGGAAAAAGGAGAGCGAATATTGGACTGACATTTGCCAGGTGGCCCGAAACACAACGCGAAATGAATAATACTGTAGCTCTGGATTTTTATAGGCAATTTTTTGTTAACACGTTAGCCATATAAACTTAAAGTACTCTATGGAACACTATTCCAGCTCCAGTGCTGAGTTACAAATGGACTGACCTGTAATTAGTATTTGTGATATACTGTATGTCATGGTATGATATGTAAATTCACTTCTAACAATGGCTGAGTTCAATCTCTTAATTAAATCAGTGATTAATATCAGCTGTGAAAGAATAATTGAAGCTTAATAAGCATGGCGGTGCTTTCACTATTTGTTTAACATGACCTCCATCACTTCCCCATGGTACTAATAAGTACCACCATATGTCACCAAGTGAATATGGTGGGGGGGGGGCATGGTCCACTGAGAGCAGAGGATAAAAAAGGGACACACTTGACCCACAAACAATATATAATATGAACACAAAACTGGAAAATATTTTTTATCAACACGTTTTGCTTGTTTTATTTTGTGTGATGTGCAGAGGAATTTAGGGAACATTACAATGCATTAAGATGTGGACGTCTAGCATTAATAGATGTGTGAACTTTTCTGAACATAAATCTCTGCTAAAGTCTATGCTGCCATTTTATATATTACGCATATATTTCATTATTTCAATACTCCCCACCCACCTGCTTCCCTTGGCCCTTGAAGTAGTAGCATAGGAGCGGGTGTGCCAGGATGTGCTGTGTCACCCCGAATGATGGCTGGTGAAAAAATATTTGCTCAATAGCCAGGGTTTTATTGGGCCCAAACAGCAGACATCTCACTTACGTCCTCTCCAAGAGTTCAAAACTCTTTAAAAGGTTCTACATTTGCATTATTTGTTACATTGTCATTCACCTGGAAAGCAGGGTAAGTTATACTCCTCATACAACAATGTTTATAATTATTATTATTCTGCGGTTCTCAAACATTTTTAGGGCAGCGCACAGCGTTTTACCTTTCCTGGGTTAATGCACCCCCAAATCACCACACCTTAAAGAAAAACGTAGCATGGCCCATTTATAGCCATATAAAAGAAATATAAAAGGGATTTTAAAGTTCAAGTTTTTGTTCATGTCCCCAACTGGAAAAAAACATTGTAGTTATTACACCATTTATACCACCATAACTTTTTTCCCCCCATAGACTGTATATAAATATGCAATTTTATCTTTTGCACCGCCTAGTGGCAGCGAAGCGGAAAGCTTCCAGTCAGAGAACTGAGTCGAACGTGGAATTCCCTTAAACCCGCATTGTATCGAAAGGCCAGCAGGGGGCGACTTCTGGTTGCAAAAAGAAGTCCGGCTCCATTAGAAATAATGGTAAAATGACCCTACTTCTCAGCTGATTTTTTACCTTAGTACACACTTTCCTAATGAGTTTATGGTCTCAGTTGCTAGTTTCATGTCTTCTTCAACACAACATGATATTCATTTAGTAAATTATGGTCTCATTTAGAGGAAAATAGACCATAAAGCAGAGTTTGCTTCAGGGTGGGATTATCAATGGGTGGGATTGACAAGTTGTTACCATGGCAACCTGTCAATCAGACTACAGTGACTCCTTCCGGTGTTGAAAAAGCTTATTAGGAGGTGGTTGTTCACTTTCTCTGGTGAGTACATTTAGTTTTTAGCCTGTTGTTCTCTAGACAAACTTATCAGCCCTGTTAAAATGACATTTAACGTCCATTACAGACACACCTAGCTAAGAAAGCTAGCTAGCTCCACACAGGGCCATTAGCTCCACCATCTCGTCCAAATATGGTAATGTCCCGGTAATGCTGGTTGCAAAAACTCAACATGGCGGTGCCCTATCGGCCAAACTCAAGATTTTAAAACGTTCAGGTCCACAAACCAACGTGTGACACCACAATGACTATCTCCACTTCTTATATAGAGTCTATAGTGGCAGCTCAAGCACCTCAAGGGGTGTGTGCACCACACTTTGGAAAATCCCTGGTTTAGAGCATAACAAAAAAGTGGTTTAGCTTTGTCACTTTGTGCTTCAGTTTTGCACATTTACCTGTCCTGAGGCACCGCCATTAGTTTTAATGGTTACGCAGCTGCCTTGAAGACAATGCCCACTGTGATGGCAGCAGGGTTTCACCCAGGGGAAAAGTTAATGAGGGCTTGATAAAAGACCAGTCGATAGCTCAGAAAGTCTAAAGCCCTGCCTGATGCCCCTAGAGGCTGCAGTGTTCATTACACCTCATTACAAAAAACAAAATGTTTCAGAATGAACTCTATCTGCGGATGCAGACTGTTAGATGTGGGTGAAAGCTCCATAGGAAGTCATATTTTTGGTTACTCAGTCCACTTCTTCCAAACTGAAATATCTCAACATTCGATGTATTACAGTGAAATTTTGTACAGATAGTCATGTCCCCAGAGGATGAATTCCTTGGTTATCTCTTGACTGTTCTTCTAGCACCACCATGATTTGTACTTCTGTGGTTTAGTGTGAAACATTTCTACAAGTATTGGATGGTTGATAAAATTTGGTTCACACATTAAATGTTTCCCTCAGGATTTTAATAACTGTGATTACCCTCTAACCTTTTGTTTAGCTCCATCATCAGGTTACATTTTGAGTCTGCCCAATGTTTTTTTATGACTAAAGTAGAGGGTAACTGCATGGTAATCTGCCTCTGTGGCAGGTGCTACCAGCCAAATAATAGCAGGAAGGTGGTAAATACCCTGTCACCAAAGGTTTTTTCATACATATCTATTCTACAGCTTTAAGAAAATAAATATTGGAGTTCAGAGTGCATTCATGATCTCAGCTTTTAAGCCAACAAGAACAGGAAGTCCTGAAATAAAGAATGAAAATTCTACATCTACAGAGATCATGTAATCCGATCAAAGCTTCAGAAAAGCTACTAACTAAATGGTTCTTATGGAAAGACTGTGATCATGAATAATGCTAGAAACACCTGCTTTGGTCCATAAAATACGTGCTGGCATCATACTTTTTGTATGAAGGAAAGAAGGCACGAGTATTTTCCTGCATTGTTTTTTTTTATCTTGTGCAAATCTAAACGTCATGCTCCTTTATTACAAGCAGGGTCTTAATTTCTTGGCTAGTTATAATGAGAATATATTCACCAAAGTAATTGCTGAGATCCGATGTCAAAAAACCAGGAGCAGTTTAGCCAAATCATCTTAACCAGTAGTTCCCATCCCTGGACCCCTCGCAATTGTAGGACAAATGTGAGGGGTCGTGAGACGATTAAAAGATTATGCTCCACAAAATTAGATGTGTTTTTTCCTTCTAATCTTTGCCTTTTATTGTAAAATACTGCAGAGTTTTGTCTGTTCAAATGAAACAATGAACTCCACTCTGGGACTACTGAGAATTCATACACATGTGTAACCTCAAGGGGGTCTCAAGTTTTAATTTAAAAGGGTCACAAGACAAAAACGTTGGGAACCACGGATCTAAACCACTTTAACTGCAGGTAAAAAGTTGAAAATGAGCACACCTGAAATGTCAGTAATCTTAGTATAGTGTTAGCAAACTACAAACACAAAACTCAACTTGTATGAAACTTCCCCTCAAAAAAAGCACTGCACTTAGTATGACACTGATGGACTCATGATGGACAGCTGAAAAATAAAAGGATCAAAGGATGCAGCAGAACCAGAGATATCATCATCAGACAGCATCAAGCTCTGACTTGTCCGGTGGTCTCACCTACGCCTGTAACAGCCAGTGATCCTAAACCATCCCCATGAGACAAAACACAGCTTAAAATAGAAATGCACAAACATGTCGATGCACAGAGAAAGAATATCACCTGGTCAAGTGTTTCCACAGGGACAGGTACTGGGTGGCTGTCAATTACCACTACCATAAAACCATGTATCTAGTAGCGTGTGCAACATGAGAGGAAAAATATCAATCCCCCACAACGGCTTCATTTTCAGCGTAATGTGAGATGAATTCACTTCAGGAGGAATCAGTGGTACTTTAAACGAACAGTTGTCTGATATAATAGAGAGACTATTTGAAACTATTCTTACATTCCCCCATGGAGATTTTAAAGCTTTATAATCTCGTGTTTTCTATCATTCTTGTAATTTTACTTACTAATTCCTTGTTTGTTGTGTTGATCCTGTTTGCTGATTGTGTCTTTGTGAATGTTTCTTGTTCTCAGGTTTCTCTTGAAAATAGATCCTAATCTCAGTGAGACTGCCTGATTAAAGAAATATGAAATAAAAATGAATTCCTGAAAGACCATAAAGATCTTTTAAACAATATAATATAATTTTAAATAATAATGCATAATAAACAGGATTTGCATAATTCAAAGTTGGCCCCTTGTCCCTGGAGGACTTTCTTGGGCAGACCAGGGGCCTCATTTATAAAAGCACAAATGAAGGCGTACGCTGTTTTCCAAGCAGACTTTGGGATTTATAATAAACAAACTTGACGGGAGAGCCATGTGTCCACACATAACCTGGAGATATGAGAAACTGTGACTCACATGGAAGAAGGAAGTGTAAAATAAATCAAATTATTACCTCTGAACGTTATAATATAATAACCTTAATAATATATAAACCTTAATCTAATACATTATAGGAGTTAATATGCAAAAACAGATAAAAGCCTTCTTAAATTACTAAACAACCACTGGTTTGATTGATACTTCCTGGAGTGCACACAATAAGAACCATGATTTAGGATTATAAAAAGGGAGATATTTTTTGCAAAAGGTATTTTTGCAAAATATGTCTTCATGCAGTGTGTGTGTGTGTGCATTAGTATTAACTAGGGGAGTTTCACTGACTATAGGCTACTATGGGCGTTAAACAGGGCGGGACAAGAACCTCACTCACTTGTGTCAACTTTGAAATTGAGGGAAATAGTGTTAATGAATCTTTTCTGTCTTATCTGTCTGCATGCAACCTCGGACATGAATCCTACGTGCAGTTTTATAACTGTGACTAGGAGAGACAGCAATTATATCACTTTAAAGCAGCTCTCACATCCATGAATCTGGCCAAGTTTGTTAGTGGAACAAAATGATGACAATCCAGAGCTAAGACAAGGAGGCAAAGCTGCAGTCTTCTCTGCACTTCCATTAGAGCACTCACCCTCCCCATAGTGACGGTATCTGCCCCTGACCACTTAATTAAATGAAAAATAAACAGAAGAGGAGCTGTACTTAAAAACCTTGTAAAATAATACACCAATGTTGCAATAGTACAAAAAACAGGCCAATTAAATGTGGACTAAGCAGGGTTAATATTTGTTTAACTTTGACCCGAGGTGTGACGCAGCCTGTCAAAATTCCAGCCAACTCCTCTAGTTCTCAGCCTAGACCCCCTTGAACAACAAATTACTGTTGTGAATTTCCAGAACTGCACAATCACAGATCAGAATCACTTTTAATGGCCAGGTGTGTGTACACATATGAGGAATCTGACTCCAGTCTTACATTGCTCTCAATGTACATACACAGAACAAGCATAAACGAACAAGACAACAAGATAAAAACAAAACAGACATGAACTACAGTGTACAGTACACTCATACACACAACCATTTAACATTTTTAGACAGAAAACAATTGTAGTGAAGCATAATGTAAAGGGTGCTGGAACAGATAAATATTTTGGTGCAGGTATTATGATGTACATAAGGTGGATATAAACAGTATATTGGCTTCATACTGCGACCAGACAAATAAGAAATTCACTTTGCAAAATATCAGCACGGAGATACAGCTACCAGGTTTGTTCCAAAAACACACTCTGAAACGTAGCGATCTGCCGGAGTGATGAAAACTGCTGCAACTAATGCACAAAACGCACAGCAAGATTTACAAATCACCCAAAATGTTCAGGATTCGGCTTTTCTACAGTTGGCATTCTCACTCTCAGTGGCACATGGTGCCTAAATAGTTTAAAAAATGTCCAGTAACTTACCATAATGAAACTGCTGTAACTGGCATTAATATTATACTAGTGGTGATAACCTATATAGGATACTACTATGTGAAATTATAATGAATACATTAACATTAACTCTAATCTAACCTTAAGACAGAAAATGGTTTTATTTTTTGAATCAGTTGAATTGTTTAATCTTAATATTTTAAGTTGTTGAAATGTTACAAATAGCTCTACTTCCAACAATCTGTAGGCAGACAGTTGCCAAATAAAATGTAACCTATAAATTAGTACAATATTAACATTAAACTTTTTACTGTCATAATATTGTACTAATGCACTAATTTATAGTAGTCCCCTCCAGGTGGATAGTGCCCCTGCAGTGGGTAGATTTAGCTGGAGCGTGTGTGTGTGTGTGTGTGTGTGTCAGGGGAGATCCGTGTTGGTATGTATGTGTCAGTGTCAAATAAAGGTGATAATAACATAGTAGCATGGTTTCCAGCCCCTCCCATACACATTGCCACAGTGCCACCAATTACTTGAATCCCCCCCACCCCACAGCGGGTATCTGTCTACCATGACAGAGTAAATGACGACACAGCATGCATTGTAACTAACATTAGCTAACTTGTGGGTTAGCATACGGTCGCTCCGGTTGCTGCTGTAAACTAAAATGAAGCTAACATGCAGAGAGGACGAGACGTTCCCAGAGCAGCACAGCAGCTCGAGAGATACTAACAGCTCTCCTGCTACTATAGCTAACATCACTACAACAGCATGTCTTGGTGAACTAGAAAGTAAAGTAAATGTCTGTGGGCAAGTGACTTGTGTGACAAAGTGATCCAAAGGTCACGGAAGTAAAGGCTGGATACAATCCAGCTGTTTTCAGGCAGTTCAGAAGGAGTGTCTGTTTTAGATGCTTTGGGGTCGACTTTGGGCTTTTACACTTTGCAAACCTATTACATGCACAAAAAAGACACAATCAATGAAAAAGAAAAGGCCAAGAAGCATTATATGACCTATATGAGCCCATATGGCAAATGTTTTGGCAAACAGTTAAACCCGTTCTCATTCCCAGAGCATCAAATAGCCACGCTTTTTCATGTTTTTCAGCGTCTGGTAGCAGAGCACATGGCACCCTTTTGTATCAGTGTTTAACAAAATGAGGGAAACCCTTTAGCGCCATTGTTCAGACTTTAAAAGTGCTACAATAAATAACAGAACAGTCAGAGTAAGGAGGGGCAGGGGTGGAACGAAAAACGGACTTTCACCAAGGATAACAGTGTTCATTCCCAGAGTGAAACAAAAAGTCAAGATTGATTTCCTTTTTGTTCTTTATGTTACTTATCTAACTCTAGACCGTACTCTTTGTGCAATTATTTACCCACAATTCCCACCATGAGCAGGCACTGGCGACACAGGCAAGGAAAAACTTTCTTTTAAGAGGCAGAAACCTGAAGCAGAACCACGGCTCTGGGTGGTCGGCCATCTGCCGCGACTGGTTGGGCGGTGAGGAGGAGGGAGAGAGAGGGAGAGAGAGCAGCCAGTATCCTGGAATACAAACAGTAGAAGTAATAGTGGCACAGAAAATGAATAATGGAAATTGGACTAGTAATAATTGTAGCAACGCATGTTGTGCAGGCACAGATCCAGAGCCCACAGCTCCAGAAACACCTGCAGAAAGCGACAGAAGGAGAGACGAGAGGGACGAGAACTCATAATTATTCTTGCTAACTTGACCGCAGAGCCATACACGTACAAAAGCAACACAGAAGCTTCAATATGTGATGCCCTGGGAGGAGAATGGGTTGAACAGTTCCTGACACACCCAGCAGATTCAGAGCAGCATTAGCATGTATTTGAAGGCGTGTTTCTGGCCACCTAACAAACACAAGCCCCAGTATCTGCCTCCTTATCGCTCTGTTTTGGCCTGCTCCAACTCCACCAGTAGGTAGTGTGAAGTGGGAACCAGCAGCAGGGCTATCTGAAGAGGGCCAGATCCACTGCTGGGAGCCACTGATGAATCAATTATTATAGCAAACACTGTGTGTTATTAGTGTGAAATTAGAGTGTTGGAGAACAAACAATGCCGAGGACAGTCAATAATGTGACAGGGCAAAGATAAATTATTGGATTCTGATAAACAGTAATCAGAGCAATGAGCTGGTGTCATTCATGTAAGCCCTTCTTGCAAAATGATTGTATATCATTTTATACATGTAAATTTATTTATTTATATTCTCAGTTATACTATTATATTAGCTATTCCATTATATGTTGGTGAATTCTTGTTGATCCCCTAAAGCTTGCAAACTATTGGTACTTTGTGCAGTATACTGTTCATGTATTGATTGATACATTTTATTTGCTGTACATGACATACAGGGTCATTTTTCCTAATATACAGTGTGATCAGCTAAGCCTGTCAGGATGTGCATTTGTGTTCTGTTAACCCCAGCTCACAGCATTGTGAGCAAGTGACCTACGAAGCTACAAACTAATTAAGCCAGAGGTTGAAAACAGCCAATCTGAATCACATCACATCAAGACTCTCCTGCCACAACAGATCCACTTTGACTTTCTTTACAAACTTTACGGGCATTTTTGTGCCTTTAGAGAGACAGAGATGCAAAGACGGACCCTAACCAGACATGTACAGGGGACGCTGGCGTCTTAACTGCAAGTCACGAAAGACACCCCTAGGATAAAAAATTCTATAGGACACTTTACAGAATATAATATTAAACCATGAATTTTCTTTTTTTTTAATGCAGAGGTATTCAGCTGTAAAACATGTTGACATTTCTTTACCAGTTTCAAATGCAGGCCTATCGTAGAATGAATGTACATTACGCTCCTGAAGGCTGTGCCAAGCCTTCAAGAGCGTGGGAATATTTCAACCATAGTATAAACCACATTCAAGTTTCAAAATGATCAGTATGGCATAGTGATAATATATAATGCATTAGATTTTATTACATACACGTTTGATAACAAATGAAAACCTTTATGTGGAATGTAAAATGCACTGAACCCATTCAGATATAACTCTTGACACGCACTCCAACATCCATTTAAATATCAACTTTTAGTATTGCACATTGGGATATGTTTATCACTGATAAAGGACAGTTTATCAGTGACTCATGATGCATACATGGCAGTACTTGCCAACTTGTCAACCAGCTAACACATTTTCTTTGCTTTTCTAAAATGTATTTCAAATGCACAGTATTAAAAAACTGACGTGTCAGCAGAGAAATTGACAGAAGATTCTGTGGAGCACTGCGCTGGCTTTGACAGCGATGTCTGATGGCTTCCTGTTCTCAGACCTCAGGGTTGGCTCTCCACATCCCTTTGAAAAGCTAACACTGAATGAATTGAGTGTTCCAGTTACCTGTAGTAATTGGCCTATTTTGCTGTAGCACGGACAAATACTGTTTGTGATGCACTCCATGTTCGCTTGAAAGATCACAGGTCCATGTGGTCAGCAGTGACTCACTCTGCCTCCTTGTTCCGACAAACAAAAATGATGTAGGCTCAAACAGCTGTGCTGTGCCTGTGTGTTTCACATAACAACCTTACAACTCATAGTCCCAGCCCACTGTCTTCAGGAAGACCAAATACAGTCCTGTACATTTGTATGCGGGTATGTTTACTGTGTGGTGTTTTTTTCTATTGCATGGTGGTATGTCAAAAATTATTGTTATCAACCTGCAGGACCTTTTTAATGGTAATGACCTTGATTCTTACTTTATAATATACCTATGAATGAGAGAGTTGGTCACATTTAACTAGTAGTTGTGGATTATAGCAGCTATTAGAGATGTCAAGAATAAAATCATAATATTATGACAAAAGTGTCATATTTTAATTATATAAAGTCATAATGTGATATTTTGAAGAAAACATCATTTTACTGCTAAATATGGTTCTGTTTTTATTTAAGGTTGATTGGATATGAGATTATTTTCCTGTCTTTATTCCAGAGCATGGTCTTTCAATTTGAGAAAATGATTTATTGATTTCACACCATGCCCAAGCTCTCAAACAGTTACTCTTCAACCTTTGGAATAAAAGGACAGTAGTACACTGGCCTCCCATCAGAGAGTGGGTTATTTTGTTTTTTAACATTTTTATTCTACTTCATTCTCCACTATTATTTATTATTTATTTATCCATTACTATTTAGTGTTTACTACCACTTGAATCTGCTCACCTTACTTTTTCCTCAGTTTTCTTTATCTCTCACTCCCAAACACGCACACACCTACCCTCTGGTGTACCATATACTGTATACAGCGGGCAGCCATTAATATACCTGTGCTGCCCTCAGTACAGGCTATATGTGAGAAACACTAGAGATCTCTGGACATCTCTGGTCTGTGTTACTGTCACCTCTGGTTCCCCACTTGATGGCTCTTTAGCAGGTTCCTGATGAAATGATTATCCCCGTCTAAAGAACTATACTTTTAGCTCTGATTGGTAGTGTCACAGCCCAGGGTGCTTCTATGTGCTGCACTTTAAGGGAGCTGTGCACAATGAGCTACACAAGGTGAAATTGCTATTCGCTAATAGCTTGTAGCCTTAATCAGACCTTAACAAGACAGAAAACTTGTTGAATTGCTGAATCTCTATAAGGAGCTGAAATGTTACAAATAGGCCTACTATAAACAATCGAAGGCAAATATTAGCCAATGAAAGTGTAACCTAAAATATATTTAAGTATTACGCTAACATTAATCTTTTTATTGTCATTTTATTCAATGATATAATATTGTACTGTATATGTACAATGTATATGTATGAAGCCAGTGAACTCCCATAAGATCAATTTTTTTAATTTTGTGCGCAGAAGTTATTATCTTGTGGGAACAAGATTCACTTCGTCACTTGTGAGGAACTCCGATGCTATTTACCTTTTTCCAGCAACAACTGAGTTCCCATGGGACTTCAGCTCGAGACTACAGCTAGCCAACTAAAACACTATTTAGGTGAATTTAAACAATGGCTATGTTGCTAAACGCACCTTGTTGTCATGTAAGAGCCCTGTTCATATTGGACAGACATTTTAATTGCCTTTTGTGTCTGTTAAGAGGCACAACGACACTCTTTAACTCTATGCCCCCATAACTGCCGTTTTAGCTACGTGGGAGCTCTGGGCATTAGCTGTAGCAGCTCCGTGTTGCAAGCACCAATCCGTTTTGTTTTTTTTATATAGCCCGTACTCACAAAGGTATAATGATCAACATTAAAAATTGCCCGGAGTTCTCCTTTAACTAAGTCACATTACTTGCGTTACTTACGCTGACATAACCTGTGTACCTAACTTAAATAAAAAAATTTAGTTTCACACGGGAAACACCGGCCTTCTGGTTGGAAATCAGGTTTCTGGCCCACCGTCCACCCCAACCACCTCCTAACTCATACTTTTTTTTAAAAATATTGATGCTAAGGGGCTCCCATGTACATTACAAGTTGACGCCAAAGGGTCTCGACCATGCGTCTATATAGGAATACTTGGTAACTAACTAGGTAGTTTAGCTCGCATTTGCTGTAGTTAAACACCTTTTGGTGTTTAACTACAATCACAAAATCAGCTGGTGACAACTGAGACACACTTCTTTACAAAGTGGTTATATTGCCTTGAGGTGGTTATCCACCTTCTGGCAACGTAGCCAAAAGTGACTGACAATCTCTTTCAACCAGACAAGTACGGCAGACTTCATCGCAGACTGTGAACACATAAACAAAAAATCTTAGCAATTCCATTACCATCGAAATTCAATTTACATTAGATCAAAACAATAAACATGTTCGGAAATAAACAATCGAACACCATTACTCACTGAAATGAACAAAGTTATGCCAACTCGTTTTCCCTCTTACTTGCTTCTTGGTTCTATTTTGGGCTGCAAGCCAGATGTCCAGTGAATGGATTACACCTCAATCCTTGTACCTCCATTTCTCTGGGTGTGGAAGAAAGAAAACACACACACACACACAGTCACATGCTATCACACACCACCTCTTTCCCACTCTCATCTCCTGAGGTCTGGACTTATTTTCTCTTCCCACACTACACATTTTACTACATTGTTTATACATTTTGTACTTCTACAAACTGCACATTTTCTTATTAGCATTATAGTATTATTGTATTTTTTGTATACATGTACATATTTGATCTCTTTTCTTTAGCTACATTTATATTTCTATATTTATGTTCTAGAGCACGGCAATTTCCTCATATGTAAAAATGTACCTGGCAATAAACCCCATCGTTAAATACACTGTAATTATATTCTGTGATTACATGTTGTTTTGTATTTTTTGAGTGAGAGCAGAATGCTGATAGGTAAACAGAGTGTGGTGTTAGAAGGAAAGAACAAGGAATAAATAGGAATGTAGGCATTAGATAAAAATACTATATGCAAGGAGGTAAATTCAACAAGGTACAAGTATGACATCACACGAGTGTTAGAAGTGTGCATGGTCAATTCAGGCTGTAATTTAAAGTGGGTTAGTTTTATACGCTTTCAAGCAGTATACACTGATTTAACTGTTGTGCAGGTCCTTATTACGGTATAAATAAGTGGGGTGAATTCTAGCAGGACCGTTATTTATGTTATTTTCTAGTCTTTCTTGCTACTCTGTGAGTCATGCAATCCTTTGTAGGATTAAATGAGGAATGTAAACTCCCACTGCACACCCTTTGAGTGAAGTTTCACCTGAAAAAGTTAAATCACATTCAGTACCTGTCTGGTGGTCACTGTGCTGTAATTGCACTTCTTGATAGGTAGGTTATAGGGGATGTACGTAAGCTGGTCAATGACGTCACCTCTATAATCGACCCCCTCAGGGTTAATGCATGACCAGTACAGTTTCCTCAGTGATATGTGTTCCACTATACACTGATCAGAAGGTTGTATGCCTGTTCTTCATCGTATAGAACAGGGTCCTCCAAAACCACCATGGATCTGATGCTGCACACAAAGTAGGAGTACATTTAACAAAATACATAAAGACAATGAGACAGTGTAGATGTAGGATTCATCACTTTAACTCTGCTACATTTGGAGACCTTCATCACGCTACTTCTTTGTTTATTTATGCAGTCAAGCATCCACATGACTCTGTTAGAGCAGAATAATGGCTGAAGCTACAGCATAGTAGTATGGCTTTAAAATGGCGCTAGCAGCTAAAATTTAGGCTACAGGCACCGTACAGCCAGCCCCGTCTCTTATTTCAACGTGGATGTGACTGATGTAATGTTTCAACCACAGATGGTCTTCCTCAGATAAAAGTGAAGAAGTGTATTTAATAGGCAATAAATTATGAAACATCACAGATTCATCTCATAATTTGATTTGTTTGCCAAATCATAATTATCTACCGGAGACAACAAGAAAATAATTTATATTTTTAATCAATCTTGACTATAATTTTAATTCAGTATTATGTAAACATACTTTATGGGAATATTGTCCTGATCTATATGTGGCAGGTTCTCTAATCAGGAGATGATAAGTTGTAACTTCATTACAAATAAATACATAAATATAAAGTGTATGTTCATTTCTTTACCTTAACCTGAGAAAGACCATCTGAAATATTTGTTTTTTAAATGACCCCTTAGTCTTTTGTTTTACTCACTAAGGCCACTAAGTTAGCCTACTCACTACTAAAGCATTTTTTTAGTAAATACTTTTTCTCAAGATATCATAACCTCTTGCATGGTTATATGTCCATAATGGTAATGTGAAGGTGAAGGGGTGAACACACCTGTATTTAACAGGCAATTAATGATGAAACGTCACAGCGCTTTCTGAAAGAAAAATCAAAACGAGACTCCTTCTGCTCTTACCTATTTAATAATGTTATTGATTGTAACTAAATTGTATCTGCTGTGAAAAATGGTGACACCTGGAGTAACAGATTCTTTTTTATCTGCGCTTCCAAGAGTTCCTTTCATGGCTTTAAATCTAAGATCTTTGACTTTGTCTTGACGACACATGAGGCAATTATTGGAGGGTTTCAGGCTGAGCTCCGCAGTGACATGTTTTCTGTCACATAATATTGACTCAGTGTCAGAGGTGATTAAAGACTATTTGATGACGCCAACCCCTGCTTACATAGTACTTTTTTCTCCTGCAGTATAGAGAACAATAATGCACCCTTTCATCATGGTTTTATAGAGGTGGTTTTCTGCTTTTTTGGCTTTTTCCCTCTGCTTTATTGAGTTGTATACCTTTTTTGTGCATGTAAGAGGTTTGCAAAGTGATAAAGCTGAAAATCAAGCCCAAAGGAGTTCCCATCTCCCACAGAAAACTCTGCTCTGAACTGACTGAAAACAGCTCGTTTGTAGTCCAGCCACTTCCCTTTCATCCCTGTGACAGCACATGGATGCTAAATGTGCCTTATATAACGCTCGCCTAGCGGCTTCTCCGACACGCCCTCAAAAACACGCCCTCAAAAACACTGCAGCACACACCTCTCCTCTCCCTTCCAAACACTAGCTACCCTCCAGGCAGTCAGTGGACATAAAGTTGTTACTGTGATGTAGAGACAGAGCTCGGTTAAAACTTTTTGGATGAAAGATACTTTTACATATTAATGACTCACCACTCTGAAACTCTTGCTCCAGTTCATGTTGCCAAGCTGGTCGGCAACATAGACAACTGAAACAAAGCTGTTTAGGGGCTTCTCGCTGACCTTCCCTTCTCTGCTTCTGATTGGCTAATAGTCCTTAACTAGGAACTGCGCACTTGCTAAAATGAAGCCTTCACACACGGAGGGTGAAAAGAGGAGCTGCAGCGCTGTGCAGTATGACAAAAATATGTGGCTTTTTACAAAATTAAGCCATGTAAACCTGTTCTGGTACAATCACTAAATAAGAATTTGAACCTGAAATTGAGCATAATACCACCTTTTTTAAAATACAATCATATGCTATTATACCTTCTCAGAGCTGCTACACTAGAAAATTTTATAGATTTGCAGTTAAATCATCATAATAACTGTCATGTTACTTCCGTAGACTGAACAGAGATAAAACCGGCCTCTCCTCCTAATCTCCTCCCTTCTGAACAGTCCCCTCAGTCTTTATGAAAATGAATAGGAAGCTGGGAAGAGCATCAATTATTCAACATCAATTACTCAGCAAGTTTTTGCAATGGGACATAATGGTCTGTAGCCTGCATCAGAGGTTTTTTTAGGATTTTATCATGCTGAATTTCTCTATCTCATGATAGTCACAAGGGAAAAATAAGAACCTCTCCCCTCATTAAAAGATACAGCTTAGATGAAGTATAAAACATGCTTTATTGTCATCTCTACATGTTGCCACTGCTTTCTGAATTTCTAATCCATAAACAAAGTACATTTATACATTGGCATTGCTTGCGGATTAATATTTCACTGTGTGAGACAATGTCTTTTTATTTGGCAATAAAAAGTTTGTGCTTCATCTTTAATCTTCATTTGAAGTAAAGCACGCTGTTTACCACCGAGCCTCCGATAGCATCTGGCAAGAAAAGCGCCAAAGACTCTCAAAGCTCCCATCTCAGCTTTGATATTTGACGCCTCAAGGACTGTGATCATTTTTATCACAGATGGCATCTCTTCAATGACAAAAAAAGCATATTTTCAAACTAACATTCTTTATTATTTTGACATATTTGAAAATGTCTCCTGCATGTCCCTCCCAGCACACATTTGTACATCTGAGTAACAACCAGGCTTAAATGAATGCACCAGAGAGACACTCACTCTGAATAAGAGTGGGATGCTTTTATCCATAGGGTGTTAAACCTTGAACTATTCCTTCCCAGTGCAAACTCATAAATATGCTATCTTACTTCTGCCTAACAACAGTTGTATATTTCATTTATCGTGGCAATGGGTCAGCTTTGGCTTGTCAGTTGAGTCCTGTGTTCAGCTCTGAAAATAGCACAGCTACAAAGGAGGAGGAATAAAGGATAGGGGAATAAATCGTGTTCATGTATGAGCTACGGTATGTGTGAGAGGGACAAACTAGGGCTATGATTAGCCAGTATTCTGCACTTTTTATTTGGTGACCTCAGAGGCACTGTAGGGAGGGGCAAGAGAATCCAGCTAAACGAGACTGTCAAATCCAAGCTGACACATATAAGCTAATTTTGAGTGAAAAAAAGCAGTTTTACACAAATTATGGGCCAGATTTACTAAAGGTTTGCATGAGTGAAAACACGTGCAAACTTGATATCACCTGCAAATTAACATGTAATCTACTAATGGTGTGCACTGAGAATGACGTCTTTCAAAAGTGCAAGATAGCACCTGTTGTTCATTTACGCAATAATTCTTAGTTAATCACCCATAACAGGTAATTCAATCGGGGTGTCAGTAAATCCGGCCCTACCTATCCTTCCCGCCAGGCGATCCTACCATCTTGGCGTGGATCACAGACTGTCTCTCGGACCAATCTGCATGGATGAAGGCTTGACCCCTTCAACTAAACCTCTCTAAGACTGAACTCCTGGTCATTCCAGCCAAGCAATCTATCCACCATAACATCAAACTACAAATCGACTCCTCAACCATCACTTCAACCAGGGTGGTCAGAAACTTGAGTGTCATGATTGATGACCAGCTGTTCATTTCAGACCATGTTGCTGCTGTCTCTCAGTCATGCCGCTTTGCTCTATACAACATAAGGAAAATCAGGCCCTACCTCACTCAGTACGCCACCCAGCTTCTGGTACAGGCCATGGTTATCTCTCGCCTCGACTATTGCAACGCCCTCCTAGCAGGTCTTCCAGCTTGTGCGGTGAAATCCTTACAAATGGTTTAGAACGTAGCAACACGTCTGGTTTTTGATCAGCCCAAAAGGACTCATGTCACTCCATTACTCAGTGACCTCCACTGGCTCCACCTGGCCTCCAGAATCAAATTCAAGTCAATGCTTGCATACAGAGTGACTACTGGGTCTTAACCCATCTACTTAAACCATAATTCCATAATATAAACTTACGTTCCTTCTCGGCCTCTACGCTCCTCCAACGAACGGCCTGGCTCTGCCAGCCCTTCACACAAAGCGATCCCAGTCGCGGCTGTTCTCATCTGTGACACCACGATGGTGGATCGAGCTACCACACGCCATCAGAGCAGGGGCGTCCCTCTCTAACTTCAAGAAGCTTTTTAAAATGTATTTCTTCCTCTTATAACACCTCTAACTCACATCTAACATCTAACATGCACTTCCTGTGCTCTTCTTCTTCTATCCCCTACAATTATCTTGTATTGATTGCACTTTTTGTTAACTTTTTGTTTACTTCCTTCCCTAGGTATTTACCCATTGATGTGATATGTACTATGAGCTCTTACTAGTATTTATTGCTGCTCTTACTAGTGTATTGTCAGGTGTAGATCTGTATTTAATGCTCTATTGACGCTGTTATTGTTGTTCCTTAAATGTAAGTCGTTTTTGATAAAAACGTCTGCCAAATGAGTAAATGTAAATGTAATGTAAATATTTCTCTATGTATTTTCCTGTAGACTAAAAGAGGTTCTTGCTCAGGCAAATGTGATTTGTCTTATCTAGGCAACACTGATGGATCTCAATCCTGAGATTTGCTTTGCTGATTTGAAATTACTATATGATAGATAGAAATGGAGATTACAACCTTGTTTTCCATCATCACCAGCCTTACCAGCATCTCTGAGTGAGCCATCTGTTTACTGCCATCAAACAAGAGGCCTTAGTCAGATGTTTTATGAAGGGATGATACTGATCAGGTGATAAAATTAGACTATCCTAATTGCAAGATTGGAAAATACAACATTCGCAGGTTAGTAAGACTGTAAGTCTCATTGCTATTGATTCTTGGACAACCTTTTACCCCTGAACATTCAGACAAGAGGGCTCTGGGATCAATCAGCAGGTCAAACAGTCTAATAGTAATCAGGAGCTTAATGCGAAGAGGCAGCAGAGAGAATAGAGTCAGTCCTCTGAGTGACACCTTCATGAAAAGGCGTGACATTTCATCTGGGCATGTTTCCGCCAGCTTACCACAGTGACGTGCTGCAGCAGTGCGCCCAGCAGCGACAAATTCAATACCAGTTCACATCCTCACACGCGCCACATCACACAATTTTCAGGCTCTGAAGCCACACAATGATGTGACATAATGTGTTAGCTTTGGCTTTTTTCTCCATCCAGTTAGAATGATTGCTCTGGCATTGTGTTATCACACATCTCTTACTCACTCGCACCATTGGTCAGAGCTTAGAATGAGTATGGAGAGTTTCATAACAAATTATCACCGGAAGGATCTTCAAGAGATCATGTTGTCACACTACAAACAATAGACAAAGGACATGTAAGGACAGACTTAGGAGGGATCTGTGGTGAACGACACACAAAGAAAACAGAATCATGTATCTATGGTTTCATGTATTATTTAATAGTTTCCATAGTTTTTGGAATAGTTAATATATATCTGTAAAGAGACAGACTGGACGGACACATTAAGTCCACTATATACATCAAGGGACTGTACGAGAGTTATGGATGGTGGTAGGGGATTAGATCATTTGAGATTTATTGTAAATGTTTAAACAAGAGGAACTAATCTAAGATTCAGAAAAGAAGCCCCGAGGGGAGGAGGGTGAGGAGCTCAGGCATCCAGAAAGAGCTTGGAGTGGCACCTCTGCTCTTTTGTGTTGAAAGGAACCCGCCTCAACGGGTCAGATATTCTGGTCATATGCAGCTGGGAGGAGACCTGGGGGCAGACCCACAACACACTGGAGGGACTATATTTATCTCACTGATCTGGGAACACCTCAGGATACCTAGGAAGAGATGAAGCACCTGGCTGTATGAGGGTAGTGGAGTGAAGGAATGGAAAGAGAAAAGGGTTTTTGTATGTTTGGAAACAATAAATGGGACGATAAAGCCAAACTTCAATAGAGTTCAGTCTCACTCAGTTGTCCCTGCTGGCTCCCTTACAGTCAAGATGACTGCAAATATAACAAAAACCTGGGATTTGTTCATCTCGTTTCATGCCTTACTTTAGTGGATCCTAACATGTTGGGTATGGAATTCTGTTTTTGTAACGCATATCAATAAACGATGAACACAGCTGAAAAAGACAAAAGTCACAAAAATATTATGCTGATGGCTCCAATAGTATGTGAGATTAGCCGTGGACAGACAGACAGACACACATACAAACAAATGATAAAGAGCTAAAAGAGGTTAAAAAAAATGGGAACTGCAGATGGTGATTCTTTGTGATCATCTCTTTAAGGATGTTTGTGCAACCAATTTGAAGGAATTCTTTAAACAGTAGATGTATCCTGAAGAGAACAGTTCAAGTATTTGTGTAGAACTCTCTTTTTATTAGAATCAAAGGACACATCTCAAAAAGCTTCAACGAACATTGCAATGTTTTACAGTCTTTACTGGAGCCAGATGCCACACTACTACAAAATAAAAATTTGAGTTATTTGTCTCCATTTGCATAACAAAGAAAGTTGAATAGGGTCATGTGCTCGCAGTTATAAGATTCCCAAGTCTCTTTCTGTCATTTCTTATTTATAAGAGCACAAGTAGAAAACCAATCTCTGATTTGTGAAATTTGCTTGGTAACAAAGCATTCAGGTTCACTGCGACAAATTCCAACACTCTACAACCAAGGTTAGATGCCTTCTGATGAGAAGTTATTAATTTATTAACTTCTGTCCTTGACCATCTGCGTACCGCCTCAACAGAAACCGTGTCATTCTGACAGATTAACTCTGGTTGATACCACGGAAGAGTGACAGAATGCATATATTATATATTACATATATGCAAGTATCTGGAAAGCAGAGTTTACCCTTACTAACATAATTTAAATTCTTAGAGGAGGGCTGCTCAAGTACATTAACAGCCGCCCAAGTACATATACCAATTTAAGCATTTTGCAGAGAAACACTGAGAGAGATGTTATCTATTATGTTATAAGATGCAAGTGGAGACTGAAGACTGAATTAAAATGGTTAAATAAGAAATAACCTAAGCTACTAGAAATAGAAATATACTGTCATTCTGTGAGAAACAAATGTATAATTCATTGTTTTTGCAGGACGACGGTGCATTGGATGGAGTTTTTGTCTCTTGTACAAATTTACTACAATAATTTGCCTAATAATAATTATAATAATAAATGTAAAGCATTCGGCCCAGTTGGCAACGTCCAGCCTGGTCCTGAGATGGGCTGACCAATTCGATTAGCTTTCTTAAGCTGGGCCATTCAGTTAAAATTAAACACTTCATCGGAGAGAGTGCAACATATCCACCATAATTCGTTCTGCTTCTTCCATTTACCAGACATACTCAGATGGGCAGCCATTGTTTTAACTGTATGTGTAAATTTGTTAAACGTGTGCTCTTAAAAAACTATTGAGCACTGTGTGCCAGTCACATACATTAAATGTTACAAATCTGTTATATACGGTAAGCCTACTGCTTGGCCTAAGTAGTGATCGTGTGTTCGTAAGTGGGAATGCGTGTTGGGCTGAATTCCCAGGTCGCCCTTACTCACCTTCCATTTCACTCTAAGATCCTTGAGGAGACAGTTGTAAAACAGCTGTGTGACTTTCTACATAGCGATAGTTTATTTGAGGATTTCAGTCAGGATTTAGAGCTCATCATAGCACAGAGACAGCACTGGTGAAAATGACTAACGACCTCCTAATTGCATCAGACATAGGACTTGCCTCTGCACTTGTCTTGTTAAATCTTAGAGCTGCATTCTACGCCATTGACCATCACATCCTATTACAGAGTCTTGAACATTTAATAGTCATTAAAGTAACTGCTCTAATCTGGTTTAACCCTTTCACGCATAGTGGTCACTACAGTGGACAGCTATTCAGAAGCCGTTCAGTTGAATGGGCAGAGTTTCTGATAGTCTAGTTGCACATCAGCCACTACAGTGGACACCAGTGTGTCATGAAGGTAAATAAAATCTGTTAACATCTAGTAACAACTAAGGACTGGTACATTTGTTAAATTTTACATGTATTGATTTTATGTTGGGAGGAAATTACAATTAATCATCTGTCCACTAAATTGGACATTACGCATTGCTGGCTATATTTCAAATACAATTAACTGTTACTGAGACTTTGTTTTTCTTGAAAATACCTTATGTGTACCAACATTTTTTGGATGAAAAAAAATCAATATTTTGTGCAGATTAGTTCCATTACGTGAGTAACATTTAGTGTGTTGGTGCAAGTCATAGAAAGGCATTCAGGATAGTGGAGCAAAGTGGTAGTGTTGATGAATGGCTGCAAGAAATAGGAGAATCCCAAAATGCTATCAGCATAGTGATAGTGGAGCCGAGGGTGCTGAGAAAGAGAGGCTGAGGAGTCAGAAGTGAGGTTCAACATTTACGTATTGCATTAAACTGCATTAGTATCTGTTAAAATATGTGACCATATTGGTTTAACAGCATTAAAAAAAAATTCATATCATTTTCATTTGTTTGTTAAATAAATATTTCTTCAGTTTATAACTTAGGCGCACGCTGTCCACCTTAGTGGACATATAAGAAACTCCTTGAAAAATGTGTGTTTAAAAAAATGAAATTTAAATTTTATTTTGCCTGCCTAAAGAGCACCAAAAACACACAGGAAAAAAATGCTGAAAAAAGGCTGTCAAAATTCATGCATGAAAGTTAAGTACTATTTAGATGGATCTCACTTTGTACATGTTAACGATAAATACTTCACGTACATTAAAGTTAGTCATGAATAGGTGACGATGGCACAGTGGAAAAGACATGTCTTTGGTGTGAGAGCACCAAGTGTGTCTTCAGGATGTAAAAACCAGGACATAATAAAAACATATACTAATTGCACAGTGCATAATAATATACATAATAAATACACAGTAAGTGGTAACAATTGCACAATAAATATGTAGTATGTTATAAAATCCCCAGCTTCTCCAGGCTGCATGTCGAAGTGTCCTTGGGCAAGATACTGAACCCTGAATTGACCCTGGTGGGTGTTCCATCAGTGTATGAATGTGTGTGAATGGTGAATACAGATGTAGTGCAAAAGCGCTTTGAGTGGTGGAAAATACTAGAAAGGTGCTGTACAAATACAGAGAATTTACAAACGCCTGTCTAAACAGATGCATCTTTACAGACTTTACAGATTTATCTCTCATAGCAATAGTGAGACCCTTGAACAGGATTCTATATGTGGCAGGGAGCCATTGAAGAGATCTGAATATAGGGGTAATGTGAGACCACCTATGTGTCCTACAGAGTGGCCTTGCAGCATTGTTGATTACCTGTAGACGATCAAGGGCAGACATGCTGGGAGATAAGAATAGTGCATTACAGTCAGTGTTGGTCTCTTGTAACCATGACCACAATGGTTCCTTGACTTTAACCTCGTAGTTTTGGCCATGCTAACAATATCTCTCCGTGGTCTATCAGTTGATCCAGGCTGAAATAAAAACTACACAGTGGATTGCCATGAATTTTTATAAAGACATATATGGTTGCTAGAGGATGAATGAGTCAGTCATTTTAGAGTAGGCTTAAGACTTTCCTTTTTGATAAAGCTTATAGTTAGGGCTGGCTCAGGTGAGTCCTGAACCATCCCTTATGCTGTTGCAATTATTGTTACTAGTACTATTGTTATTATTACTGTTATTATTATCATTAATATTATGATTATTATCATTAACACTACTATAAATATCTGTACCATTTTTCATTCAGTCTATAGCAACATTGCCTTTACGGTCTGTACCTCTATGTGTATACTTTGTAGGCCACCTCCCTCTTGCTCTCTCTCTCTCTCTCTCTCGCCAACCGGTTGAGGCAGATGGCCGCCCACCCTGAGCCATGGTTCTGCTCGAGGTTTCTGCCTCTTAAAGGAAGTTTTTCCTTGCCTGTGTCGCCTAGTGCTGCTCTTGGTGGGAATTGTTGGGCTTCTGTAAATAACTTCAGAGTATGGTCTAGACCTGCTCTTTATAGAAAAGTGCTGTGAGATAACTGTTGTTGTGATTTGGCGCTATATAAATAAAATTGAATTGAATTGAATTGAAATTGAACCTGCTCTTTATGAAAAGCACTGTGATAACTGAGATAACTGTTATTGTGATTTGGCGCTATATAAATAAAATTGAATTGAATAGAAAATAAATGAGTGAAAGAATGAACAAATGAATATAGCCTCGCAGAGCTGCTAAATGGCTGTGGGCTCCTACTCTTGTTGTACACAGACCTAACCTAAACCAAGGTTTGTAGGGTTTGTAGTGGTCATTTGGAAAAAGTTTTGAGAGGTAATGACAATCCGCACATTTTGTCTTTTAGTTAATTCACTTCATACTCCCCAGAAATGATCTCTAGCTCAATGTAAATTTAGCTATTTTGCTAAACACATCCGTGCTCCGAATATGATGAACCCTTTTGTTTTGCGCTTCTTTGTTCATGGCTAGATGCTCCAGGCTGGCCAGTGTGGCAGATGGACCTCTGACCCAGCTGAATTTTGTTTGTATGTACACCTCTGTTTAATTTCCTACTTATTAAAAATCAAAAGACAACTATTGGTTGTAACTCGACATAACCACGACATAACCTTCATGGCAAACTTTTCATTTTTAGCTCCTCTGCTCCACTCAGAGAATGGCGGAATGCTCAGTATTTGCCGTATGTCATTCAGTGGTTTTGCACTGCTATGTAATGTAATGACCTATAGTCAGATTTTCATATAATCATAGAGCTAACAAACCTGGAAATTAAATTAGAGGAAGATCACAATGTAAAAAAAATCCATTACTCCCCTCATCAATAGACAATGATACAGCTTTGAAGATTAATTTTACCACCTAATGTAGTCTGAAGCCAAGTCAAAGGTCAGGTCTCAGTAGGACCTGAGCCCATCAATGAGGCTCACCCTGGTATCTGAGCAGTCACTGAAAACCCATGGAGACTAATTAACACCAGGCAGCTTTCTGATCCCTCTATCATTTGACAGATGCCATGGGGGTAAACCATTCACAAGCACTTGCCACCTGATGTCCCTCCTGTCACAGACAAAAGTGATATATGTGCAGCACTGTGTGATAACTGAGCCTGAAGAAAGCATTCCGTCTGAAAAATCTTACATAAGCATCCACAGTCACATCCATAGATATAGTGCCATGTCCATCACTGTATTGTCCTCGTTCACATGCTCAGAAAAAAACTCTAAATGTGTGTCCAGAAATAACAAACATTTTATCTGCACAGAGAGACTCACTGTGGCATTCTTCTGTAAGTATTCTGGAGCTGATTATCATCGGTGAAGTGATGGCTTTTCTTTCAATCTATTTGACTTTGATGAGCTCGGAGAACGGGGAACGCAGACTCCACAGACACAAGGCAGCGCCCACTTACTGTCGCTAAAAAATTGACTGGCGAAAGCATTCCTGATGGCTTTCAGTCAAGATGACATGCAGCATGTCAAACAGCAGCTTGTTACTCTAAGACGACACAAAGCTCCATTGAGATTGGAGGATTTGATTGAAAAATGAAACCTGAGTGAATGAAAATGTGATGAGAGAATGAACTGGGTTTCGGTTTGAAGAGCAAAGCCCACTGTCAGCAAAGAGGGGTTAGAACTTCTCCACCAAGCGCTGACATAACAATAAATGACAATAATTTGTTCAAGTTCTAATTCATTGTTCGTTACAGACACATTCTTCCTTTTACAAATTTAAAGTTTAATGAGCAATAAACATGCCCTTGCTAACTTCAATACACTCAGTAGTCATATAGCTACTACTAACGCAAACCTGTGGGTCCCCTTCTGCAGCCAGTCTGGACCCCTTTCTGCACTAATGCCCCAGCACTCGTGGAGAACAGGCTGGACTGTGAATTAAATATTTGCAGAATTCACTCAGACCTTCACACGTGCACCTTTCACCCCTAGGGTGCATTCAATTTTAAAGAGAAGCCCCTCATATATGGTTAGGGTCTCTATCCACATCTAACTCCACACTATTCTATGCTGCAGCAATTGGTAATTTATTATTTTAAATGCACAAAGAAATAAAACAACAGTTACCTGACAGAATGAACTCTTCCAAACATCTGTTATTTATTGGTGAATAACAGTAATTGTAAACAAAACTATAAACTACCTTTTCTGACTTTGCACATTAGCTAAATGAAGCTCAAAGCGAAAGTATTCAAACCCTTTAGTATGATATTTTTTATTTATCTAAGGTAAAATAAATACAGTTTTCAAAGTTTACTTCTGTCTGGAATAAAAGCGAACAGGATTTAAAGCAGCATCTCCCTATTGATTCCCTGTGTTCCATATTTCAGCAGAGTCAACACATTCAGACCTGAGACTGGAAGGAGGCATCCTTGTCATCACAATGAGAATTGCTTAACTCCCACAGGCGCTGTGGTTTCACACAATGGATTAGCACAAGAAGAAGGATGAGATGCAATGCAAAGGTCAGATTCTACCTTCTATCCCACAAGCTACCGACAAAGGCTTAAAATGTAGGTAAAAAGTCCTGTGTAACTGCTGTGGCTCTAACATGAAGATGTGTTAATCCGAATCTTTAGTGTTAGTAAAGTGTGTATCTGAGCAGAGATCATACAGGAAGATTTACACTGGACGCAATTGTCAGATTGTCTGTTTTGGAACATTACAAAAATTGTAGGCCACATCTCTACCAATGCCAATGTTAGAAGTTTCCCAAACTCTACCACAGACTGTCCTCCCAGCAGTGAAGTCACTCAAGGCGCCCCTCATTCATTTTCTGTGGAAAACAAGCAAAAGCATGGCATTGTGGGATTGCAGGCAATGTGGAACTGACCAGTGATAGAGGATTCAAAAGTTAAAATTCTCAACTTGCATATAAGAGTTATAGAAACCAAAAAAGCAATGCAGAGGTGGATCAGCAAATTTAGCTGCTGTGGAGAAGAATTATTGTACTTTCTGAGATTCTTCTTTTCTATTTTCCTGGCCTCCATTACAGATTACAGAGACAAAATAAAAATGACACAACGTCATGTAAATTGTTGGAGAAAAGCAACGTGCCTGTGAGCAGTGTTTGCTCATGAGCACAAGTGTCAATAAGCAGCTTGCAAGCGTTGACATGCCCACCCTGACTGGTGGCATGGACGATGTCATTTGTTGGCTTGCAGTTAGCCTATCGCCCAGGCCCAATGTAGGCGACTAATTCATAAACTTGCATAAGCCCTGTATGCTTTCCATAGTCCACCAGCTTGGACCAGCATGCTTCCCATAGAAAGTGGATGAGTGCAGATTGTGTCAGTTTGCATACGGTAGTCGTGCACAGAAAGACAGCACAACATGGTAGGAATTTGAGCCTTCACTTTGGCCTTATGCTCCTCAAAAAATGATATGCCCTGTGGCCTTGATGCCCCCCCCAGCTGAGGCTCCTCTGCCTCTTTTCTCTCAATATGACTTTCAGACACATTTTGTCGACATTCTGAATTTTGATTGGACATCGAGTGAAACACTGGAAACACAGTGGGCTCAATTGCGAGCCTGGTATGAACTGCTTTTTATGACAATAGCTTGACACAAATCCACCAATGGCCAACCAGGAGACTAAATCAAAGTCGTCCTGCCAATCCTCCAAATCTGGGACTGAGTGAACTCCTGAGAAGAGAAGGTTGACTGAGCTGAAGTTTATTAAATTACCCAACCAATAAGACAAGAAACCATAGTTGAACTAGCTATCAAGAGCACTGGGTCACTCTGTGGGCAGAGCCCAAACAAGAGTGAGAGTGATGCATCGTTGGCCCACTTTGATTATGTACCAACCCACATCCTCCTCCTCCTCAAAATCCTCAAAACCAGTTCAACAGTTAGTCATGGTTCTGCAGCTGAAGCCGAAAGACAGAAGACATTAGAGATAAGATATGCAAGGTATAGGTTTGGCTAGTCATTAGCTATATCAAGTGCTGATGTCAAGCAAGAGAGCTCATGATGAAACTTTCTTTGATACAGAAGCCTAACGTTACTCTACAGATCTATGGTTTATCAGTAAAGTGTATGAACTCCACTGCAGACTGGAATCTGGAGAGTTCTTTAATGAGCCTAATGCTGGAATCTGTATACAGCTGACATTAGCTCAGGTTGATGCAACTTAACTTACACCTCAGAATCAGAATCAGTTTTATTGCCAGATATGTGTTCACATGCGAGGAATTTGACTCAGGATTGTACATGGCTCATGATGTGCTTACTCATACAAAAATACCATAACACAATAATAAAATAATAATAAAATAAAATCAGACACAAACTACAGTATAGACAACCAATATACACACTATGAACAAAACAATATAGACATAGTGACAAATAGTGCAGTGATCAGAGTGCAAAGGATGCAAGAGTAAACTATTATTCTCATTATGTACATGTTGAAGGTGGATATGATATACAGATACACATACATGCTACATGAACACATGTACACAGTGTACACAGTGTCACATTAGCTACATAGCATTATGTGGCCTGTCTCATCAGTGATTATCACAAGCAAAAATGTAACTTAGGAACAAGTTCTCACCACGTGCCCTGTCCCCTCAATACCCCACAAAGTTTACAATGCATTTGCTGCTTCCCTTAATATGTCTGCTCAATTAGGCAGCTTCTGCACCTACCTAGGTGGCAAATAGCTGACAAGTAAGTGAAACTAGTGTCCTGAAACATACAGTATATACTGGGGTGACCAGATGAAAATAGGTGAAATTTAGGACAGGGGAGTTGGGAGTGGGCGTGGCCTCCAGTGTTTTACATTTAGTGTCATCGAACAGTAAAACCATGAAACATGTCATTCAAAACTCAACGCTAAAATGCATTAGTTTTGTTAACTGTCTGTCAGTAGAAAAAAAACACAATAACTTGTTGTATGTAACAGTGTGTAAATCATGATTTGTTACATATATTTTATTTTTTTGGTTAATTATCTCATCAGTGCAGTGCCTGTCCCATCTGCCTGTGCAACACGTCTGGTCACCATGTCATATGTAAGCTTACTAGACATCACTTACGCACAGCTTACCTTTTATTGATGCTTTCTTAAGGTGGTCTGAGCCATCTCCATAAGCGTTGCACTGCAGAATTTACAGATCGCTGTGTGCTTTTTCTAGATGATGTTTTACACATTCATTCTTTACAGTTTAGCCAAATTGTATTATCTGAATCAGAATCAGAATCAGCTTCATTGCCAGGTGTACACATGCAAGGACTTTGAATCAGGATTGTACATTGCTCACGATGTGCTTACTCATGCAATAATACAATAATAAAATAAATCAGATACAGGCCACAGTGAAGACAACACAAATATAACAAAAAATAATAAAGACATATTGACAAATAGTGCAGTGAGCAGAGTGCAAAGGATGCTATTGTAGTAATAATATTATTATATTATTATGAACAGGTCAGAGATGGATGTGATACACAGGTACACAGGCATGTATACATGTACACATGTACACAGTGTGCTGGAGCATAGTGCAAATGACAGTATAACAGTATGAACAGCTCTGAAATAGAGAATGATGAATAAATAATAAGTGGCAACCAGTAAACAGGAGGCTGATTAGAGACAGAGTTACTGGATTATTTCACAGGAATTGTTCCTGACACTATGAGTCAGAAATCAGCTGTTCATCAGAGTGATGGCTTTAGGGAAGAAACTGTTCCTAAGTCTGTTGGTTTTGGTGTACAGTGCTCTGTAGCACCTACCAGAGGGGAGGAGCTGGAACAGAACTCCAGAACAGAAGTCCGTGATCATCTCCACAGTTTTGAGTGTGTTAAGCTCCAGGTTGTTGTGACCGCACCAGAGAGCCAGCTGATCAACCTCCCGTCTGTAGGCTGACCACCATAGCTTCTCCTGTCTCTCGCATTCACTTTCTTGGAGTGTGTGAAGGGGGCCGGGGAGGGGTGTCAGCCGTTAACAATAACTCAACTTTTAAATTAGTAATGTGGCGTTATTGGTCGCATTTAAAACACAAGTTTTACATCCAATCAAAGTTAGGATGTAAATAAATAAATCAGACAAAGCACAGGATTCCCACAGTTGTGGTCTTGATTGGGCTTCATGAGTCCCGAGTCCTCTATGTTTGAGACCATGACAACACTGAGTACAAATGTGGTTGATTCCAAGACCAGATCGAGACCTTCAAGACGACTGATCTTGAGTACAATGCTACAGATGGAAGCTTGTAAACCCAAAGTGATTAAGCATGCACATGGTTTATGTTCATAAATAAAAAGGTCATCAAGGAGGTATATTTTGTTCTTTTCATTAAAATTAATAGATTGTTTTTCATTTAAATGTATATAAGATTTCAGTATATGTAAGCCCTAAGAGGCAACTGAGAAAAAACTTTCTGGTTATCCATTTTCTATGTCTGATCTAATTTGTTTTCTCACCTCTTTTTATGGCTTAAGAACAGGTGAAAAAAAGTTTTTCTAAATAATGCCAGTGAAAAAAATGTAATGTGTTGTTTGGCATGGCTGCTGTGTCCGACATTATTATAGAGCACGCTATATTTGCCTTCAGATACTCTACTTGTGTGTCAGAATTCTAAGCGTGTACATTTATTCACTATAAAGTGCCATCATGTGGCCATCATGTATTCACACTGTGTTCTCACTATTTCTGTTTGATGATTAAATTCCGTCTGCTCAGGCATTAAGAATAGTCTGCCAACGGCCTTTAGTTCTTTGGCTCATTTCAGCCTTTCGACAAACTGAACTGAGATAAAAGCTGTTGAAGGATGGATGAGGAGTATTTCTAGCATCAAAGCAGGGGATCAGGGTACATCAGTATGGTGCTCACAGCATCTTTCACTGGCTCCCTTCATTTCAGCATGGTGTGCAGTAGGGGAGCAGGGAGACTTTTTAAGTATTCGCCCACTCAGTGCCACGTAGCTGCAATTATACTGTCACCTTCTCAGTGTGATACATAGTGACTAAACAACAGAGTGAGCATCATTTGCATCAAGGAGTCTTGAGATTTCCTCGGAGCTCTGAATGTGTGTGTGTGTGTGTGTGTGTGTGTGTGTGTATGTGTGTTTACATAGATAACTTTTGGGGATATTACATAAACTTTCATTTCCCGGAGACCTACCCTAACCTTAACCATAACCAGTACTTGCTTAACCCTAGCCCATAGCCTACCCTTCACCTTTACCTAACCCTAGCCTCAACAACAACACACATTTTTCCAAATTGCGGAAATAGGCTTTTAACTTTAGTCAGAAATGTGTCCCAGAAGGTTGCATAAGTCAGGACATATACATACACGCTGCACATTGACTCTGCAGTTAAGAAAGGCAGGGTAGAGACTGTCCAGCACCGGACAGGACTGCAAAGCCCTGAAAAAAGTGGTTAGTTCAGCTTACAGACTAGTGTAAACAAAGGCAACACCGGATAACACTCTGAAAACACGCTTTAATAGGTTAAATCCTCCATGTAAATTAAAATTAATCACGTAGTTCCACAAGGTTCTGTGCTCGGACCAATCCTATTTACATTATATCTGCTTCTTTTAGGCAATATTATCTGGAAACACTCCATAAAATTTAACTGTTATGCAGATGATACTTAATTACACTGAACAAAATTACAAACGTATCACTTTTGTTTTTGCCTCCATTTGTCATGGCCTTTTGTGTACATAGAGAAAGTCTAAGATCTTCTAAGATCTTTGAGTTCAGCTCATGATGAATGGGGGCAAAAATAAAGGTGTTGCATTTATAATTTTGTTCAGTGTTATGACGCCGCTGTGTGGCTTGACAGTATATGTTTGTCAGTACCGCAATGGTGATGTGGTTTTCTGTTTGAGTAGCTGATTGCAGTGATCTCTCCCAGATTGGGAACACCTGGTCCCAGTGCTCCATAGGAAATAAAAGCTCCACCTCCAAGATCATGTCGCTCTCTCATCTTCCCTGCCAGCAGCTACACCTTTTAGTTTTCTTTACGTTTGTTTTTTTTTTGAACACCGCAACACTCTACACCCCGATCACCTATCCACACTTACACTACTGATGTTGCTAACTAACCCATCCCATAATTTAAGCATTATTTTGGTTATCTTGTGTTACAATAACCCTTGTTAATTGAATCGCTGTGTCTTTTCCCACTTTTTGTCATGGCCTTCGAGCCATATATCTATCGATCAAGCCAGATGAAACTTCAACCATGCATGTAAAAACCTGGATGATCTGTAATTTTGGAAAGGACATGTCCTTTAACTCTCTTAAACACATTTCAAGGACCGCTTTTTTTCACCTGCATTTGTAACATCTAGGCTGGATTACTGCAATTCCGCTGATCGGGCAGCCTGAATAAGTCCCTTAAGACTCTCCAGCTGATCCAGAATGGTCCGGCACTGGCAAGAAGTAGGTAAAGAGATGAGATTTCTCCTGTTTTAGATTTTCTGCACTGGCTATATATATATAAGAACTATAACACATTTCCCACACTAAATACAGTAATATGATTGACATCATAATTCAAGTCACCGGAGTTACAAGTAAATAAGATGCAGCATGTCAACTGGTGTTGGATATATTCGTGGGAGAAAAATCTTTGTCTACACACCAGCTCAATGGCATCACTACCATTTCAGTCCATATCTTGCCAGGGGTGAGAAACAATTGAAAGTAATTACTCAGTTACTCATCGACATTTTAGAAGCAGTATAAATTTTGTAGTACAAAACACATCACTATTCAAGGCTGCAGCTACTACTATGGTACACCACAACTCAAAATAGCCTGCCCGACCACTGATCAGCAATAACAAGTGTATTCTATTGTGAAAAATGGACTCCCATAAAGTAACAGCTTATGAATAGGGGTCCATCCCACCACCAACACCACCCCACCCACCTGACAAGGATTGTATGAGCGGTCAAACTTTAGATACCGGGAATAACCATTCTTTAGATAGTGGGTATTTAGAATACAGCTACCTTGAACAGACAAGCTTGACAGTCATTGTCATTGAACTGAATTGATCCTTGTACCAAGACAAAGGAGTTTAACCCTCAGCCGCAGATCAGTCAGGTTTATATCTCTCCAGTAGTTGTTGCTTTAGATCCTTTTTAAATATAAATAATGAGACAGATTGTTTGAAATTAGTATCCAGCTCATTCCATTATTTTGGGCCACTGTAACATACACTGAACGTAGCACTATAGGGTCCTACATTTGACTCTTAAGATCATCTTATGTCTAGTGTAGTGTGTGTGAGAAGGTGTATATATTGGAATGAGCTCACTCCACCTAATATTTAACCTGTTGACAACATTGTACATTATACATGCATTGTGATAATAGTTACATTCAGGAAGCTTTAGTAGGCCATGTCTATGGAAGAGAGCGTTTGAACGAAAGTTAAGCAACATTTTTCAGTTGTACAAAAGAAATACTTTAGCAGGAACTTACACGCTCTCTCTCTCTCTCTCTCCCCGTCCCTCCCTCCCTCTCAGGAGTTGAGTCCGGTGCACAGGAGTCAGGACACCAGCTGCCAATCATCATTAATTAGCTCTGCTTTGAATACCTAGAACCTGCCTCAACATGCTGGATCATAGACCAAGCTATCTAGTCAGTCTCGCTTCAGCCAAGTTCAAGCATCCTTGTGTGTTCTTGTAGTTTTGTTAACAACTGTTTCCTGTGCCTTGCAGACTCCTAGCCTTGCTTCACTCCTGTTTCGCCCTGGACTGTGAAGATCTATTTCTGGATTAATGGATTCACTATTGGATGGGAATTCCTTTTCTGGACCTCTGGACTCCCTCAGCTTGACTGGCTCCGCTCATACCCTCTCATAAACTCTAGGCTTTAATTTTAAGCTTCCCAAGACCCATAAACTCTGCTTCCCTCCAATATAATTATTTTGAATAAATCCCTCTCATTTCAAATAACTGATTCTGTGTGGTGTATTTGTGTTCTAACTACAGCCTAGCCTTAAACCCTCCCATCTTCAGTGAAAATTACTCCCTTGTAAGGGCATGAGCAAAAACATGTTTCCAAAATATATCTCCTATGTTAAATGATTCAGAGGAGAATTGGATGTTTAAATTTGAATTCTTAAAGCTGCAGGTATGATACATAATTGCTATAGCTACTTGTAACAGAAGACACAAGTACTTTCGACTAACATGCAGCAATAAGTCATATACTGTACTGTAAAAGGGAAAAAAATGTATTCATTGCTTAATCAGATTTCTTGCCAGCCCTTGACCTTATGTCAAGTATGATGGGTGGTGTTGTTGGTGTGAATTCTTTATCACTCTGAAAAAAGCCCTCTCATCTCATTACAGCGTACTGTACTTGCTGCTGAAAAGGTTTAAAGCTTTTAAGGACAATTAGAGTCACATTAGTTGTGATAGTGAATGAGCTGTTAAATGTTTGCTTTTTTCTCCTTCTGATTATTCTTAGTGGATTACTGTCAGAATGCGAATTTTAATGACACGCTGATTCTGTCAAGCTTAAAATTGTATAACTTGTAACTACCTCTAAAATCTATTTGTAATGGGCAGAATATGTAAATGTTGCCTATTCAGATTTAACGCATCGGTTGTCAAGAAGAAAAAAAGGTGAAAGAAAAGGCTTTACATTTTTAATCAGATCTCTTCAGTTTTAAGTTCTTTAGGGAATAAAAGAAGTGTCCACCAACGACAACTCAAGTATGACAAGGACTCTTCTCCTTTGCTTTGCTTTGATAAGTGCACCATGAATTAAAACTGAATTGCAAAGTAACAGGTACGCTCTGTCTTTGCCAACTACTGCATCATTTGTATTTCTGTTTTTTTTAGATTCTTCTTGTTTCATTTAATGTGGAGTGAAACTGCTGAAAGTTGTTAAAGTGACAAATAATACAATAAAATAACAAATCCCAGTACCAGACAGAACATTAAAATTGGAAAGTTCTGTGAAATTCTGTGTTGGGTTTTTTTGTGTTTATTTGTTTTTTTAGGCATTTGGAAGATGGAAAATGACGTGCAACCAAGGCCTCAGTCGTGAACTAGGATTGAACTAGGTTCATGTCGCCACCTCAACCTTTATTATATATACTATTTATTTCTAATCTACATATGGCAACTATAATGTGGTTAAGCTGCATTGGTTGTTCTTTTTATTGTGTGGGGAGTCTTTGGAGTTGCGTTTCTGTGGACATTCAGTCATTGTTTCAGACCAGCCAACTACCTCAACTTCCACACTCTTACTCCCTAACATAGTTTCTGAATGAGAATGAAAAGGCCCAATACAAATGTACTTCCTAGGGATACCAGGTTGAAGTAAAGGACCTTTAATTGGCTAATTTTCAGCAAAAATATATAACATGGTAAAGTAGTGGGGAGGCGCTGTGGTCATCAAGTTTAACTAAAATGCTTAGTTTTCATTGTGGGGTACAGAAATGTGATGGTATTTTAAGTACCAACTGCATACAATGTGCTTGTTTTCCAAAGGCATCTGAATAAGGTACTAAGTACTGGGCAGAGGCAGAGAGGTCTGACATTACATCTGAATTGCTCCATAAATGTTTCTAGCAAATCAGCAGCAATGCATGGCGATGACTCCCACCACTCTGATCCTCACACTAGTGGGCGATTGCTGACACTGGCATAGAAATTAGAGTGGAATGGGAAAGTTTTCAACTTCAATTAAGAACTAGTCCTTTTTTCTGACAAGCAAGTCCAACAGTTCTGTATTGCGAGTGCACGGCCAAGGCTGTGATTCTTCCATCAGTGTGACCTTGAAGCATGCTCCACTTCTACACTTCCAATGTCAATTCTACACCCTTGTTGAATAAAACCCATCCACGCTGGCTTTTTACAAAGGCCAAACAGCCTTGATTTTATTTTTTGCAAATCGAAAAAGGTTGTTGTATCAGGAACAAAAACATTCATCCAGAGGATCCTCTCAGGTTTGGACGCATGTTTTCAAACAGAAATAAATTAAATGCTGCAGAGGTTACATTCAGAGATGAGCTGTAGTAAAGCAACAAAACACTTACAAGAGAAACAGAAAAATGACCTGCAATGAGATACAAAATATTCTAACTCAAGGCCGAACACAGACCTTGTGTACTGGAAACTGGTTATTCACACTGAACAAAATTATTAATGCAACATTTTTGTTTTTGCCCCCATTCATCATGTACTGAACTCAAAGATCTAAGTCTTTCTCAATGTACACAAATGGCCTATTTCTCTCAAATATCGTTCACAGATCTGTCAAAATCTGTGTTAGTGAGCACTTCTCCTTTGCCGAGACAATCCATCCACCTCACAGGTGTGCCTTAGGCTGGCCACAATAAAAGGCCACTCGAAAATGTGCAGTTTCACTGTACTGGGAGGGCCTGGAGGGGTCTGGAAACCAGTCAATATCTAGTGTGACCACCATTTGCCTCACGCAGTGCAACACACCTCCTTCACATAGAGTTGATCAGGTTGTTGATTGGGGCATGTAGAATGTTGGTCCACTCCTCTTCAACCAATGTGCGAAGTTGCAGTCAGGTTGAGACCCCGATGAGGACGATGACCATGCAGATGAGCTTCACTGAGACGGTTCTGGACAGTTTGTGCAGAAATTCTTTGGTTGTGCAAACCGATTGTTGCAGCAGCTGTCCAGGTGGCTGATCTCAGGTCTCAGAACTGGGAGGCGAAGATGGTGGATGTGGAGGTCCTGAGCTGGTGTGGTTACACGTGGTCTGCGTTTGTAATGCGGTTGAATGTACTGGCAAATTCTCTGAAACACCTTTAGAGACAGCTTATGGTAGAGAAATGAACATTCAATTCACGGGCAACAGCTCTGGTGGACATTCCTGCAGTCAGCATGCCAATTGCACGCTCCCTCAAAACTTGCGACATCTGTGGCATTGTACTGTGTGATAGCCAGCCTAAGGCCAGTTCTGTGGAATACCCATTGTGTGTGATCAACATCTTGAGATGCCACACCTGTGAGGTGGATGGATTATCTCAGCAAAGGAGAAGTGCTCACTAACACAGATTTTGGCAGATTTGTGAACAATATTTGAGAGAAATAGGCCTTTTGTGTACATAGATGAGTTCAGCTCATGATGAATGGGAGCAAAGAAAAAAAGAGTTGCATTTACAATTTAGTTCAGTGTATGTTGAGAAAAAGTAGCTAAAATCATAAAACACATTAAATACTCCTGAAGGTCATCAACCAGATATGTGGCTCATTCGCTGATCAGTCAACAGAGTTGGTAGGCCCTGTCTTGAACCCGAGGCAGAGCACAGCAGAGTGCTCATCCTCCTCAGTTAAATATCAGTGCATATTCTCATATGCAATGAAATGGAGTTGTTGATGGAACAGCCAATTAGGAGATGGCGAAGGCAGAGGGATCCACCGGCCAAGCACCACATACATTTCCCTCAGTGAAGACAAGTGCCTCTGTAAACTTTACTTGTCCCGCCAGGCTGTTTCAGACATCTGCAATCTCCTGACAGATGTTTGCGAGACAATTGCTAATTGACTGATGGCTTCCACTCCAAAAGAGCCACACTTGACTGATTCATATTTGTGCAAAACATGATAAGACAGCCACATGAAAATCTGTCAGTGTTTAGATTTGGGAGCGTGAACTCCCCAATGAGTGCTCGTATTTGTTGGTCATCAAAGGCACAGACTTTGATGGCTCTGTTAAATGCCTGAAGAGTAAATTAGCACTAAATCAGAGGGTTTTGTTGTGAGGACTATAACAATTTATATAACATAATTACTTATTTTTCCTAACCATAATCATATGATTAAGCTATACAGCTATCGTTGTGTGTAAGTTAGCATAGCACAGGCGTGATCAACTTGAACTCCATTCAGAAAACAAAACATTTTAAAAGTTGTTGTTCTGCTGTCTTGCTGACAGACCTGACAAAGCATGAATTCATACATCTAACAAATCGGCATCCAGCTGCAGTTATTTTGGCATCGGTGTGATCCATTTATTGCAATTAAATCACAGCAAAATGTTTATCCATACAGCTGTAGTGATTGCAAGATGTGCTTATTAGAAGAAGTAAAACCCCTGAAAACAAAGCATTTGCGTTTAGTCTAAATGCACAGTTAGTTATCTTTTTTTATAGTTTATCATACCTGTATGCTGTAATATTTTCTGCCATTTCAAAACCTGCCATTCCCAGACCTCCCTGCTGTTCCCCAGTCACCTGATTACCACCTGCCTGCACACCCGTCCTTCATTCGTATAATCAGGTACCAAGCATACTGGTCCATCAGCATTTCAAATTTTCCAGATTCTTTTTTTACTTTCGCCTTACTAACACCACAGTAATATTTCAAGACAAACAAGACTACTGTAAGCCTATATAACACACTCTGAATCTGAAATAAATTAGCAAAATTACAAACCTTTTCAAAGGTTTTTTTAAAGGTGTTTTTGTTTTTAGAGGCTTAACTTCAACACAAAACAACATTGGCTTTGTGAATGTGATGTCTGCCTAAGAGACACAGCATTTTATTACCAAACATTTACAGGTAAAGACCACATTATCTGTAATACGGATCAATAACGTATTACTCTTCCAGATTAATAAGTAAACATGAGTCTGAATGTTAAAGTGGTCATTTTCAAGTTCATAATTTTATTTAGTGGTTGTCCCAGAACAGGTTTACATGGTTTAATTTTCAAAAAAATACAATATTTTGGTCATACTGCACATTGCTGCAGCTCCTCTTTTCACCCTGTGTTGAAGGCTTCGTTTTAGCTATGGAGTGAGGCATCTCACTACAGATCTTTGTTGGGAGTTGCATATGCGCAGTTCCTAGTTAAGGACTACAAGCCAATCAGAAGCAGAGAAGGGCAGGTCAGTGAGGAGCCGGTAAACACGGCTTCGGTTCAGCTGTATATGTTCCCCTTACCAGCTTAGCAACATGGACTTGAGTAAGAGTTTCAGAGTGGTGAGTTATTAATATGTGACAAAAGTATCTTTCATCCATAAAGTTTTAACCGAGCTCTGTCTCTACATCACAGTAACAACTTTATGTCCACTGACTGCCTGGAGGGTAGCTAGTGTTTGGAAGGGAGAGGAGAGCTGTGTGCTGCAGCTCAGTGTTTTTCCACCGGTGTTTTTGAGGGCTAGTTGGACTAGTCACTAGGCGAGCGTTATTATGCCTGTTTTCTTGTGACATCACAGCAAAGCAGAAGAAAAGGCTGGACTACAAACGAGTTGTTTTCAGTCAGTTCAGAGTCAGTGTTTTCTGTGGGAGATGGGAACTTCCTTTGGGTTGGCTTTTTCAGTTAGCAAACCTATTACATGTAAAAAAAAAAAAAAAAAGAAAAAAAAAGGTATATAACTCAATAAAGGAGAGGGAAAAGGCAAAAAGCATAATATGACTTATTTAACTAAATGGTACAAAAGTGAAATAAATGAGAAACTAAACAAAGAGGAAACATCAGGTCTAAAATTTTGTATCAATTAATTTGTAGTCCTTAGACCACTCAAAGTGCTATACAATACATGTCACATTCACACATTCATACACTGATAGCTTTAGCCATAGCTAACTTTTAGGTAAAGACAGTCAGAAAAACCCACGGAAAAACAGACCAAAAAATTCACAAACAAACCTCAAAGTGTGGTTGTTCACATCATAAAACATGTCACATGGGGCACTGGGCAACCAATTTTTAAGCTATGAAAGAAAAATATTTGCCAGCACACAGAAAAGTACCATCTTGGTTGCTCCTCTCAGTTTTTCCACACTATTAATAGACCTTTTTCATGGCAGAAATTTGACTTGTCATAGCAGGAAAAGCACATGTGAAACTTATTTTGTTAAGGATGGCTATGCTCCAGAAGTGAGTGATCCAGTAACCATAACACCAGAACCCCGGAAGTGGCTCACCGAAATGTAATGCCGTCTTTATAAATTACACCTGTGCTTTTCCTGCTACGACATGCCAAAATAGCTTTTGGTTCCCGCCTGCAGACCTGCTCCTGACTGTATACACCGCCTTTTAATCTTACCTGCTTCGCCTCTTCCTTTGGATCCACACAGCACTGACCAGATCTGTTGCATTCTGTGATGACACCTTAGATCAGTTTGTTACACGTACTGTCCCTAAAGGTGAAGAAGAAACCTCCCTGATCACATAGGTTATTCATTTTCATACCAATCAACCAGTCAGAATGTAGTTTTAAGAGTCAGTTCATCCAAATAAAATTCCATTTACCTCTAAGTACCTTTTGTACCAGGATGATGGGTCTCAGAGGCGCATATGTTAAAGCCTCAGCAGATAAAACTAAAACTATCTGCACGGCTGCATCCCACTCACTGTAAGGGGATGAGCGGATCCTTTAAGTAAAAAAGGTTTACATTAGATTAAATCCATAATGGTTTTCAGAAGGAAAGAGGGCAGAAAGAAAAGTAAGTGGATCAAAAAAAAACATTTTATATAAATTATATAAATGATGTTGCTCTGATTGAATAAGAATTCACCAAAAGAACAGATTATTATTTCATGCAGACAAAATGACTCAATATAAATTGGGACTGTTGGGAATATCAATGGAAACAACTGAAATTGTCATACTGTCAGATAGTGTACCTACATAGTACATTGCACATTGCACATTCAATCACCTTACATGCACATGGTCTCTGAATTGAGCTGCACCTCCTAATATAGGCCATGCCCATTTGTATCTATTATTATTTTTTGCAAAATCACAAAATATATAATAACTACTTTATTAAGTCCTACTGTGCAGTGAGTCTGATCTGCATGAAACTGTGCACATAGATCCATAGACATAGACACATAGACCCACTTTGGACCCTCATGATCAAAGTCATTTTTTTAAAAAAGTAATAACCAAAGGAACCAGATTTTTTCCCCCACAGATTAACCGTCTCATGTACTACTGTCAGGATATAGTGACAGTTTTAGCAAATATGACAAAAAAGTTATTTGTAACAAAATGGGGCCTTTTCACAAAAGCAGAATTCAGAAATCCGGTGGGATCCAGGGGAGTGAGAATGGGTTGTTAACAGATTACATCAAGAGACCACAAGTATCCAAAAGCAGACCGGAGACAAGAGTAAAGAAAGAGGATTATTTATTGACAATCAATAAATGGTTAGTGAGAGGGGCTGGAGTTTGGTTTTGGTCCCAAGGGTGTGCTGAAGGAGTGAGGCAGACCGGAGAGCGAGGCTGATGTCTTGGAAAGTGTTCCACTTAATCTTGTGGCAGGCAGTATGAGCAGGGTAATCCAGGGTGTGGTATCAGAGTGTGGTGTCTGGTGGTTAGTTCCTGGAGACAGGGAAATCCAGTTAGTGGTGTAGTGCAAGCAAACAGTCAGATTCTCGAAGCAGGTTTACAATTACAAGCAGACTAGTCTGGGTTTATGTAGGTAATGATAGACAGGTGCATGAGTGGTGACTGAAGACCTGTGAGTGGGAGCGCCAACTATAGGGGTCACAGGATACACCCACCATCTCTATGCAGGACATGAAATAAACATAACACAGACAGACCACCAAGCATCCCAAAAGGCAGAAATGAATCAAAACCCACTCACTCTCATACCAGATGTCACTACTGCAGGTGTCATGGTAGGTGGGCTGTGTATTTATGTTGAAATGGAGACAAATAAAATCGGGACAGAGAGAGAGAGAGAGAGAGACTATATTTCCAGAAGTTTTGGGACACCTTTGCATGACATCCCATTCTTCATCCGTAGGGTTTAACATGGAGTTGGCCTACACTTAGCAGCTATAACAGCTCCAACTCTTGACCATTCTTCTAGAAGCGCATTTTTGAGGTCAAGCACAGATGTTGGACGAAAAGGCCAGTCTCCGCTCTAATTCATCCCAAAGGTGTTCTATCGGGTTGAGGTCAGGACTCTGTGCAGGCTGAGCCCGTTCTCATTTCAGGGCGTCATATTCCGACGATTTGAGAAAGGGTGGCAAAGCGTAGGTATTTGACCCTTCCGGGAAGTGTCTGTATGAGACGCTCCGGGGCGTCCGGTTCAGACCGGAAGTGCTAGCTACGTTCGTGATAAAGGTGGTGACAGCCCCCTGAAGCCCTACCCTAACCACAACCCTAAACCCAAGTCACTGACGGCAGATGTGCTAACAGGTAGGGTGTTGCTGCAACGTAGGAAACGGGGGCGTTTCATATGGACGCTGAAGGGTACCTTTAGCGTAAAATCCTTACACTTTGTCACGCCGGCTGAAAGCGTCAGTTATAACGCACTGAGATGAGAACTTGTTGGCAGGCCAGTCAAGTTCTCCACACCAAACTCGCTCATCCATGTCTTTATGGATCTTGCTTTGTACACTGGTGCCATCCCCAAACTGTTTACCAACTGTTTCCCCAAACAACCCCACATCACAATCCCCCCGTTCACCAATCTTTACACTTGGCACAATGCAACCAGGCAAGCACAGTTCTCCTGGCAACCGACTAACCCAGACTCATCCATCACGATTACTAGACAGAGAAGCGTGATTTGTCACTCCAGAGAACACGTCTCCTCTGCTCTAGTGTCCAGTGGCAGCATGCTTTACACCACTGCATCCAAAGCTTTGCATTGCACTTGGTGATGTAAGGCTTGGATGCAGCTGCTCGGCCATGGAAACCCATTCCATGAAGCTCTCTTTGCACTGTTCCTGAGCTAATCCAAAGGCCACACGATGTTTGAGGGTCTATAGCTATTGACTCTGCAGAAAGTTGGCGACTTCTGCACACTGTGCACCTAACACTTTGTGGCTGAGTTTTCTGTTGTTCCCAATCGCTTCCACTTTGTTATAATATCTCTAACAGTTATCAACAAACTGAGAGTATGTAAGGATCTTGGATATTCCACATGTACCCATGCTGTAGACATCATAGAGAACAGAGTTATTAAGTGTTTTCTGGGTGTTCATAAATTTGATCCTATGATCCATGGTTTCCACCATGATTTGTTTCGTTCAGTGCGTCCCGAGTATGTAGAAATTGTATGCACCTGCCCATCCTGCCTGAGATTGCACTAATTACTTGGGACAGCACACCTGAAAAACTGCTTTGGGAAACCCCAGGAGAAACAGCTACAGTTTGCTGGAATGACCCAAATGCGAGGAAATGCCAGCAGATCGTGCTTCATCCAGCCAGAGGGAACAACCACCGACCATCCACACCGTGCCCGGTCGTTCTGTGATCTCCTGTCCCTGGCCCTGTAGATTCGAACGCCCCATTCCCTCTCCAATACCTACAATGCATTGTGTCGCTATTAAGACCAGCACGTTGTGAACTGTTGGTGATCATTCCCTCTGGCTCGATGAATTTTAGTTATGATCCATGCACTACTGCAGCAGGGGGCTCTCCGTTGTGCCACGCAAATTTCTAAATTCTTCTATCTCAGAGAAAAGAAGTCAGGTCGAAACGAAATTTGCTTTACTGGCATGAATGTTAGTTACATTTCTATAATCTGTAAGTATTATTAAAAGAGGAATATTTAACTTTTTTAATATTTTACTTTATATTTAATTCCCTATACCAACTTGCTACATTATTCAATATCATGTATTAGGCTTACCTCTACTTGGGCGTTCAAAGCTGTGTGGTGATCCCGCAGGTGCTGCATCAAGTTTAATGTAATTATTCGCTCCTTTAGCAGCACCCTTTTTACGGCAAGTTTTTGAATAGGTGATCCGTCATCTTCAGTAACGCCCTGGTCAGTCTTAGTGTAGCCTACCAGAAATGCTCCCACACTGCTGACTTCAGCCGTTTCTTTGGTGGAAATAAAGCTTCACAGCTTTGGTCCCTCTGCCAGAGTTTAGCCAGTGTACAGTAGCCTGTGATAAGCACGACACTTAAGTTGGTACACTGCTCCTGCAGGCTCCTTGTTTTTGTTTTATGCAAGTTGCCACAGTTTCATTCCATGCAACAGAAACACTCAGTCTTGCAGAACCTTTACGATTAATTAACCATGACTTTTAAAAGCGTGGTTAATAGTGAAATCCGGTAACCACCAACAACATCCACAGACCAACAACCAGACAAGTGCTTTACCAACACAAACATCACCTGAGAGCTATACAAGTTATAAAAAGGTGCAGCTCCCCAACACTAAGTTAACGCATGGCTGTGACGTTACAACCCAAACTCACGACCCAACCAGGAGAACAACAAACGCTCGTGTGTACATTTTCAGTCAAGGACTGCGACTTACTTTGGCTTCAACTCAACAATCAATGATAATTTCCGTTAATGAATGAAGTCAAACTTTATTCATATTCTTCTATATGGACCATAACCAAAGTAAGAACGACAAATCAAAACATAATACAATAGCAACACTCAGAACATTTACCCACAATACCATACACAGTGAACAGTAACAATAAAACAGCAACCAGTGAATAGTGAAGAGACTGTTTCACATGCTCACAATAAAGCACGTGCTGGACTGTGTGCATCCCAGCAGGTGGTCCGCATCCATCAACCTATGGACTTTTCATTTCCCCATCATTCCCAGGCAGAGGAAATTCCTGCGCTTCTCATTTAGGGGAATCCATTTAACGTAACCTATTTCCTCGCAGCAATTTCAGAACCTTTGAAATAGCCGTCGGTAAATACTGTATGTGATTGGATTCCCCCAGATTTCTTCATAACAACAAGAGGATAATAAAAAAAGACACACAAAAGAAGAAAAAAAAATTGAGAGCAGGAGTCAAACACAGAATCCTTGGATTATAAATCCTGCGCTCTACCAACTGAGCTAACCAGTGACACAAGAAGTTATTTTGAAATTATCCTAAAGAAATGCACGTGCCAACCTCTGTATTCAGCCAGGTTTGTTATCATGAGAAAATGATCCCGTTATCACAGGAAAACGGAGTAAAAAAATATTCAAATGGATGGCCGCTAAGGGCTTCCCATGCTTACATTTCTAATTTTGTATTTCTTACAGTCCTGACTTTTTCTTTTCTGTATCACAAAATGACTTCCTCTGTCAACAAATTACAGTACGAACAGTAAAAGCCTAACTGTGAATCCTGTCCTGTCTTCTGCATAACTGTACTGTTGAAAGTGATGTATGCCGTACAGAAAAGGTGCAGCCTTGTGCGTTTTCAATCATTGTCATCAAAACCCAAGCCAAAGTGTAGATCAGAAAATACTCACAGACTAAACTGTTATATATATACTGGCAACTTGGCTAAACATTTTGACTCTTGTTCATAAACAATGACACAAGAACTTGTCATTCTGATGGCACTGGCAGGTTCACGACCTATATATTTACTTTTGAGAGACAGACTAAGGATTTTGAGCAAGTAAAGGGCTTTTGCAGGTAAACCACTGTGTTGAGCAGTTTGTACTACCTGTTTCGAGAAATGCTACGTCTTCTTTCATTACGGCTGTGTCTCCTTCTAGCAACGATAACAACAGCCATCTCTGCAACACTTGGCGGTTTGCACTTCCTTTAAAACGTATTAAATACAGATGCTGTTGCACTCACATGAAGCTCCTTGTTGGCTTGTTAGATCACATTACGTGTAATAAAAAAATGTATTTGCATGTTACCCTCCCATTGCTTTGCACAATAAAACTGAAACGCCCCAAATTGAATATTCATTATGCAAAAGTAGTAAATGAACAACGTGTACTATCTTGCAGTTTTGAAAGACGTCATTCTCCGTGCAAACTGTTAGTAGTTCTGGAGATGGTAATTCTGGATCAGGTTACATGTTAATTTGCAGGTAATATCAAGTTTGCAACTGTTTTAGTTCCCACAAACCTTTAGTAAATCTGGCCCTTTGTCCAAGCCAAAGTTAAGGACGCATACCAAACAGAACTTTAGAATTATATGTTACATCTTGTTTACCTAGAAGACAAAGATCCTTGGTTGGAGAGCTGACAGCTGGTATTCTGCCTCTGGCTATTGATTTTGGCCAATTCAAAAATATTCCAGAGGAAAACAGTGTGTGGGCTGCGTGACCTGGGTGAAGAGGAAAGTGAATCTCGTTTCCTTTTGTACTCCACAAATTATGATGACCAGAGGATCAATGTTACTGGAAGTCACGTGACAAAACTCTGAAATATTCTGGTACGCTGATGATCAGAAATTGGAATGCCTTTTTATTTTGATTTGTTTCAAAGGCTTGGAAAAGAAGGCAAATTAGTTTAATTAGGTTTAATTGTGAATTACCGATATGCTTTACGTGTGTATGTATGCACAGTATGTGTATGTTTGTATGTATACATTTATGTGTGTGTATGTGCATGTATATACAGTATATTTATATATTGATTATCGTAATTATTATTATTATTATTATTATTATTATTATTATTATTATTATTAGTAGTATTAATAGTAGTAGTAGGGTTTTTTTCCCTTCTAATTCTACTTTCATTATTGTTTGATAACGTATGTGATGTATTCTGGTCCTGGCTAGATTAAATCAGGTGTCTTGAAGCCCATGCAGGCTGGGCGTAACTGTATGCATGACACAATAATAAAAACTTAATTCATTCAATTAATTAGTCCATATGCATAAGAGATAAAAAGACAGTGATGTGGTGCTCATAGAAAATATCATATTTGTAAACCTGATGCTGTACAGAATCAGAGCCAGTGAGTATAACCTGAACGACGCCAAGCTCAATTCCTGCTGTGCTAAATGATGTGTTTTGCAATATTATACAGTCAGATGTCTGTACAGCGCACACTTGAAGAAATTAACAGAGGAAATATCACCAAAAAAACCCAGATGGAGATAAAATGAGATGCCATGGACACTGAGGAAGCTGGAAATCCAGAAACTAGAAAGAGAAGTGTTAATTTCAATGCAGACTGTAACACAATGTATTAATCAGTTATTTTATTTCTCTCCCAAGCAGAAAAGTGATCCCAGCAAAAGGATTATTGGATTTATTGCAGTGAACTGGGACTATAATTTGGTAAGATTATACAGTTATGGAACCTAGTAACCATGCATCCAATAAAATGAATACAATACATACAAATGGAAGAGTAACACTAGATCCTTTTATTTTTGCACAATACATAAAAGAGTAATAAATCCACCTAAAGGTTCAGTGTGTAAATGCTCCTTGGATGGTCCCATTTTCCAGTGTGTGAATTGTGAAGTTGTTCTTTAGACTTCAGTGATTTCATATGCTTTTAAGTCAGAATGTGGAATCAGCATAGATGCTGTTGGCAAGATGTGCTGGATTAGCATTATCAGAGCATATTAACAACACATAATTTACATGGACAGAAAACTAACAGTTATTGCTACTGTGTAAAGGGAATACTGCTAGTAAAAAGCACCTTATTAGTTTAAAGTGTTTGCAAACCACATGTTATTGCACTTTTGTGCATATAGCAGTACATTTAAATTAAGTGCACAATACACTGCTTTAGAATTCATTATTCAATTTTGTGCAGAACTATTGCCCAGAACTAGCTGAAATATATGAGGGGGGGTCTGGGAGCCCTCTCCCACAAGAATTTTGAACATTAAACACTTAATTTCCTGCATTCCGGAGACATTTTCATTTTAGGAAGAATTTATAGAAAAATATAACATAATATAATGCAGTAATCAGCAGCCTGTTACTTGTTTGGAGAACGTATTTGTTTCTTCTATATTTAAATTGCTTTGCGTGTTTTCTTATTAAGCTTCTTTTTTTTCAGAACATTTTTAACAAATCCTTTCAAAAAGTCATGATGCCAAAATCAGCCATTTCAAACTGTGGTGGGGACAGGTCCCCAACTTTCCCAGTGTAAATGACACCTGTGCCCCCTGGTCACATTGCTTTAAATGTTTTTGTAGACAAAAGGGCTAAAAATAGGAGGGGACTCCCTATGTTTTCTTTTCACAGTAATTATCCTGTCGTTGAGAGAACGTGGCTCCTAACAGCTCTTTTACTGTCAGTACACAATGTACCACTCTATAAGGGCTGTAATTGTAATAAATTTAGTGGAGCTCAACAACAGAAATGACAGTAATATGCTCCTGAATGTAATCTCAAAGACAAGAACACAATGGTACAAATGGTTTGGTTGTTGTATATAACAGCTGTGAAAACATGTTTTAAACATTTTTTTTTAGAAATGGCTTCATATTTTCATGTGACACAAAAAAAACTACAGTAAATATTTACATACGATAAGGCTCTCAGCATGTGATTTGAAAGTATAGCATGATAAAATGGATAAAATCAGCTCCTTTGTTAGAAATTACAACAGAGACTGGGGTGCACTTCAGAGACCAGTGAGTCATTTAGCCTGTGTGCAGGGAGATGAAGAAGCACAGTGCGCATTAGGTAACAAATATTCAAGCTTGCTCGCCCAAATGGCTGGGATTATGGGATCCTGCATGGTGATTTACATGGTCCTCATTCATAACAGGAGGGTTTAAATATAAAATGTTTTCAAGGGATCTAAGTTATGGGAAATGGGACACAAACTAGATTAGAGGTGTTGAGGCCTATTGGCAGTGCCAGAAATCTGAGAGCGCAAATGAAATGTGTAATATATAAATGAATGAATATATAAATGAAAATCACCGTTACCTTGAATAAAACTATGGATTTCTGTGGGTTTAGACCAAGCGGGAAGCTTCCGGTCTCCAATATGAAGCCCATACGGAAGTCCCTGAAACCTGCATTCTATTGAAAATCCAGCGGGGGGCGACTCTTCTGGTTGCAAAAAGAAGTCCGGCTCCATTAGAAATAATGGGAAAATGTTTCTACTTCTCAGCTGAATAATTACCCCGGTAAACACTTTCCTGATGAGTTTATGGTCTCAGTCGCTAGTTTCAAGTCTTCTTCAATACAAAATGACGTTCATTTAGCAAATTATGGTCCAATTTATTTCAAAATAGACCATAAAGCAGAGTATGTTTCAGGGAGGGATTATCTATTGACAATTCGTTACCATGGCGACATGTCAATCAGGCTCGAGCCGACTCGTACCCTCGGAGCTGTGTAAATTTAACCAGCGCCGTTGAAAAAGCTTATTAGGAGTTGACTGTTCACTTTCTCTGGTGAGACCATTTAGGTTTAAATTGTTGTTCTCTAGACAAACTCAGCCTGTTAAAATGACAGTTAACGTGAGTTACAGTTACACCTAGCCAGAGCCCTTTAAAAGACAGAGTCGCGTCATCTCCATTCACTCCAATGGACCAGTTTTTCACAGCAATGGCGGATCATGGAGCGTCTGAATAGTTCCCGGGAGTTAGCATGAAATGCTAGCAGCGCAGCAGAGCAGCAATAGAAAATGCTATCTGGGATGCACGTTTGAAAGGTAAGAAGTGTAAAAAATGAAATTATATATTTTTAGCAAAACTGAATTAAGTTAACATGCGCAGTGAAACATGTTAGTGGATTTCCCCCCACTAAACTACAAGATTTAGGGACAATTACGGTTAACAAATTAACATACTGGCAATGGATAAAGTTAGCAGCAGACAATAAACAGGGGCAGCCTATTAATTTATTTTAAAATACGTATTTTTGGGGGGTGGTATTTAATTTAATTTAATTATATTAGTGGTGCATGTATGAATAAAGGATTTCAAAATATTATTTATTTATTTTGGGGGGGAGATTTACCCCTAATACTAAAAGTAGAATGTTAGCATATTATAAAACAATCTTCATATTAAACATTAATTGTATTAGAGCAGTAGACTCTGGAGGTGGAGGAGCAGTGATGCTAAAGAGTACTGAGTGGACCATGGTGAGATAGAAAACAACACATGATTATACCATTTATAAGAAATATATATACTTCTTATACTTTTTTTCCTTTCTCTCAGTCTCTGCATCCTGTCTTAGCTTATGAGCTTATTTTCCACACAACAATTCAGGTTAATTTACCCACGTTAATATTGGTGAACACTCAATTCTTACTGGATATGTTTACTCTAGTTACATAATTACTTTGTACAAATTCATATCACATCATCATCAAAGTTCCTGTGTGTGAGAAATGGTTTAAAAAACAAAAACATTCACTAACAGCTTATACAGTAACTGATGCCAACATCAGCTGCAAAAGCTGTTAATGAAGTTCCAAAATTTAATAATCCATAACTTTCTCAATCAAACCTGTAGCTGTTTACAAGAAAGGTTGAATTGAGAGCAACTACCTTCTTCTGAAATGTCCAGATTCAACTTTTCTTGGATAAACATGACCTGGATAAATCTTTACAGATGTGTTTGTCTAACCCTTTATCTTGTTCTCCCTCTCTCAGTACAAGAATCACAGGGGTTCAGTGGAGCCTGAAGATGATCTGATGTTTTAGTAAAACAAAATATAAAGCCAGTGACGTGTTATTTCTTTGTGGAAAAAGTACCTCACATATTTTATTGTTAGCCTCTTTAGTGATTGTAACGTTGCTCCTGTTGACCTGATTCAACCATTTTTTCCTCCTCTCCACGTCAGCTGGGAAACCAAACATTCATACTCATTTTTCTGACAGACAGTTCAAAGACACAAACCACTTAACATGCTGTTTTCTAACTTTATTGGAGATTTATTAAATTAATACATGACAATCATTGATAATCACCTGTCTGTTCTATCTGAAGTCCTAAAGATACATTAGTCAGTCCTAAAGTCCTAAAGATACATAAAGCTCAATTAACCCTGGTACCATGGAATTACTAAAAGGTATGTTAGAAAGGTAAATCTCATCTAAATTTTGTGTGTTTGCAACACTTTCCAATGTAAGGTTTGCCAGAAATGTCCATAAGGTAGGTGATTGTAGCTGTTATTGTCAAAAATATATGTCCTCCTTTAAAAAAAAATAGTAATCTAACTAAATTTATGTGTCAGTGTGCTGTACACATATTGTAAATCAACGCATTTGTTCTTTAAATGACCAGAAATCACTTAAAATCGCCGTTTTGTCGTTTCTCTCGCTCATTTTGAATTTGCCGCCTAGGACTTCCGGGAACTATCTGCGGTCTCCATGAACCACGTGACGATGTAGCGTTTTGGACCCCCGCTGACGCAACTCTCTCTTAAAGGACTCTGCACCTAGCTAAGCAAGCTAGCTAGCTCCGCACACGGCCGTTAGCTCCGCTGTATCGTCACTTCCGGGCACTTCCTGGTTGCAAAAACTCGACATGGAGGTGACCTATCAACTTGAGGCTTGAAAACGGCAGTCCACAAACCAACAGGTGACGTCACAATGACTAAACCATAGACTGTATGTAAGAAATGGACGTAGACATTGCTGGAAACATTCGGGATAATGTAAGTACACAACTCAACAATAAGAAACATAGGTCTGGTCTGTTTTAGACATTTTAAAGCGGAAATGTTCCATTTTAAACCTTTACTGTAAATTATATTGAGCATTTATACTTAATCTTGTCAAAATATATTTTAATTACTATATTATTTCAGTCAATAATATGATTATCCTTTTTGCACTTTGTACCTATTCTCTACCTATTCTGCACAATAATAAAGAAGAATCTAATCTAATCAATATATTGTCTGTGAAAGTGGGCGTCATGAGGGGGCAAATAGGAGCCCACAGGTAAATTATGCCCTGGGACCAACTATTTGGTTAATCCAACCCTACTGACAGTAAAAATCCATTTTTATTTCAAAACCCAGGTGTTCCCTGCTGACTGATTATAACAGCATTCTCCTCTTGCATGCAGTAACTACTGTTTAAATTTGACTTTGTGATTCTAATTACACCAGAAGGTGTAAAAGTATTTCTGAAATCCACACTTTAAGGAACTTTTCATATCTCATTCTCTCTAGAACATGGTGAATAAATTATTATTAAGAGCAGCAATACAAGTGAAGAGGCACTAAAGAATTTCACAAGTGAAAACAAGAGCCCACATTGAGATCTCAATCAACAGCATTTGTTTGACACTAACCAGCTGATATCATGAATATTCATGTGATGTGACTGATTTAGATTTGCCTCCCAAAGGTCACAAGATCAATGAGACTTCTAGAGCTATCATTTCACTGGCTGTTAAGGACGTTTTATCTCACTCTCTTTTTTGTTTTCCCCAGTCAACTTTACATGCACATTACTGGCTAATATTAAATGTTCTGAGCCTAAACTCACTGGTTAGCTAAATGGAAGCATGAGCACTTACGTTGACTGTAAATTCTTTTCCTGACACTGCGTACGTGGGTGGCAGGTGGTTAATGTATTAGATTTATTGAATGAAAACAAGAAGACAACACAAGCAGCTTTTAAGGTCAGTTCTCGGCTCGGGTATAAATCATCAATCATGAGTAATGTGGTGCAGGTGATAGTATTGATATTACATTTTTAAAAGATGCAGAAGCTCATTAGCATTAATACATGTTGGCTCTAAACTGTAATTTGAAATAGAGCGTGCAGAAGGTGTTTTAAAACTGTAAAGGAGCCTGCAGGATGGATTTCGTGACATCTACTTAAACAGGTAGGTTTGTTGGTCTCACTGCTGAGATACAGTAATTAAAACACAAGATTAGATTTACCATCTATGACTGGTAAATCTAAGCTCTAATGACCGTCATAATGACCCACCAAATGATAAATACATAATTGAACAAGAACAGTAATTTCCGTTGTTATGTGATAAACTTAAATGAATTTGTTATGATAGTCATAAGACTACATCTCCCCTCACCCCGCAACCCCCTTCATCTCTCATTTAAATCATTTTGCAGGTGCCACACTGAACTATAAACTCAGGCAGGTGTATTTGGTTAGTAGACCTGCACTGCTACCTTCTGCTCCTAGTCATCATCCAACCAGGAAATGAACTTTTCACTTTACAGTATGTCAACATACAGGAGGAAATACCCCAGGAGCCAACAGCAGATCAGACTGGACGCCTGGGTGAAAACAGTGCCACTTGTTTACGTCACTCACCCGTGACAATCAATTAACCTACTAAACACCCGTTTCCTATTGATACTGTCGATTGGATAGCTGTGTCCTCAGGTTATGAGTTCTGCAAGTGCTCTCTAGAAACTCTGCTTATGTTATAGAATTGACATTTATACCTTGAATAGTTGCCAGCGAAACGCAGCTAATCCATTTAATCCTGTAAATATCACATTTCCTACAAATTAAACTGGTGAAAACCCAAACCTCAAGACATTTAAAGCTGTGTTCAGACTGACTTTAGTTCTGCTTTAAAAAATAGCAGTCCTTTCATTCATTTGAATGGAGCCACCGTTGAGGACTGCGGCAGCTTTTCTCACAATGTCGCTGTGTACTACATTGACCAATCACGCAGTTTAAGCACACATTTGTGGTGTGTAAAGTGAATTTTTCGCAATAAAAGATTGAATAATTGCTGTCGCTTTCTATTGTTGTAAATTCATGTCTTATTGTATTGTAAACCACCGATCTGAGAAGTAAAATTCATGGCTCTCTTACTCAATCCGGACTTGTTAGCTTACAATAAATGCAATTAAAAACGAAATTATGAAGCTTGCGAGAAATTTCCTCAATCTTTGTTGTAATTGTGTCTTTTTTTCTTTTTTCTTTTTTTTTTCCTTTTATTTTGATCTTTGTCTTTTTAATTATAAGTCTTTATTTATTTCCAAAATTATAAACAAAAGTAGGTCATGGCGTCTTACATTACCTTAACAGACTTGGATGCATTAATACGCAAGGCTTTCCCGACATTATGTAGCTGCCACGCTGACCTTATGATTATATTGTTCCCATGTAAGATGTTGCACAGATTAATGTTGTGTCCAGTTGCTGATACAAGTAGTATGCTGTTGTTGAATAGGCTGCACATTTCATGTTATGTATTAAAAGCCTGCGAAGATGTACATTTAGAATGGTTTATTGCATGTAATGGGATACAGGGAAGTGGGAGAGGGTTGAGGGGTGGTGGATGTGGGGGTGAGGGGAAGGAGAATGAGGGACGAAGGAATGAGCGGAGGAATTGGGTCAATGGCTGTTGGAGTATGGAGAAGATCTGTATTGGCGGGAAGACAGGTGGTAACCGGAGGGTTGAGACTCAGTGGTGGACCCATCTCTTTTTGGGTAAGTGTACAGAGCCCTCGAGTTCCTGTATGAAGACAAAGAGAGAGAACAGAAGGGAAAGAGAGGGTTTGGGAAGGGAGGGATGAGAGAACTGAGTCAAAGGGGAAATAAATGGAAAATCTGGGGGAGTCTTTCTTTGGTCATGAATCTAGTCATAAAACTTTATTTTTTATTTTAATTTTTTAACATTTGTAGTTACATAGTTTACTGGATTATTTTAATCCATACTTAGAACAAAATGAGCCCAGTTGTAACACAGGTCAATCAGGATAGCAGCAAAAGAAGCTGACATTCATCCAAGACTTTGTGTTTGTTGTATTTGCAGCATATTCAAAGCATCTGGCACCTGGACGGACGTTGTCCTCAGTATGTAACACTTACCTGGCTCTTACTGGTTCATTTTGTCAAGAAATGTTCTAATACAAATAAGCCATTTTGACAGGCTGCTGTCAAAAGTGAAAGAGGCAAGATTGCAAACATTTTCTTTTGCTGTTCTGCCTCTTTCACATTTGACAGCTAGGCTAGCAGTTTCCACACTGTTTTCAGTCTATGCTACACTGGGCAAAGCACGACCTACATGGAAATGTGTAGCTAGACACACACAGATGAAATTGACATGAACCTTCTCATCTGAGTCTGAGTAAGAATGTTATATATTTATTATTGTTTATTAAAATGAAAAAAGGTTCTTTTAATCCAAATTTTGTCAGCTGTATTTCTATGACATTATTTTATGTGTGTGTGTTTTTTTTAGACCCATAAGCTCAAAAATCCAAATAGCTGACACTGTGAGATGCAGCACAATGGAAAGTGTGTAGGTAAACTACATAAACCAGTATGGATAATAATGATTATGAAATTTATTATAAATCATAAAAATCTTGTCATGGTGGAGACACAAAGTGGGTGATGGAACTTCTCTGGCTGAATTTGTTCCAATCAAAGACCATATTTTAGAAGCAATAATTTAGTTACCAACATAGAATTAATGATGCAAGTAGTTCGTTTCACCTTAAGCTATCTAAGTGTTACCTGTTTTCATACAGAACTGTAATTGTGTGGCAAAAGAATATTTAATCAATGCTAATAAGTGCAACAGCAAGTTATTTTAAAACTGAAATGCACAAAAAATGTGAACAGTATAAGACCTTAAAACTAGCATATGGACACTAATGTGAACCGTAGGCTAAAAATAAAAGTAATTGATTGAAAACAGACAGAGATAAGCTTCAAACTACGAAACAGCCTGTGGAATGGCTCTTCTAGAAATTACAGTCATGCCTCAACCCTAAGGAGGTATTGAGGCCTTGACAGAAAAACATGAAGATGTAATAAGTGTCAAAAGAAAAAATTGAGTTAGTGCCAAGGAAAATTAAATCCAATTCTTCTTACACTTCAAAATGTATACTCCTACATTTTCATTACATGTGAGAGTGTAGCCCCATTTTGCTGTTGTGTTTCTTCCAGTTTGAGCTTTCTTAGACAGACTGATTAAAGCTTAAAGATGCAATAATTAATACATTAACATATGGGTCAGATGACTATGTACTGTAGAGTCTGAAAGCGCCATTCACAGTATGGTAAAGTCTTGCAGCTCTAATCAATCTCATTTCCAGCAGCAATAAGCATTTAGAAGCATATACCAGCTGAAGAGACAGATATTTTATTTAGCAATTGATGGAGACCAAAACAGAACTAAAAGAAGAGTGAATATCAGCCTTAAATTCTTATTGCCAGAGAAACAAAATAATGCTTATGTTGGTCTGTATCTGCTGCATGTGTACATAACATTAACAACTTAAAGGGGTTGTATTTAATTCAACCAAATTATTATTAGAAGTTATCTCAGAACACATTTCATTTAAAGCAGGTCTAACCTGCACCCTTTAATATTATTAATAAGACCCACCAACTCCCACCATGAGCAAGCACTTGGCCACAGTGGTAAGGAAAAACTCCCTTTTAACAGGCCGAAACCTCAAGCATAACGTCTCGGGTTACGTATGTAACCCTGGTTCCCCGAGAAGGGGAACGAGACACTGCATCGGTTACAACACTACGGGAATGACTGTAGGCGTAGCAGGGCTGAATGTGAATACAAACTACTCCAATCCTATTGGCTTTAGTAGAACGGTACAGTGTGACGGCATAACCAGAGATGTATATAAGCACATCGGCACACAATACTCATTAGCTTTAACTATGAAGCAGGCGCTCCAGACGGGGTGAGGTGTGGAGAACCAACGCAGTGTCTCATTCCCCTTCTCGGGGGAACCATGGTTACATACGTAACCCGAGACGAGGGTTACTTGAACTGCGTCGAGGGAACCTCATCAGGTCAATATCAAGTCAAAGAACTTCCTGTCCTAACACCAGACCTTGCTCCGGGCGCACCACAGTCCAGACCACCCCGTTGAATCTGGGGGGGGCGGACCTTGAACACAGTCTGTACCCATCTATGACAGTGCGCAGGGCCCACGGAGAAATGTTCATCAGGCTCCGCCAAGCCTCTGCGAAGTCTGCCAACGGAACCAGCACCTCGGGGCTGATGGTCGGTGTCTCGTGTAACCCTCGGGCGGACCCCTGAAGCACAGGAACACCAGGAGAGGACCGCCGAAGATCCACGGTACGTGCGCCTGAACACCACCAGACCGGAAACCCTCGGGGTAGGCAGAACGGTGTGGGCTCGATGGTAGCAGGCGTGTCCCGAGCGTCTAAACAGCGGGAAAGCAGCGCCTGCTGCCAAAAGGGACCGGCTCTACCTCCAGGGCTGGTGGCCGGTGTTGTGTGCAGGTCCCTGACGGCACCCAAAATTTCTGATATGACAGAAATTCATCCTAACATCTAACGACCGTTGAACGGTCCTCGCTCTCCGCTGTACACTGCACGGCAAACCTCACAAATGTTCGCCTTTTAAAAAGCTAAACTAAGATGATGAATTTGGTAAACACAGCTGTGCATGATTTTAAAAAAAAGGATGTCCTATCTTATACTGGCTCTTCATGCAGGCCCTCATTTCAGCATCTGTCTGAAACAAGCTGCAGATGCTCCTGTCTCTTGAAGACCCCTTCTGTCTTCTGATTGGACGTTGTCTAATGTTTTTACCAGGTTGCCGCAGGAATAGGGCTTCATGTTCCTTTGTGGGTTTTTACAGAAAGGCTGTTGGACAGACCCCCTGTGTTGTTGTTGTAGTCCAATACAACACAAGGTATACACTTATATTTTACCATAGATCCCATTCACTGTCTTGTCAACAAAAAATTAATTTTATAAGCATCACATTTACTTCATGGAATTTATTTTGGATCACGTTTTAGTGTCAGATATTTCAGCTATATTAGATTTATATTATATTGAAGCAAACATTCGTTGAACATTCATAGACAAAAAGCTATTATTGCAGAGACGATGAGTCATTGATCCTGGTTGAGTGTATATTCTGTGTGCTGTGCCTCTTAACAGCCACCAGAGAGCAGTTGCACTAAGAATGATAATTTACTGAATGAAAATGAATGAATGAAATGGAGTAAATGGTGTTACCATATCGAAAAGCCCATTGAAATTAAGTATTAAGAAATGGATTGGTATCGTTGAGGAAAACCTTTCATCCCCAACAGGCCTGTAGCCAAACAGCAGCATGAATTCATTACCCAGATTGAACGCAGTCTTCTTGGTATGCAGCTTGTACTCCATCCGGACCTGACAGGGTTCAATACAGCAAGAGTCTCATGAAGCAAAACTGCTTTCTCTGGCTTTACTTTAAGAAAAAAGAAGAACTTGAGTACAAAAAGTGGTTATCAAATACTGTTACAGGGACACTCAGACATTCTGACGCAGGAGGTTTCTTGTCAATTGAGTTAAAGACTGCGGCAGGCGGGGTGGTGAATGAGGGGCACACCCTCCCTCTTACTCTGACTCTTCACTGTAGTGGTAGTAGTGCCAGGGGAGCTCCTGCGTATTTCCCGTCTAAGTGTGATTGATAATGTCTGGGCTTCGTCCTCTTCGTCATTGCTCGTAGAAACAAGAGAGTGACTTAATTCAATGGTGCAGTCATTCAGACTGGCTAGGAATAAGGAAGGGAGATCGTGAGTCATGCATGCATGCATTTATTTGTTCTTAGCGAGTTGATAGTTTGGATGACAAGAAGGTTTTGTGAATTTTAGTCATGCTTACATGTCAATAGAATTTCATTAGATTTTCCTCCAACTTGATAGAAGAACCATTTCGTGGTTGAATGTTTATTGTACAAAAATTCCACATTTCGACCAAATCCCACCACAGCATATACATATTTTGCATATATAATATTACAGTGTAAACAGTTAAATTAAAACTGTCACTTAAGTCATTGTTCAACTAAACAGAATTAATAGAGGAGCTACACCACAATTCACTTGGTCTTACTAATCACGCGGGTCTGGGCCCAAGTTCTTGTAGTTCTAGTGATTAATAAAGATAACAGTAGTGACATTATTCATTTGGTATACTGAAAACATATAAATCAACAAAACAAGCCTTTTAACATGAACTTAACTCTGAAGTAACATTTTGCTTTAGTTATTGGTGCGATTCGATACCCTACCATTTCTGAGTGTAATCCACCGCTGTCATAAACAATTACATTACGAATACTTTACTTATGATCAAAAACTGTCATGTTTCAAAGGACAAAGGCTTTTTTAATGACAAATATGAGTTGAATGAAACGCTAAAAAGGGATTAAAATAACATGTATTTCTATTCTTGTAGATAAATTATGGAACAATGTATAGCTCTCTCGGTGTGTAGGAGAATGGTTATAGAGTGGGTTATAAAGCTATCTTCAAGGATTGTTTTATTTCTGGAAGGTAGCTTATTAATAAGAATGTAGGATGGTGTGTATAAGCTCTTTGCTTTAGCCTGTGCCTTTTCAATCACTTCTTAATAAATCCACATGTTTATACAATCTATATTGTTTATACTTGTATTTTACACTGTATGTTATCCTTTTTACATAGTGTGATTAAATAAAAAACACTACAATTACTGTTACTATATCCACAGGCACATTTATTCCGAATTTACACTGGTTTTAAGATGCCTGGGGACTTTTTGCCTGTAAATTCAATGTTTGCTGTGGCAAATGCTGCAGAAAATATGTTCCCATGTGCAAGCTGTTTAAATAATTATACTGTTAGAATGAAACAGGCACAGACACAGTTTTGTTGCCTCGAAATAAATGATAAAAGAGTTGGAATATCAGCCAAGAGATGACCATCATTTTTTAAAAACACAGTTTGTCAGCCATCAATAGGTTGTTACTCAGAAAAAAATACTGTTAAACATTACTAGCAGAAACAAACCTGTAACAGAATCAGAAAACATTAATAACTAGAGCGTGAGCATTCATTCTTGACATTGGAAATATCAGTTGCCCCCCCCACAAAAAAAATCTGAATTCAAGGTTCAAATACAAGCATTTTGTGGAGCTCTCAACCACATCAAATATTCTTCATCAGTGCATTGAATAAAAATGTATTCATCAAATAACCCCTTGAAAATGTAGGATCTCTCTATCAAAGTCCTATAGAAGCACAAAATGAAACACACACAAACACGTACAGAAAATCAGCATTACATAACAAACATACAGTTCACAGATAGAGAGCTCACTAACCCTCTCCCACCTACACCTCCAGCTGTTGTACCAGAAAAATTGAATACCATGACCAGAATAATAAATCACCTACATTAGCATGAAGGGCCATTGAAGCAGGTTGTCTTGTTTATTTGTGCTACAACTAAACTGTAGACCAAATGGTTCAATAAACTGTGAAAAAGTAGCCGCAGCGCACAGAAGATTCCAAACTGGGAGAGAACTCAAAATGGTTGGGAATGATAGAAGGTAAACTTTATCTAGATTTAGAAATCTGTTTCACAGACTGAGCCCTACAATGATGATTTCTGAAATGTGACTTGTAGAAAAACTAACTTCACTTTGTACTACACTGGTAGTTTATTAGAGACCTTTGGTCTAAGTTGATTTTTTTTTCTTAAACTCTTATTTTAGCAGGAAAGTCCCATTGAGATTACTAATCTCATATTCAAGGGAGTCCTGGCCAAGACAGCGGCACAGATCACAACAATTCAGTACATTACAGACAATTTCATAACCATTTCATAAGACTATTTAAAAACATTTACAAACCATAGATTTCATTTCCAAACCTTTGAGCAAGAGTTTAAACTGGCCTATTGAAACCAGTTCCTTTAATTTCCAGAATTTTTGTAAATTGTTCCATGTTGTGGGGGCAGAATACTGAAATGCCACCTTACCAGCTTCAGTGCGGATACTTGGTACAGACAGAAGCAGTGAGTCTTGTGAGCATAAAGTATACAGTCCAGCCGCTTTTGGTTGAATATATTCACGCAGATATGAGGGGAGTAGACGCAGAATACCCTTATAAATGAACATATACCAATGAGTGAGTCTACGCTTCTCCAGTGCTGGCTAGCCCACACGTGTATAAAGTTCACAGTGGTGTGTGTGAGGCCTACAGTTTGTGATAAACCTCAATGCGGCATGATAAACAGAGTCCAGTTGTTTGAATACTTGGGTTGGGGCATTCATATAAATGAGGTCACCATAATCCAGAATGAGTATAAATGTTGCAGCTATAAGTTTCCTTTTTGCTTTGAAAGAAAAACATAGCCTATTTCTAAAAAAGCCAATTTTCAGTCTCAGTTTGTAACCACATGTTCAACCTTTAAAACTAAGTCTGTCATCAATTAAAATACCTAGATATTTAAAAGATTTAACTCTTTCGATTTCTGCCCCTTGAAGAGTGACAATTGGAGGACTTATCTGCAGATTGCTCTTTGCTTTTGAGAATAACATCAACTTGCTCTTATTTGCATTTAAAGTAAGATCCAGTTGTAGAAACATGTTCTGAACTATGTTAAAAGCGTTTTGTAATGTAGAGACACAGGCACTAAGAGTTTTTGCAAAGCTGTAGATAACCATATCATCAGCATAAAAATGGTAATTGGTGTCCACAAGATCCTGGCCAACATTGCTCACATAGATAGTAAATAAAAGATTTTTAGATAATCCAATATTGATCAGTCTCTCTTTGAGTAAAATGTGGTTTACAGAGTCAAAGGCTTTTGACAAATCAATGAAAAGCACTGCACAATGTTGCTTATTGTCAAGAGCTGTCGAGATATCGTTGATCACCTTCAGTGTTGCTGTTATGGTACTACGACATTTCCTAAAGCCTGACTGGAATTTGCATAAAATGTTGTTGGAATACAAAAATTCTTTCAACTGTTCATTTATTAAAGATTCCAAAATTTTTGATAAGATGCAAAGTTTTGAAATTGGCCTGTAGTTATTTAAAATTTTTGGATCACCACCTTTGAATAATGGTGAGACAAAAGCCGATTTCCAGATTTTGGGAATTTGCATAGTGGTCAGACTTAAGTTAAAAATATCAGTCAAAGGTTTTGCTATTAAATCAGCTGCAATTTTTAGAAAGTAGGGATCAATTAAGTCAGGTCCTTGTGGTTTACGTGCATCTAATGATTTTAGTGCTTTGCGGACTTGACACAAAGTAAAACTGAAAACTAAATGTTGACGCATCAGAGGGTTGTTCCGGAACAGTCCCAGTGTTGCTTGAGTTTATGGAGGGTGTAGATAAAATAAAATGTTGGTTGAAACAATTTACCATTTCAAATTTGTCATAAATATTTGATGAGTTATGGACAATGTAATTTGGCAAGACCTGTGAGTTATTTTCTGCAGTAAGAGATTTTATGGTTTTCCAAAATCATTTAGGGTCATTAAGACTATCAGTTGTAGTTGACAAGTAGAATTCGGACTTGGCATTTTTAATTTGGGAGGAACTTTTATTTCTGAATTTTATGAAATTATCCCAATTGCATTTTAAACCAGTTTTTCTTGCTTTCGACCAGGCTAAGTTCCTCTCATGTAAAGCATTCGCCAAATCTGGTGTAAACCAAGGATTATCTCTACTTTTAACTCTAAATTTCTTAAAGGGGGCGTGCTTATTAACAATAGCCATGAAACACTCGTAGAAAAATGACCAAGCTGTTTCAACATCTGGAATGAGGTCAATTCTGTTCCATTGGCACTTAGAAAGGTCATGGTAAAATGCCTGTTCATTGAAATGTTTTAAATCTCTTTTTATAATGACTCATGGTTTTCTTTTATCCATTTTGGTATTTCTAACAGTGGCCACGATACAGTGGTCACTGAGATCATTGCAAAAGACCCTAACAGTATTTATGTGGGGCATTTGTTAAGATCAGATCAATCAATGTTGACTTTGAGAGACACTTATTATTTGGACGAGTAGGGGATTAGAGGTTAGGGGTTAGATTTAATTGATCACATACAATTTTGAAACCATCAGAATTTGGGCAAAGCTAGTCCCAGTTTAAATCTCCAATTAGTATAGTTTCATCTGAATCAAGCTTAAATAGGAAATCCTTTAGTAATTGGAGTGCGTGCGAGTGAGGTGGCAGAAGGAGGCCTATAACATCCCACAACATTTACATGTAAACCCTTAGCAATTTCAACCTTTAGCATTAAAAGTTCAAATTGTTTACAGAGAGATTCAGCTTGTAACAAGTTTACATGGAGAGATGAGTTTATATAAATGGCCATTCCCCCACCTTTAGCCAGTCTATCAACACGATAGACCATGTTTCAGAAATAACAACTGTATCTGCTCCTGTTGACCTTACCCAGATTCGAACTTGGTCAATTTTAGGTAGAAGACTGTGAACATTAAGATGAATTATTTTAAGGCCAGGTAAGGACTTAAACTCAGATGGGGTTTGAACCTCTGGGCCAGGGTTTGGTTGTATATTTCCAGATAGTAAGAGTAACAGAACAATTAGTCGTCTTTGGTTTCCAAAGCGGTTGGGTATTGTGTTTTTAGACACAATTTCAATTGAAAGTAACATAATAGAGGTTTCATTAAGTGAAAAATAATCATATAAGATTAAGAAACTAAGGCCCAGTGTAGAGGAGCAGCTAGCAGCCAGGCGGTGCAGGTCCAGGGTGGAGAAACAGCTAGCAGGCAGGCGGTGCAGGCCCAGGGTGGAGAAACAGCTTGCAGGCAGGTAGGATCAGCAATTTTGGTATTGGAATTGCAGTCAAGAACCAGCAGCCAGACAGTACAGGCCCAAAGTAGAAAAACAGCTAGAAGCCAGGCAGAGCAGGCCCAGGGTGGAAAAACAGCTAGAAGCCAGGCAGAGCAGGCCCAGGGTGGAAAAACAGCTAGAAGCCAGGCAGAGCAGGCCCAGGGTGGAAAAACAGCTAGAAGCCAGGCAGAGCAGGCCCAGGGTGGGGAAACAGCTTGCAGGCTAGTCGCACATGTGTGGAGTCCAATTTAGAGTCCAAAACGTTTTGAACTGTAATATAAAAGGCTCAAGAAAGGCTTGGACTTTAAAGCTAAAATGACACTATTTTCAGATTAAAATTCACATTAAAACACATTAAAAAGCAAGACATGCTTCTCAGAGCAACACAGCACTCTGGTGATCTGCCGCCATCTTGGATGTAGAATCCAGTGAATCCAGTCAATCTTAATATGATTAAGACGTTCACAGATACTGTTTTCATGCTTTTATAGTAAATTATCACAGTCTAAATTAAAATGTTGGTATGATCCTTCAAAAAGACATAATCAGTTAACTGGGTCCTACACATGTTGTTATTGTGGAATGGACTGCATCCATTATTATATTTATTATTAATATTATGAATGCTGTTTGTTCAGGGATGCTGAATTGCAACAGGCAGTTCTCAAAATAAATGACTAAAACAATAAAATCTGCAGACCAGCAACACCTATGACATCAATATACTGTTCTGCTTAATACCTACCAAGCATTCTTTTTACAAATCTCATTTAATCCTTGCAATTTTAAAAGATGGACATAAAGTTTTATGGCTCATTCTCTGAGATATTTCCTGCGGCTGCAGTGGTCGATGGGACAAACCCGGGAGCATTTCGTTGGCCTTGTATCAGCACACTTAAAGAGGAGTACAGGAGCAGAAGTAAAGAGGTGAGAAGTGGTTCGTGTAAGAAATGAGTGGCAATGAGAGAGTGCCATGCAGAGCCGCAAATTAGAATTGACGTGTCCCATCTGGACCTTCTTGATTAAAATTCCTCTAAACTGAGACTTCAGTGCTACTGAAAGGCAGTCACCCCTAAGCAACTTTCAAAAGGTGATTCATTCTTTTATTCCCATTCGGGTTTTAAGTGTGTGTGTGTTGTGTGTGTGTGTGTGACTCACTCTTGTAACATCTAAGAAAATTAAAATGTCCTCACAACCTTCAAACATGAAATTGTATTTTGTGGTCTGTGTGATTTATGTGTGTCCACTTGTGAGAGAGGTACACAAAGCTATTTGTGTTTTTCCCACTCCAGCAAGACCCACGTGATTTAATTCCCCCACCGCTGCATTCACCGTACTGTTCTACAGATGTACTTGACATTTAGCCGCTAACAATAGCAAGTGTGAAGTACAGATGACAATTGTGCGTCGATTTGTTCAAACGCCTCTCACACTATAAGCAAACCCCACTCCTGGCGCTGATGGCCAAGCACAGCCACTACACTTTGCAACACTTCACTCGAACAAAAGTCATGGCTTGTGGGTGTTTCTGAGTGTTTGGGGGACAACATTACTTTGTAGCTAAATAATTTGCAAAAAGTTGAGTTGAACCTGAATCTAAATCTATGCATGTGCACTTGAATGTCAGTAGAAGCATCTGGTAAAGAACTAAGATCTTTTCATGTTGCAGAATATGTAAATGTGTTCTTTCCATATACCTAGAACTAGTTTTTGCTACGAGGGATCAGCCTGGCAGTGCTCTGTACCTGTGGTTAGTGGCTCCATGTTATCTCTTCAGACTGAGCTTGACTGAACTCTAATAGAAACAGGTCTGCTCTCCGGCAAACTCTCTTCAAACTAAAAACCCAGGTTCATGGAGGTTCTTGAATTGCTGTTAAAACAAACTAGGTTTTATGACGTGTTATCTTTGATATCTTGATATAACATATCATGTTATCTTTGATAAAGCTTACAGTTAGGGCTGGCTAAGGTGAGTCCTGAACCATCCCTTAGTTATGCTGCTATAGGCCTAGACTCCCGGTGGATTACCCACTGATTGATGCACTGAGCTCCTCTTCTCTCTCCCTCTGTGTGCAACCTCATCCCATTAATGCATGTTACTAACTCAACTTCTTCCCTTTCCTGTAGTCTTGTGCTTTCTCGTCCCTCTCCTCTCTCCTCCCATCACTTCCTGCAGGTGTTTCTGGCTCTGGAGCTGTGGAGTCTGGATCTGTGGTTGCAGGTCACCTGCTGCCCCCGTGTTCCGGCTCGACACTCTCTGCTACAATTATTGTTACTAGTCCTATTGTTATTATTGTTATTTAAATCATTAACATCATGATTATTATCATTAACACTACTGTAAATATCTGTATCATTTATCATTCAGGATATAGCAACTTTACTGTTTGTACTTCTGTCTGTATATTGTGTAGGTTGCCTCCCTCCCCTCTCTCTCTCTCCTTCCATCCCTCTCTCTGTTCCTCTCTTGCCCTCTCTCTCTCTCTCTCTCTCTCTCTCTCTCTCTCTCTCTCTCTCTCTCTCTCTCTCTCACCTCCAACCGGTCGAGGCAGATGGCCGCCCACCCTGAGCCATGGTTCTGCTCGAGGTTTCTGCCTCTTAAAAGGAAGTTTTTCCTTGCCTGTGTCGCCTAGTGCTGCTCTTGATGCTGTTGGGTTTCTGTAAATATCATCACAGAGTACAGTGTAGACCTGCTCCTTTATAAAAAGCGCTCTGAGATAACTGTTGTTGTGATTTGGCACTATATAAATAAAATTGAATTTTGATTTAATTTGAAGGCAGAAGCATTTATACCTGTTCTGGTAGCCACATAGTGTTTAAAAAAGTGCTGGTGTAAACAAAGTTACTTCTTGACCTTGGAAATAGTGGTTTGGCAAACAAAAAAATCTGAACTCAAGGTTTACATACTAGCTTTCAGCAGATGATGAAGTAAACTCCACCAGCTGGTGAAGGGTGTAAGATGCAGAAGATCTGCAGATGATAAGGCAAACTCCATCTATTGATCAAGACCATGACTTGCAATAACAAGCTAATGTCATGCAATTTTGGTCTCTCGAAAGCATTCATGATATTGCTTTCTGTTGAACACACAAGTTCATTACTTGATCAAGTAAATATAGCACCAGCGTAATAGTAAGTTGACTTTACCCAGCACCCATGGGTACAAAACCACCCAAGAGGTGTTGACACTTTTAAGGGGTGATACTGGATAAAGTTACCCCAATTTTACGTCTGTGCTGTACTGACCCAAACTCAGTCAGTTTTGACTCACTGATTTCTCAACTCCACGCACCAGACCAACGCCTGCACAAAGGGCATGCTTGTTGAATTGTCGGTCAGTCTGTGGCACTGCAGAAATAGTAAGTGGGGTTTCAGTGAAAGATCCGACAAGCACTTTATCTGAAGCATACTGAAGCTCTTAGGCCTCATCTTGAGTTTGTCTTGAGACGCAGATTCTACTGTAGAGCCTCAGAGACATTCAAAGCCCACAAATAATAAAGACAAGCCAATTGGTGCAGCATCAGCAATAATGTGGGTGTTGTAATACACTGCCGGGGTGAACCGGGGGCTCAGACAGAATTTGAAGCTCTCAGTACTCTCAGTGATTTCCAGTCTCTTATTACGACTCGAAAAGATGGACTACACCTCTTAAATCCTCCTCTCCTTTGTTTACATTTTCTTGTTGTACATACCATGTTTTGAATATTTAATTTTTATTATATCAAACACAGTATTAGAGCATTTTACGGCACAATGTAGAGACATTGCTGAATATTTACTTTCCAACCCTTGCCCATGGTCATGAGCTTTGGGTACTGACTGTAAGAATGAGAATGTGGATTCAAGCTGCAGAAATGAGCTTCCTTCATCTGTCGAGATGAGTTCGGACATTCAGAAGGAGCTCAAAGTAGAATTGCTCCTCCTTTGCATTCCCTAAATTGGATGCCCTCTGGCCACCCCCTGTCTGGAGGAGGGATTATATATTCCATCTAGTCCGGGGAACACCTCAGCATCCCTAGAAAGCGCTGAAGGCTGCGGCTGGGGAGAAGGGTGTCTGGACTACATTACTTAGTGGCACTGTGACCACACCCAGGTAATTGGTGGAAAATGGATGGATGGATGGACATTTACGTGAAGATTTGCAAATGCAATTGGACTTTTATCAAATGAAAAGTGATGATATATGGCTACAACTACTCGAAAAAAAGCTTCTCAGCTCTCTGAACTGACTGTTGCTACTCCCTCCCACAATCTACTACATGTGAAAATGTGTGCAAACTGAGACTCCCACGTAAGCATGTCCTACAACGCTTCATTCTATCTACCCATCATCATCTTGTAACCTCCCATCTTATAATATTATAGGAACATGGTTTGACTCAAGGAAAAAAAGTTCCCTGATACCTGTCCTGTGCAACAAATGTAACATCTGTGTCTATGCTGAATGGTCTCCTCCTTATCTCAGACAGCTATCAATATTCCTCTCACATCAGCCTCCCTCCCACAAGTGAGTATCCATTATCTAGATGGAGCCCAGGGGACCAGCTGCATCAGAAGGTCACAGCATTGTTCATGCAACCAAACTCTCAGCATAGAAAGCAATTCACCCGACGGAAAAGAGCACGTTTTGGTCAACCAGAATCTTCCTGAAATTTTCCCAGCATTTCTGAAGTAACCCTAACTCTGAAACACACATTACACATTATTATATTAGTAACATTATCAGCGTTAGCATCATTTGTACGTTTCTTGCTACGGACTTCGAGGGAACAGTGAATGTAAATTTCATGTCAATCGAGACATGATGAATCAGCTTTTGTGAGGCATAACATTTCATGGTGATCTGACCAGTGTTTCTTAACATATCTGGACCAAAGTGTTGAAAAGACAAACATATAGACCCAACATCTCTGTCTTCAGGCCTCACCAGTAGCAGCGCACAAATTTTATCAGCACAGCAAACCAGACACATTCTCACTCTATGGTCCTAAACCAGGTCATATCTGGAATTTATCTGATTTTTGTGTGCCATGTCAAGAAATTCAATCAAACATCTATGGAATAAAATAGTGGTGATATTTAATTAGTTGTTTGCTGGGGAGCTTATTAATGGCCCCTGGTGACCCGTAGTCCGCAGTGTGTGGAGGAAAGCACTTCACTGGTTGTTTTAAAGTAAGTACTGAGTCTCCAGCAGCAGATTGACTTTAACAGCAAAATTCAACACACACAGTTTTATGAATGTAAAATAAAGGAGATGATGTTGGAACAGAGAATGTGTGCTCAGCAGACCTGTTAAATATGTGACAATAATGTTTTGTGCTTTATGGGGCCAATGGGGGCTTTAAGGTGGTTTCAGTGAGCAATAAATCCAACTCAATTCAATAACACCACCTTGGAAGGCTTAAACACAGCCTTACACAGCCTATATTTGTGTGGTATTACTGGCCCCCTTGCTGGATCAACTGTGTGGTGTTTTGTGCTGAAATCTAAATGGATCAAATACAACAGCAAAAAGCATTACCCTCATTGTAAAAATAATCAGTCAGCACACTGACCTGCTTGAATACACATGAGATTCTTAGAGAGAGAGTAAGGCTCCTTTACTCACACGAAAATATTATTTCAGGCCCTTTAGTTTGAGAATTTACTTCATCAGTGGTTAAAAAAAATAAATGGTTCTTTTGACTCTTCGGAGAGGGGTAATGGGGACAGACGACTACATAACCTGAACATTTGTTTTGTTTGGTGTTACCATGCGCCACCTGCTTAGCAACAAATGAGATGAGGCAAGACGAGCCAATGTTGACATAGGATGGTCCTGTGATTTAACAAGCGTCAGCACTATCCTGGCAAGAAATTAAACATTAAGGTTTTTCTACAAACGGCTCTGTTGTATGACATACGGAGCCAGACAGAGCCGGTGTTCCATACATGGTCATTTGCTCCACACAGCAACAGCACAGCAATGCTGTGTCCCAGTTTAGTTCCATCAACTTCAGGCTGCAATTTCCCAAAAGAAGATTTCAGAATCAGAGCGTTAGCCGTTTCAGATACAGGAGCATCTACAGCTTGTTTCAGACAGAGGCTGAAATGAAGGCCTACATGAAGAGCCAGTATAAGATAAAAAATATTTGTTTTGAACTTTGAATCATGCAAAGCTGCCATACAGGAGTCACAGAACTTAAAAATATAGGACTGGGAAATCAGTATTATAGGTCTCCTTTGAATTGAGCCAGTCCTCACCTGTACTAAGTGTGTCTGTTTATTGTCCATATGAGTTTCCCCACCTCTCTGTAACACAGGTACACACAAGTATCAGATCAAAACTTAAACAACACTTAAAATTTCCTTGTTGAAATAAATGTATAATACCAAACAAACATTTCATTTACCTTCACTGTGGGAAACAAATTCCAAACATTATGACCTGACCTTTAGTGGCAGTCCAAAGGTCAGGTCATAATGTGGCAGGCAAAGTGTTGGCATATCTTCAATTGGTTTTGTTGAAGCCAATTATTTATTATTGTGCATACAGTGGACAACTAGAGAAACAGTGTGCATCCTTTTACCACATATTGTGGATAATACTTTTACATTAATTGCTCCTTGTGAATATACAGTATTTTCATACAGAAGATGTAGTTGTATCTAGGTGTGTTATTTAAGATAAAAGCCACATTCAGTGCAGCTGCTGCTTTTTGTTCCTCATTAAGCACTGTAAGTATTTTGGGAGGCAAAGACAAACAACCTGTGTCTCATTTTTCTACAGCAGGTCTTGCAGAAAGTTCATAAGCAGGAGGTCTTGTTTCAGCTCATATCTACCGTCAGGGAGAATGAACTGCATGTGGCCTTGTTGTGAAATGTCTGATGAGCATGTTATTTATACCCACAGAGAAAATGAATCTGTGCTAGCCTCATTTAAAATCACCACATCTTTAATTTGAAACAAATGAAATCATGATGGTGTTCTTTGTGAGTTTGTTTGTATCAAGTCTCATGGAGTTGTTAAGGGAACCACATGTATCATTTTAACATCAATAAATTATTACCACATTATGTGCCAGACAGTGTAATTAGATTACTATTAATTGCCTCCCTCCCTCATTTGACAACGTCTTACATTGCTTCACATACAGGACAAGTATTGCATTTACATTTACATTTATTCATTTGGCAGATGCTTTTATCCAAAGCGACTTACATTTGAGAAACAACATCCAAGCATCAACAGAGCATCAAATGTAGCATGAGATCTACAACTGACAATAGTAAGAGCAGCAATAAATACAAGTAAGAGCTAATAGCACATATTGCATCTATGGGGTAAATACCTATGGAAGGAATTGAAAGTTAACCTGAATCTAATTAAAATCCAGAAATGGGTTTTCATCTTCTTTGTAGGCCTACATTTCCACGGAAGAGCAAAAGATCCTGCTGCTGAGTTTCTGTTGATTGAAGTTAATATTTTAACAACTCAAATTTATTTTGGATCTTCTAGGCTATTTTAATTGAAATATAAATTGATATTTGGCAGGATACTGTTTACAACAGGGATTTTCTAACTCCAGTCGCTCATGTATGCTCAACTATTGGCATTGTGTTGCTTTGACTCAGTCGTCTCTTCCATCAAAATGATCTGCTTTGGATTCATTTCACGCACAAGATCAACTTGTGCTTTAATATATTCATGCATCTCAGAGTCCCATTTGCTGCTGGACGCCTCGTCAAAGTTAAAGGAGTGTCCTCAGTGACGCAGTCCAGCTGATCGTAACGACTGCAAACGTTTCTCAGTCTTTCTAGACTGATGTCATATCTGGTCACATCTCCCCACATAATCCATCTAACAGTTTATCTCTGTGCCCCAACTTTAATGGTGTCCTGCTCTTTTTACCTCCTACGTCCTACTTCTCAATCCTCCCCCTCCGTGGTAACTCTCTCCCGTGGCTCCAGCAGCTCCATCACCTCTCTCTCTCTCTCTCTCTCCAGCTTTTTCTCTTCACCTCCCCCTTCCGTCTGTTAATTGGATGAGCTGTCACAGTTGTGAGGATGATTAAATTCCAGTCCGGAGTGGCTCTGTGACCACTCTATGTCACCCGCACAGGAAGTTCAACAGGACTTCTTCACTTTAGGCTACGTGTTCCACAACGAGGCATACTGGAATTTAGAAAAATAAATATATACGTTCATGGTTTGAACTCAGTGGCTGATAATTCTCAGAAACAAAATAACAAAATATGCAGAATATCAAGGTAAAATAAGAACCAGGTAATGCCAAGCAACCATCAGAAATACTCCTGCTAATGTAAATTGGATTTGCATCCTGGACTTACTGAACAAACAGATAAATAACTCTTGCCATAGCAGACAGACTTAAATCCATTCCCACCGCAGGGAAAACATTCGCATTTGCAGGCACATGGGTAAATAAAATGAACTTATTGTTAATGGAATAAAGGCACTTGTGCAAATCAAGCACTCCTTGAGATGGATGGACACTGAACTTGGTGTGGCAGTGTTGTCCTCGATCCCTCCTGAATACCCTACTTCTGAAAAAACAGCTTTTCTAATGGAAATCAGCGGCACCCTCAGGTCACACGCCCTTCTTCTTTTCATCCAGGCTTTGATATGACAGATTTGTACACAATATTTTCTTTGAGCTGTACAGGCTATATATGACAAAATATATTGGGCATCTGGTGTAAGATTACAGCCAAAGTCAAAACCATAGAATCATATTGTGTACTAATAAAATAAAAAAATCTATAGATTTACAGACCTTAATGCCTTTAAGCCTATAAAGCTACGTAAACAAATGCGTCACAGACCTACCTACGTGACAGAGCGCAGCAATTAGGCTTCACATTTTCACATTCAGGTCATATCTGCTTTTAAGGTGCCAAGAGAATTGAAAAGTTCTCTTGGAACCTTAAGCTAAGCTTTCAGATGATAAGGAAAAGTAAGCAGCAGAAACTAAAATCCACCCAGAATAGGTATCCCACAGAAGTAAGCTCCAACACACCATGCAGATATCTCAGATCTGAAACTTCTATTTTGCTAAAAAAAAAAAAAAAAAATTAAAAAAGAGCTCAAATTAATCTGCAATTAAGATAAGTTTGTTTTTAACAAATATGAATACAACATTGATCTCCCTCCCTATTTTTTTCAGCAAAGGCTATAACATATTTTCCAAGTAAGGAACAAAACCTTACAAGGTCCCATTCACCCTGGGGCTCCATGGAGTTTTATGATGTGATAAATTATAAGACCATTACTGTATCAGACCGACGCTCTTACCAGTCTGAATCCTAATGATAGTAGGTTACATTTATTCATTAAGCTGACGCTTAAGGTTGAGGTGTCGCATGGGATTTTAAGGTACAGTCAGATCAGATCAAGACCGGTTTAAGGTGGACAATGTCTAGTGACGCACATAATACAGTTCGTGATTTCTATTGATTGGTAACGCTAACTAGACCAGATCCTGCTCGTGACTGGGCGCGAGTAATAACACACTGCTGTAATGGCGTTGCTAAGCATCACTGCCCGGGCTGTTATATAGGGAGCGCGTCCCAGGTTCCCTGCACAGGAGGACGCACGAGACCGAAGAAGTTGCTGCAGAAGCTGAGCGCGCGGAGAGCTTTGGAGACAGTGGCCGGAGACCGGCACAGCGTTTTGACGCACGCACGCACTATGGACTATTGTTGAGCTCGAAGGGAAGAAGCAGTGCGCGCACAGTACAGCTGCTGCTCGCTCCTCAGACCGTTCTAATTTAGTTTTTGTTTTTTGTACTGAAGTTATCGACGGCTATTTTAATACAGACTTTTAAAAGTAAGTCTAACTGAATCTAACTGTGTCGACAAAACAGGTTCGGAATCATGAAGTTGCTGCTTTTACCGGTTTTAATGGCTTTTTTCGCCATCGCCCAAGTTTTTTGCGAGGAAAACGACCCCAAAGAAGACCCCGACTACTGGACCAGCAGTAATCAAATCCAGGTAGGATACATCCAGGGGTTTATTTATATTTTCAGCTCAAACATTTAGAAATGCCACTCCTTACTTATCACTGGGTTGTAGTTTGAGCTAAAAACTGCAGGATAGTCTGAGTGATTTCTTCTTTTTTAGATGAAAGTTGCATGAACCTGTACCACTGTTCGTTTGTTTAACCCAAATATGAAGGAGCACAAATGTAAGTTAGTGTGCTGACAATATGTTACAGGATTTTTTTGGGATATCGGTTTCCTGATTTTAAATCCTAACATCAACTCCTACATCTTATAACTGCCAGCAGATACAGTTGAGCTATAATGATGATATGTACACATTGGAGGTATTAGATATTAGAAACATTGATACAGATGTTTTCTGTCTAGATTTTTTAAGATGTGTTCTGATTGATTCTTTTCATTCCAGGATAGAAAATGAATAATTGGTACTAACCAATTAAACTCAACACTGAACTACTCAAATATGCACAGTGTCACACTTTTCCACCTTGATGAATGAAAGACAGCTGTTTGACTGCTCTTCATTACTTTTCACACATCAATCTAGAGACGCACAGGTTACAGAAAATGAATTTTCTAGGCTATCAATGAAATATTTTACACTCGATTTTTGAAAAGTCTGGGAGCAAGTTGAGATTTTAGGACTCAGAACACCCAACATGAAGACGGAGACTGTTGCAGTGCTCAGAGGAGCCAGCCTGTGTGAAATTAAATCAACCCTCGAGTGCACAGTGTAGTAGGAACTGAAGCCCAAACGATCTCCACTGACATAAAATGCATGTCCTGAGTTTGACATTGCGAGTTGGCAACGTGCCAAGCTGCTCCACCAACAGGCTAATCTGTGGGCAGGGGCCATTCTGCAGATGAATGAGACAATAAATCATTACAGTTTAGTGTGCGAAACATTAGTGGCCCCCAGGTCCACATCTCAGTCTGAATTATGCATAGTGTAGAAATATATCCTCAGACGGAAATAGAATTACTTAATGAAAGTTCAAAATTCAAACCTTACACGGATAATTACTCTGTGGAGCTTGTGCTTATACATATCCATACATATCCATACATATCCATACATATCTATATATATATATATATATATCTATCTATATATATATATATATATATATATATATATATATATATATATATATATATATATATCCTAACATAAATAAATATTAAGTAATGTCACAATGTGACATGCAGATGTGCTCAATTTCTTCTCCAAAATTTTGTGTCTTTAAAAAGAGATTTTAACATTTTGGTGATATCAGATACAACACGACTTCTTGCCAGCCTGGGTGTGAATACTCACTGAGATTTTCCCTTCTGCAGGATGGTTGGATTTCCAATGACCCATTCAGGGAAATCCTCCTGAGGATGACAAGAAAGCCGCGGCCGCATCAGTTCATCGGTCTGATGGGCAAACGCTCCATGGGTAAGCGGTAATTCCAGATACCATACAGTTTTTATTTACCTCTGTGGACCTATTTTTTTTAAACTTTGTCATATCTTTCCTCTGACAGGAAATTCACAGATCACCCGCAAAAGTAAGTGTCATATCCCATTCAATTGTTGTGTCATTTTCCTCCTCAGAGTTTGCTCCCTTGCCAACAAGCTTCAATAGTGTCCAGGCAGCTGCTTGTCTATCTACCAAAATTTGCACAATCAGGATGAAATCATTCAAATTTACTGGAGCAAAGTAGCAGAGTTCCAAACGCTGGCCTAATTTGATCATTTGTTTGATGAGCCTCACCAGTCGAGCCTTCAGGAAACAGTTGTGTGCATCACCTCGCACCTCATTTCTGTCCATTTTGGCTTTATCTTCTTTAATCACTGCCCAGTAAAAACATTTGGTGATTTATAGCTTTTCAGACACGCTTGTGCGGGTCCTTTCCCAGTAATTAAAAAATAGGCAACAAGCCCACCCCCAACCCCCCCAACCTCCTCACCTCCTCAACACCAAAAACATCATTCCTAAAATGTTTTCTTTAAACATTTAAATTCTAAAAAAAAACTTTAAAAAATGAAATCAGCCTAAATATAAAACTTGTAGAATGCAATCCCCCCCAGGTAGCTAAAACCACCAAATTACTAGAATAAATACATGACTCCATCCTCTGTGGTAGCTACGCCCTGTTTTGTTGTCTTAGGCTTCTTTAAATAAACCCTCTATAAAGCCACTGAATTGTCTCAAATGCTTTAGCACAACACATAAAACAATACAGACAATGACGCTTTTCTGTTCATTATAGTAATAAAACTATAACATTAAATTTGGATTCCTGTTGCCTCACATAGGACAAATCTACAGTATCTATATAATCAGCATTTTACATTATTTGACTGACATTAATGGAAGTACTAAAAAGCATAGAGCCTGCAGGCGTTTGGGAGTAAATGCATTTAACACAGAACACTTCTCTACAAACATATCTTCAACCCCTACCAATAGTGGACATCGTTGGTTTCAGATGCTCAGTTCCACAGAGATTGAACAGTGTTAGCACAATGGGAAAATCCTCTGACAATATTGCTAATGGAGTTGAATATGTATATTTATGCCAGTGTTTAAGAAAGAGTGGACGCGTTTGAGGATGCACACAAGGTTTAATTAATTGAAACACCGTGATTATGTACGTCATGGTTTTAGCTTTTCTTTTGAACACTGGGCCACATTCATTTGTGTGCAAGGAGGGTGGTCCGGAGCAGACGTCTGTGTGTGACAACAGGGAAGGAGATAAAGAGCCAAGAGGAAAAAGGCGTGAGGAGGAGGGGATTTTACGTTTTCTCTGTCAGGGTGTTTTTTATTTTTTTCCCCCGTCTAAATTAGTCACCCACTCAGTGATGCAACACAGTGCAGCATAAGTAAGCATACATCTAATTTATTCCTCTTATGCAGGCATAACTGTAAGTCACTCATCATTAGGGAGAGGGAGAGTGCTGCGATGGATGCCCCAAGGACATCTGAGAGTTAAATTGAATTGTTTACGCTTGTAATAGATAGAGGCAGCTACGCTCCGCTTGTGATGGGGATGCCTTCCAACTTTACACTTTTACACAATTTTCTTTTACAAAGGGACAAATCAGTCAAGGGACAAAAAGAGTGAGACAAGGCAAGACAATATTTAATCATTTCTCCAGGAGGTTCAAGATTCAGTTCTGAGCGATGGCTGTTAACTCTCATCAGTCTAATGCAAATATTGAATATCCCTCAGGGATTTCTATAGTTTTATAACACCACAGTTCAATATACCCCACATGATCATGTTACAGTGCATTACTGTGATTGACAGGGGCCACAGTCAGTCCCTGATGCAACTGTCTGTCACATTTCCATCAGTAGGAACCCAACAGGACCCAGTGTCTCTGTCAACACTGGTTTGGTTTGAGAGAACTGAATGCAGGACGGTTAACCTGGTAGGGGAGCAGATGCACATAAATTAGGTTTTTTTTTTCAGACTTTAGTTGAATCTACTTGGAATTCAGTTCGTACTACTTTCCTGAGCTCAAATTAACAAAGAATAATCAGTCATTGGTTGATCACGACCTGCAAGGCAACCAATATGTATCCTTTGATGAGGGGCTGCCTCCAGGCAGAGCTTTGTTTTAATGAGTCACAAGCCAAAAGAGGTTCTGAACCAAAAGAATATTAAATTAAAAAATTCAAATGTTTGTATTTTACACCCTGGCGCTGTGAGGAGACGGCTGGGAAACAACATTTAATCTGGAGAGACATTTTACAAAAAATAGAACTGAACGATCTATTAAAAAGACAATAAATGATTATAATTTATTTAAATTATAAATTATAATTAGTTAAAACACATTATATTTAAAATATCAATTAAAAAAGTCAAAAATAAATGAAATACTTCTAATTTTCAGAGGGAAGTGGGGTTGTGCTGGAGTGATTTGGACTTTTGACCTCAGTATTTCTAGAATTGGTCTGAGAAGACTGTTTCAAACCAAAATATCTTTTTTTTTGAAGGACATAAAGTCAACTCTTTTGTTGGACTGATGGGGAAAAGGAGCCAAGAGGAACCAGGTAAATACAACTCAAGTAAAGCCACAGCTCAAAGTGACTTAAAAAGTTAGAACATGACAAAAGTGTGCTACGTCTAACAAGCTTTCTCCCTCTGCAGAGTCCTATGAGTGGAGCACAATACAGACGTACGAGAGACGCCGCTGAAACAGTCATCTCCTCACCCGCCTGCTTCTCATCTAGCCCTTCCTCATCCATGGAAGGGGGACCCGGCGCTGGTTTTGTTTTCTCCAAACTGTGTGTAGCTGTTAGCTGAATAAAAATCATTTCCACATTGTAGTGATGTAGCAGTGCTGTACCTGTGCCAGTTTTATTTGTGTAGATTGGGGCGAGCGGAGGGGCAACGGTGTCATAATCAATGTTAAGTGTTTTTTGTGAACGTTTTCAACCATCTGCCATGCTACAAAGACTAAATGTTGTGGACCATCAAAGCAAGGCTATGCCCCGGGGTATGCTGAAAATTGCACTGCCAAAGCCACTGTATAGTGCCTCATAACTGTTTAATTGCAACTGATTGTTCTATAAATACAACACACTGGGACGGGTTCTCATTTTTGCTTTCAGGTGACTTTAGAACAGCTGTCGTGTTCTCCGCCTGGACATATCTGGTGTGATATGACAGGATACTGTGTGTTATAGTGGTTTAACAAATATTAAAAATATTTTCTTTACTGGTTCAACTTCAGCTTGCAAGTGGTGCATTCCTTGTGACGAATCCAACTTTCACTCTGGGCATCTTAAAAAGTGAGGCGAGGGCGCACTCTGGTGAGCAACAAGGGTACTGCACGACGCACAGCATTTAGAGACGACACATTTCAGCGCCAGGAGGTCCATTTATTTTTTGCAGCAATTAGTATGTAACAGCAGGGATGAGTAGGAAGCCAGTCAGACAGATCATGAAACTGTTGCAAGTGGACAAAATTACAGAACTAAAATATTAACCAATTTAATATAACAGCCCTGAAATAGATTCATTTCAGAACTATGGAGATTACAATGTTAGATTTTTTCTGAGCCTCAGGGTTAAACGCTGTACTTAACGGTTATTGGATTACAGCGTATTGACGGACATTATTTGTCCATTTCCTGCAGTTCACTCTCATTTCTCAACATTCGAACTAGGGATGGGCATTGATGTAATGGTCCAATGCTTGATCATGTGACCACAACTTCAACCTTATGTAAGACACACACAACACACACACACACACACACACACACACACACACTTGCTACAAATGCGTTTGCATAGCCACTCCAAACCCAAGACCTTATTCTCAGTGAATAAACAGCAGCGATGGCATTAATCAGTGTGAAAAGTCATGCCAGTGTCACTGACGGGATTCACATGTGAGTCACCTCTACCCATGAGGAACTGTAAAGATGTCCTTCACACAAATCGCATAATGTACTAGTCAACAAGCTGGAGCATCAGCCTTTTTGGTTAAGCTGCTCTAAATAATCAGTTAGAAGTTAAACCCTACAAAACAATACAAACGTGTGAGAAAATACTTTTTTTCTTTGAATGTGTGAAGTAAAGTGACAGTCTGAAGCTATTCAAATATTTATCAGGTACGTGCTGCTGTACTTACAGTGTAAAGACCAGAGCTCTCCAAAGACCCTACATCAGGTTAGTCCTTTAAAATGTAAGCCTGAGGTGGCATTTGAGGCCCCTTTGAATTCAAGATATGGGAGCTGCTAATCATTTTCGTGCCCTTGAAAATTAAATAAAAATAAAAAACAGTAAAGCCAGTGAAACATTGTGTTACCCCTCACAGTGGGACGCTAAGGCTCAGACACCTGCGTCAGGTTTAGTTGGGTGAGCGGCTCGTCCAGGCAGGTTTTACAGGCAGAAGGCTCGGACACACTTGGTCTGAGCAGTGTGTCTGACAGTATCAAAAACATAACGAGGTGATGGATTATCTGTCTCAAGCAAGTTCCAACTCTCTGCAGTTCAATTTCATCAGAGTAATGAAACGAAGGGAAAAGGATGGAAGGTCGTAAATATAACTAATGACGAATAGCATGCTTTTGGAAACAGTAACGAAAACATGTTGTATGGTCCTTAAAATACAGTGCAGATACAAACGTGACACATGAGTCTAACCCAAAACGTATTAATCATTCTTTGTCAGACTTTGATGGAGCTTGTCAGATTTGGCTGTAACAGATTGATCCACAAAAGCTTTCAAATAAGAATAAATTCTTTTGGCTACCACACAGGCCTTTGTGGCATCAGAAGTCGATGACACATGCTGCATTTTACAGTCGACGGGCAGAAAACGAACAGGCTGACATGTATTGGCCGTACTTGACAGTGTTGACAGGCACCTGCGTAATCCCCTCTGCGCATACAGCACAGCTCCTCCCACTCTTACCATTCATTTTATGCTTAAAGTCAATTTTCTACTGTCAGGTTGTACAAAAGTGCTCACAGTGGATAAATGCGCATCTAACCTGAAATGATAGGCTGCAGCTGGAGCACACATATTAGTCTTTCTGCCTTCAAACGGGTACAAAACTGTGACACATCCTACAAGCAGCTACGGAAAATATATTTTTTAAAATTCCTTAATGATTCCTTTATGACTGGAACTGAGGGTTCAGGTCTGACAAGTACTGCTAAATTAAAGTCTGACAAACTCCATCACAGTGTGACGTACTTCATGAAGGGTAAGACGAGCTCAGTATAACTCATTCAATTTATTCTGAGTTTTAAAAAATGGCACATGAAGAATGTTCCAAGAAGGCCAACATAATGCTGACTGAGAGACAGAGGCACACAGCTGTTCCTGGCCTGCTTATTGATCTTTGTCAGGCTTGTAGATAGACAGGGTCCGGGCTGACGGGTCGGTGGCCTTGATCCAGCGAGGCATCCAGTAATGGGAGAGCCACTCAGCTCTGCCCGGGTAGTACTTCTCAAACACCTGTCTGAAGTAGTAGGCCTCTTTGGTGGGTGGAGGGTTGTGAGGGAACATCTTCTGAGCCTTCTCCATCTGGTCATCGTTCACCTGAGAGGAAATACAGAGCCGGTCAGACACTTCTGATTCTCTTAATACACTGGAAAACATGCTAAGTAGGTGTTGGACAGAACAGTGAGGAGATGGTCACTTAATGTGACACAAGGAAGTGGATTAGATTAGGATCACTTACTCCACCATTCATGCCAAAAATAAATGAAAATATCACATCATTCTTATCAATCAAAAAAGAATAATAATAATAATAATAATCACATTATGTCTGTTTTTATCTACTGCAGACCTGTAGTGCATCTAGTCCACTCTAGTCCACTCTATATCGACAAAGTAGCCGTTAGAACCATTTTACAAATTACATGTTTGCAAAATATGTACATGCAATATGTGATTTTGCATGAATCAAAGTTCTGTGTACTTCTTTATGTCCCATGTGCACTTTATTTCTCCTTTTGCCAAAAGATTCAAGGAGGAAAAAAAGATTCCAGACACCACATGAAGTCACCGCTCACCCCACCGCAGGAGAAGCTACGGTGGCTGACATGCACTTTCGGCTCGTGCGCCAAATAATACATGCGATCCTCCACTTGTCTAAATTTCTCTCCTTTTCTTACTTCTAATTAACCAGTTGACTGCTGTTGTGGCAGAAAATTACTCTTACATTTAATATTTTATGCATGTTTTTTAACTATTAATATTATTACTATTATTGCTATGTCTTATAGGTATATATGTATTGTGTTTTTTATCCTTAACCTTTGCAGCTTCTATACTCCTTAAATTAGTCTGTCCACAGTTGCTAGGGTTTAGGTCAGAGCTTTTAATTGTTTTGGTGTTTTCCTTTCTTGCTGTTGCTCTCCTCTGCTTGAATGTTCATTCAAGGCCGGGAGAGGATCCGTGTTCCCCAAAATATAGAAAGCTAGACTGTGTAAATGATTATGGATCCCTTTTCTCGGGGGCCAGAAGTTAGTGACTGTACCTCTTCAAAGGTACCAGTAATATACAATTTCCACGACTACTACTACTACTAGGGGTGGGAATCACCTGTGGACCCCCGATACGATATTATCACGATACTTCTGTCACGATATGATATCATTGCGATTTTAAACATATTGCGATGTATTGCAATTTATTACCTTTTTTCCATCTTGAAATTGTGTCCTCAAAGGAAAACTCTTTTTCTCATGGACTGAAAAAGCAACTGATTTTATTATTTTAGTACCAAAAAGTAAAATTCTCATGTACAATTCATATAATATAAGATCGATACTTGACCTCCATGTATCGATGTAATATTGCCCCGGAAAATATCGCGATACTATGCTGTATCGATTTTTCCCCGATTTACTACTACTACTACTACTACTACTACTTCTTTACAACTTCTTCGTACATATTCAACGCACAGACAAAATGCACTTTGTAGAGCAGTTTGTCCGGTTGGGCTACCGTGGAAAAATGGTGGGGCAATATGGCGGCTTCCTTGTAAGGGGACCCTCAGTGTATGTTGAGAGAAATGGCTCATTTTAAGGTAATAAAAACATATTGTTCATTAGGTAAGGTCTTTATACACCACTGAAAACATAGTTAGTTCATAGCAGGGCTGGCCAATAAAACAATAACAATAATTATAGCAATATAATTTTTTTCAATAACAATATAACAAATGTTCTATAAATTATCAATAAATCTTGAATCACGCATGAATCAGGACTGAATTTTTTATTAAGATGTTTATTTTCTTGAGGAAAAAGGACAGAAAAAAAGGCTTTTACTCAATTTTACTAGTGCATATTTGTTGAAAAAGATTTTATCATAATTGTTTAGAATATTCTCCCTCAGATCTGTGAATTGATCCACTGTTTGGAATCAAATATTTGTCACGTTCTGACTATAAAGAAAAATTTATACCACAATTAACCGTCAGGTTCCATCAGGTAACTTTCACTGAGGACCAAGAATTAGCGTTTAAACTCAAAAGGTAACGATTTGATAATTATCGTGATAATTATCGATATCGTAAGATAGAAAAAATTTTATTGTGATAACATTTTTGGCTGTATCGTCCAGCCCTAGTTCATAGAAATACTCAAAAGGGATTACTGGATCTGCATCTTGGCAGTGGTCATATCCAAGTGTCCTCACAGACGTGATGCCACCACTGTGAGCTCTTCAGAAAGGCAACAGAATATACGGTCCACTGAAATCCACAAGGAACCAGTCTGCGAGGTGGGTGGGGTTTTATTTTACCCACAGCCACACAAAAACAACCAGTGATGTAAACAGATCAGTATGTGTCACACTAGTTTTCATACATTTCCTGTAACCTTAAACACTGTTCACCTGTTTCCACACTATTCATTATCCAAAACTCTTTCTGCAAAACCATACACAGACATGGCCAAATGAATCATTCATTGCACTATATATTCATTCAGCAAACACTCGCGCTTAGTATGATTAGCTCAAGTCATCACAAAACAAACTCAATGAGCACACTTTTCTCTCCAGGTGCAAACACTTAGCCTCAAAATTCAGCCTAGAGGCATTTCCATGTGCTTTGGAAAAGAGACCCAAACATTACTGAAGTTGCAAGACAACAGAGAGGAAGAGGATAACAAATCTGTGCCACTATAGCTCATCATGTGATCATACGGTATAAGAGAAGCTGGCCAACTAGAGCAACGCCAACTACACGGCCCAGTGGATAGCACTGTGGCCTCACAGGTCGCCGGTTCGAACCCCAGTCATCCCTGTCTGTGCGGAGTCTGCATGTTCTCCTTGTGTCTGCGAGGATTTCCTCCGGGTTCTCCAGTTTCCCCCCACTATCAAAAACATTTTCGGTTTTTCAGTCAGAGCCATTGACCAGACACTGATAAAGACCTGGAGTGGAGTTGCTCCCCGGGCGCTGCACAGTGGCAGCCCCTCCTTTGAGGGATGGTTTAGATGCAGAGAATGGATTTCACTACATGCATGTGTATGTGACAATAAAGTATACCTTACCTACACAGTTGCATGCTGTGTAACCTGTACATATTGCTGCATTTTTTGGAAATTGGGTATTTTACTGTTATGGACTCTTTCCTACACGTGTTGTCAGCATGACATTTCAAAAGTCAGGTTATTGATCAAAATGTCATTGTTGTGTGGCCTCATCCAGGGTTATTTGCAGAGTCAGTACTGTGATTTTACCAAATTCAATATTTTTTATCTGAAAACCAATTCTAAACATTTTGGTAGCAGTGTTTTGTCCCTCCAGTGTGCAGCAAACAGCCAGTCTGTTTTTGACAGCTTGTGAGTGTCTGAGGGAACTATTGTTTGGACCTCTGGGGGTGAGGGTTAAAAATTGTGTGTGCAGATATCAGATAATGGTGACTGATTGTAGGAACTGAGTTTTTGCAATTGAAAAAAAAAACTGTAAATCACTTGGTTTTATGGATACATTTCAGTTGGTTTCATTTTCTTTGCTCACCCACACTCACACTGGATTTTACTGTTTTACTTCTAAGCCCTAATGTGTAGGCTCTGAAATTTCTGACGGATGTATGAAAAAAAGACAGACTGTCTATTCCACTTCTAGAGCCATGCAGTACAGTATGTACAATAAAACAGCAAAAAAAAAAAACAGTTTGGAAAGATTATTTAAGGATGTGTATATAAACTTTTCTTCTATATTTTTGGCCATCATTCCCGTCTGTGATGATCATACTGTATTTCACCAAAGAGGTTGGAAACATTTGGAGGTAAAACTTAAGCGAGTTCACACCAAACATCAGTCAATAGATCTACACTGCAAAACAAGTACACACAACTACGCTGTGTAGCAGCAGTAACACTACCATTTGCCTTCACTTTCTTACCAAGTAAGTTTGGTTAAACAGCTATCTTTTGGCGAGTACCTTGCTTCCATACTGAGAGGAATGAGGCCAAAACTATGAAAATATGTTGCTGGAATCCAGAATTGTCCTATAATTTGCTACTGTCAACTAATCGTACCGTCAGAGGAGGATGTATCATTAAAAAGTGTGTTTTTTTGGCATGAAGACAATAAAACTGAACACTATTGAGCACAACAGCAGTCACTGGACTTCCAGGTCTTGGTCCTACAGTAACACATACCACAGACTCTATGTGCTCCTGCAGGCAGGTGTACCAGGACTTCTTGGCAGACATCACTCCGTCACTGAAGGCCTCTTTGCGCCTCCACAGGATCTCATCAGGGATCAAGTTGAGACCTTTGAAGGATTCCCTCAGGAGATGCTTTTCCACTCCATGCTGCTTACACAAGAAGACATGGGACACTATTATTACAATGCAACTTGATAACACTCTAAATATCACTTCCTGCTTTTAGCAGTGACAAAAGCAGGATCGACTGACCTTAGGCGTCCTCATCTCCTCAGGCAGAGAGAGGTAGTATGCTGTGAACCTGTGGTCCAGGAAAGGCACTCTCAGCTCCAGCCTGGAAGATTAAAAAAAATTATAGGAGTTATGGGTACAGAGAACAGCAAACAAAGTTTTTACCACAAAACTGAACTATATATTATTTATCCACTGCTACTTTATAAAACGGTTAATAGCTTAATGTTCACCACTGGGGTACTTTACTTTTTAATTTATTTACTTATACCGAAAATCTAGTATTACCTTATTGGTTTTCATGGCTTTAAGTTCTGCAGATATTTAGGCTCCTTTTTAAGGTTTAATGAATCACATTCTGCGCTAATGCATTATTAATACTACCGTTGATGCTCTTCAGTCATGTTGCTGTTGCCCACTTTACAGGTTTTTCATCAAAGCCACTGAAAAGTAACATTACATGAACGTTTTTGTTCCCAATTAATCAACCGGCTTGCTAAATAAAAAGTTTTTAAAAAACTCAAAAATGCACTGATGGGGCATTCTCTATTTTTAAGGCACGACGGCAGGACAGATGATATTTTAATTGAAACAACTGGAAATTTAATTAAATCTTAATGGAGTGAGTGACAGAGACGTTCCAAAGTTGCTGCCAGCATTCAAAGACAGAAGGTATTCTACAATTAAATAGAGCTGAAAACATTTGTTGATCAATTAGTCGATAAACAGAAAATTAATGGCCAACCATTTTAATTATCGTTTAAGTTGTTAAACCAGGCAAAGATGCTAAATAATTGCTCTTCCAGCTGTTAAAATTTTACACAGAAGGTAGACAACAGTTTCCTCGCAGCGCAGTATAATTCTGTTTATGAAGTTTAACAAGCTTGAAGAACAACAGCAGAGAACAACCTACTGCACAACGTCACCAAATAAACAAGCTGATGGCTGATTTCAGAAAAAAAGGAGACAAAGACACACGCTCCTGTCTACATCAGCAGGGCTGAGCTGGAGCAGGTGAACAGTTTCAGGTTGCCTGACACCAACAGCAGGGCTCTGCAGCAGATGATATTAGCGAGGTGAGGTGCCTGTGCAGAGCCCAAAGCATTGTAAAAGGCAGCGTCCACTCAGCCACAGCCTGTTCGCCCTGCTGCTGTATCAGCTGTCGTACCACCAGACTACAGAGAACCTTCTTCCCCCAGGCTGCGAGACTCCTCAGCTCCACCTCATCCTCCACACTCCACCATAAATAAATCGTTGGAAGCTTTGTATGAAGATCTGTTACGCTGTTTTTTTTTAAATATTCTATTCTAATTTGAAATATTTGTATACACGTGATGTGTAGGTAGTGTAAAATGAGCTACAACTTTCATTTCATTGTGCAGCCCTGTGCCCCAAAATAAACGTAGTGGTGGATAATGAAGTGAACGGTGTACTACCCATGTGCAGCAGTGGTGCGATCAGCCCGGAGAACATCAAACAAGTAGAGTTCCTTCATCAGTCGAACACTGTCCTCTGCAGCTGCTGTCGCAGTGGGAGCCTGGAGGAAGGACACAAGTGTTAGCAGCTACCCTTTATCATGGCCATTTCAAAAATGCTCCGCTTTGTATTAATCTGATGGCAATTTAACCATCACATTCAGCAGCAGCACAATAAAACATGCTGAGAGAGATAAATTGCACACACTGTTCCATGATCTCTGCATTGTCTCAGTCTTCTGAAAACTCTGTTTAATAAACCAGGAAACACTCACATCCTGGCATTCACTGCTTTTTCTCTCCAGCTCTACGTTTAAACTTCCAGCCATGTCTGAATAAAGCCATTAGGATCATTAAAATAACAGTCAGCAATGTGACATTATTCCACGTCTGAAAATAGCTAAACATTTGCTCTGCAAGTTCAAACAGCGACTTGGTTAGTCCATCGTGATATGGTCTTGTATTAAAAAGAAAAGCCCCCAGAATAAATTCACCAATGTGCTGCATGTCGTCCTGCTCTCCGTCCGCCTGTTGCTCAGCAATGTAAGCCGGCAAATAAAGGCTAAATTGTAGCAAAACAAAAGACTAAAACACTTCTACATCACTGCAGCAAGATGAGAATGTCAGCCAGTGGAGGTCAGCAAAGACGAGCTACAGCTACTGTGTGACTGCTGTAAGGACTCCTAGAGCATTTCCCCCTTCAGGGAGTTTGATTGGTCATGTGGTTCCACATATTGTTATTTACTTCCAGCTCTTTTTCCTTGTTTGTTCTGTGGCTACTCCTCTTCTGAATGGTGGTTCCCACACACTTACTGTACCGTTTCCTTGTGGAACCCCTCAACAATTCAACTCCATCTTACAACATGGATTATGTGTCTGAATGTAGCTGAGACTGGACTCTGTGGGTTTAAATAATATCTTCCACACTTTTATGGAAGGTGGCTCCTCGATCATATGCCACCTAGGTTATGCAGGAATATATTCAATTTATATTTGAATATACTACTATGTATTATTATCTACTAAATATTAACACAGGATGTTGCCATGCAAGAGAAAAAGAAATGCATTCCTCAAACCTTAGTGTTACTGATTCAGTAACAGTAACTGGTCTCTTGCCTTGTGGAAGTAAATGTATCCCTGAGTCAGCTCATCAGAACCCTCTCCAGAGAAGATCACCACACTGTCTGACTTCTCCCTGATGTACTTTGAAATCAAATACATACCTACGGTGGAAGAAACAGAAGAAGTGTTTGATTACAAAGGCACATGAAACTGTCAAATCAGAATATGAGTTTCTATAATTCAATAATGAAGGCGACACACCACAATGCAAAGTCCCCAAAAATGATATTAGTTTGAAAAGATGGCTACAGTTGTGAAGCCTTGATGATTGATTCTCATTGAAGCATTCTCACACTTAAGGTCTATACATTCCAAACAGATGTTCTTTTCGTATGGAGCTTTGTCTGTGCCAAAATTCAGCAATAGATAAACTTACATCTTAAAGTAACAAATGACCACATCAAGAAACATATGGTCACATCAAAATAATGACAGCAACATATTCATTACAATAAAAATATGAACAACTGCAAAATGAATTCACATTTAATATGTTATACTGTGTGGCGATTTCATAATATATATTTCATAATATATACGTGGTCTAGTTTTGATGGATGTAAGAGCAGTGTGTGAGTAGTGTTTTAGGATGTTTCATTGTATACTAGCTTTCAGTCCCATCTACGCTACAGTCTTTCATAGTAGCACATGGTCACTGTTTGTTGAACTGAGATGACAGCTCCTTTTTTGTCAGGCTTAAAGTGTCACTGTAGTCCTTTGTTATTTGTTGTATCTTTCTATATAATTATATATTGTTGGATAGCAGATTCTACATTTGTACCATCACTATGATGATGTGTTGTGGCTAGGGCTGGACGTCCGGCCAAAACTGTTATCAAGATAAAAAAGTTTCATATCTTTCGATATCGATAATTATCACGATAAGTATCAAATCGTTATTTCTTTCGAGTTTAAAGGCTGATTTTTGCTCCTGAGTAACAGTTGAAGAAACCTGATGGTTAATTGTGGTTTAAACTTTTCTTTATGGTCAACACTGGAGGCCAAACAGTGGATCACTTCACAGATCTGAGGTAGAACATTCTAAACAATTATGAAAAAATCTTTGTCAACAAATATACATGAGTAAAATTAAGTTTTCAATTTTTTTCAGTCCTTTCTCCTCAACAAATTCTTCATAGAAAATAAGTTTGTGTATGATTTAAGTGAATAAAATAACATTTATTGAATATTTATTGAACATTTGTTATATTGTTATTGAAAAAAATTATATTGCGATAATTATTGTTATTGTTTTATTGTCCAGCCGTAGTTGTGGCACAGTAAATGTCCCACATGTTGCCCCCACTGACCTCTCGGACCGTTTAGCTAATCTCACTGGATTCCACTGTGATTCAAACAAGCCAAACAAGAGGCAAAGGAATGCAGGGATGCAGCATACTCAGACAAATGTTTGTCACATCATTGAGCACATCAGCAGAAATGTGAGGTATTTCAGAGATCAACAGAAAAGGGACTTTATTATTCAAGAGAACGTAGTATACTGTATTTTGGACCAGTGGTCAAGAAAAATATTTTTAAATACAGAAATACCTGAATACAAGTCACAGCTATAAGAAACTCTAATACAACAGCCCTGCAATAACTCCTTTTTAATATTACATATAAATTATATACATATTTCTAATATTTTGTTTGTCATTTGTAGGACATTTAAGTGTTAAAATATTGAACTGCTATCAATAAAGCATTTTAATAAAACATATCAAAATATTTAAATAGTAATTGTCATTTTTGCATGGTCAAAAATATATTTAACTTGAATTTCATTGCAACCAATTACAATTCATTACCCTTTATTTTATTGGTCCGTAAATATTTGCTAATACTTTTTTTTTAAAGGTTTTATAGGTTTCCTGGAAAGAATAATGTAATCATAGTAATAATCATAGGGAAAACATCAACATATTTCTTGAAAAAACAGCTCTATGTAAATATTAATTCATTAGCAATTTATTATTGGAAACATTTTTCATCATATACATTGAATTGTATGCCTGCTTGTAGACAGTAAATTAATTTTTGGGCTGCTGTTCACCGACAAAAAGGCTCTCTAGGTCATGCCAGCAAATAACTGGAATTAATTAACTGAAAGGGTAATGAAAACTGTCTCTATTTCCCCTCTAGTAGTCTAGTCAGTACCAAATGACATTATTATTATTATTATTTCCAGGAAACGTCAAGGAAATTATTATTATTTAAATTATTTGGACATTACAAAAAAGGTACCTATAATTATCCTGAAAAAAGCATTACAACTAAGCAGATTGTATATATCCATTTCTAGAACAAATGAAAATTAGATTATTCTAAATTGTAATGTTTGAAATCTAAATTACAATTATTTAATTATGTAAAAGTGAAATAAATTTCCCATGAAACACAAGCTAACAAATAAAGTTCCTTATTTTCCATCAATTTGTGTTTTCTTTTCATTTTTTAACTGAATTTGATTAGCAGAAAAGACTCAGGATTATAATTATCAGATCAATTTCCCTTTTCTTCCCGTTTCTCTCTCAACTTTCTATAACCAGAAGCATGTTCTGATCCATGATCTTTGCACCTAGTTTATTCAAGTGCTATTCAGGTCACCTAACTGAGCTATGGAAGCTAATATTATTTTTGTCATTCTCTAGTTTTCCTGGCATGCTTTACCCCACACTCACCAACAGAGGCACGTATGGTGGTGATGTCATAGGTCTCCAGGTGAAAGACGACTTTCTCTAAAGCTTGGATGCCTTCTTCTGCGGTGAAGTTCACCTCGTGGTGTTCACTGCCAATGTGAGCTGCAACCTGGCAAACACAAACCAACTGACTAAAGTACTTTTTTTTCCCCACCAGAAGCGACCACAAACACGTCTTACATTCTACAAAGAAAGCAGTCAGAAATTGTTTGGCTAATTAACTAAATGCAGGAACGAACTAACGGTGCTTCCACTGTTCTATCAGGAGAACCGACCTTGCGAGCAGCGATGACGTCTGGACTGTCCTCTGACCCGATTGCAAATGTCTGGATAGGATACTTCAGCTTCTCCTCCTTGGCCAGCTTCACCAGTGTAGCAGCAACCAAACTGGAGTCCAGACCACCTGAGTGAGGATCATTGACACAAACCACCGCCATCAGTCCCTGCCTGTTTCATCACCAACACTTTCCAAAAACTAACTAAATTCATGCTTAACATGTCATGACTAGCTATGCAACCAGCTAATTTTACACTACACTGCCCTACTGTGGTAAACTTAAAAGGCATGGTTTGCAGTAAATCTTGAGACCGGAGTAGAATTTACTGTTTTAACTTATTATCCAGTTAGCCACCGAGTTTGCATGCTTGCCAACGGCCATTTAGAAAGCTAGTGGGCTATCATAGCTGACCTGCAGTAGCATGTTGGCAGTTTCCTCACCAGCTACAGTAGTTAACTAGCTTGCTACATAAGTTGACCAGATTCCTGAAATGAAAACCGAGGACATTTTGGTTTGTTGGTCAGTATGTCATTAAACATATAATGTTATTATATATGAAATAAAGGGACAATCTGTCAAATATAACTCTCTTTCAGTCAACGGTCGAGTATGTCGATAAGTAGGTCGTCTTATATGTGCATGTGCTACATATATAAGGCACTGTATCACTACATCTTGAGGAACATCTACTTGCATAAATACTGAATTTGTGTATGACTGCAAATCTGCCGCCTCTTCTCTGCGGAGAATCAGCGACGACATGTAGTGTAAGGCACAAGGTGTGACCATCAGGCGTGAACACTAGTTCACGTAGGAAGCTGTGTTTGGTGTGATCATGCGCGAAGGGTAACCTTAGGGTACAATATTTTGGACACACACTAAAAGAGTGTGCCGATTTGATTAATTGACTTTATAGAAGAACCATTTTGGTCACCCAAGGCAATACTGTGGTGTTGTTGTTTTTGAAGGCTAATGTTCAAATAAAATAGAAGATGTGTCTGTCTTTCTTTGCCATCGCAGCCACAGTAAGTTAAATTACCTGACAGAAGACAGCCAATTCTCCTTTGAGCCATGAGACGTTTCCTTACGGCATTCTCAAACAGGGTCCTGATGTTGATTTTAACTGTTTCCTCGTCAAAACCTGGGGAGGCATCAGTTTTAAGAAATGTGATACAAAATGGCTAAATGAAGACCAGCAAACAGTGAGCAGTTTCTTACTTGTAGGCAGTCTCTCCACGGAGTCGTAGATGGCATGAGCAGGCTCTGTTGTGCAGCAGTGAAACTGCTTCGTTTCAGTGTGCCGAACTTTGCCGTTCTGCTTCAAATCAAAACTTTCAACGTTCCCAGGGGGAAAGGGGGTGATGTTGGCAGGGGTACCGTGGGTAATTTTTATAAGGCCTGTGATCAGAATAACAACAAGTTACACAGCTGTAACATCTCTTACAAGAGTATGAAAGACCCAGGTTCAAGGAGGGGGAAAACAAACTATCCCATAACCTTTGGCTTCTGAGCAGACTGCGAGGAATCCATCGTCTGTGAGGAGTTTGAACAAAGGCCGGACACCATACGTATCTCTTCCCAGAAAGACTTTTCTGTTGGAAGTGTCCAGCAGAACAAAAGCAAACACACCATCCAGGAGAGAAGCCATCTTCTGGATCCCCAGTTTGTCATACAGATGCAGCAAAATCTCACCATCCACTTTAGTCTGGTAATCGAACTCAAACTGCTTCCTCAGCTGGAACGGAATTGGAGAAAAAGCAGACAGGGTTATTTTAGGTTTCCTGGTTTGGCTGGATTAAACAAAATTGAGATTATTTTGGCAAAACTTGGTTCTCTCCATACCAGAGCGTCAGTGCAACCAAAGCTGATCTTACACTTATCATTCTTTCTGTCATTTGACTGTTTCTGAATTTTGTGATGTTATAACAAAAGCTGAAATGATTCAGTGAAATATTCCTCCCAATTCAAACGTGGATTCATTTATATTACAAAGTAATGTATTACAGTTGAACGACGTTAGCAACGTAGGGGATGATAAAAGGGACAACAATATGCTGATATTAAGAGTGCTAACAGTCTACAGCCATGCTAGCAGCTCTGTGAGGCTGTACGTCGGGACAGCTGTGTGGATGCGACTGTCAGGATGCTAACATGCTCACAATTACAGCGTTAATATGATGATGTTTAGCAGGTGTAGCCTAATGTTTACCGTCTTCACTATCTTAGCTTAGCGTGTTAGCACTCTAACATTTGCTAGTTAGCGCTGAACACAAAGCACAGCTGAGGCTGATGGGAATGTCATTAGTTTTGAGGGAATTTGGTCATAAAGTGAAGTATTGATGGCGCTGGCTGAAAGGTCAGAGGATCAGCAAAGTTATTTCAGTTCATTCTGAGGGAAACGTAAATATTGGCACCACTTTCAAGGCAATCCAACCAGTATGTGTTAAGATAGTTCAGTCTGAATCAAAGTGGTGGACTCCCTTCCCTTATTTTCCCCATGTTTTATGCTTTATGCTTTCTTTTGTTCTTTTCTCTGCGATGCCCATCGCTTCAGACTTTGTAAATACTCTCATTTACATATAGATTTTGACAACTACAGTTTTTTTTTCAGTTGTATTGAGCTGCATTGCATTTTAGAAGCATTGAAGTTTGAACGAGGAGATCAGAGATAAGCAAAAGAACCACTGAGTACTGCCACCGAATTCTGAAGGAAACTTCCTGGTGGAGAGTATTTTATCTGTACAAACCTTCAAATATGGCCGTTCTTCACCCAGCTACACGTGTGAAGATTGAAGATTCTGTTTCGGTAGACAAGAAACTACGCTTACTTAATTTAACCTAAGTCATGTTGTATGTCACTCGGACGCCCCTCGTCTCCTGGAAGACAGAGACACCTCAGCCTTCTCAGGACAGCTGCACTAACCAGTCGTCAACCGTCGAGACAGTGAAACTTTTACTCTAAAAGAGACAGTCAACATGGTCTTTTCTGAATGTTAACACTTTTCTCCCATCCTAAATGACAGCTAATCTAACACCATTGCTTGGCTAGTGTTAAATAGATATTGTTACAGTGTACAGAATAATGCAGCTGAGTGGCTTCATGCTGAGGCGTCCATGAGCAAGCCTCTGAACCCCAAATGTCTCCCGAAGGCTGTGTCATCAGTGTGTGATTGTTAGTTCCATTCCATGGCTAGCAAACATGCTGTATATGCTTAAGTACAAAAATCTGCAAATATATCAATAAACTCTGAAATTCTAATATCAGCATCTGCCTCAAAGATTCTGTTTGGGCCAGGATGAAGCAATTTAACACCTGTTCAGCTGTTTGACAGTCACAGTCCAGCACGTGCTTACCGTGTGATGGTTGTAAATCTCTCCGTTGTAGCAGAGCCACAAGAAGGGAAACTTCTTGATGCGTAAGGGCTGCATGCCATACAGCTGGTCCACGATAGCCAACCGGTGGAAGCCAAAACAGCAGTTGGTGAAGCCGTTAACATTCTCAAAGCGAAAGGCATCAGGGCCCCTGTGAGCGATCTTCATGGCACTGGTGTACTGAACTGACAGGCACTCATCACTGCCGAACAAAGCCCAGATACCACACATTTCAAAGCTGAGGAAGATGGCTAGAAAAAAAGAGAGATAGACATACAGTGTTGATTAGGATGTCGTTTATGATTAGAATTAAACACTAATGATCTGAAATGTAAAATGACTGTTGCATGAAAAACTACTGGAGCCCAGTACCAAGAGCTGTTTGTTTCCAACATTAAAAAAAAACCATAATAATATGCTTCTCATCTGTTTGAAAGATTTAGAATTCAGAGAAATGCTTGTGAAAATTTTCTGATAGTTTCTTAAATCTGCTATCAGCTAAATTGGAATATTAAGATGCAGACACTCCAGAGACTGAGCCTTCAAGGTCACAATCTCCTGACAGCAGTACATGAGCCAGACAATATGTGGGAAAACAGGTTCCTCTGGATCTCCCCGGTGATCTTAGTGGCATTTGCAAGAATCCACTGCGCCTGAACGAAAAACAACCAGTTTGAGCGAGGAGTCGTCTCTAACAGAGTGTCAATCACTGCATTGTGCACACCTAAGTCCCTCCCCTTCCTGTGAACCACCAGTGGACCTTATTTCAAATATGTATGGCAGTTAATGGCTAGACACAACATATTTGTTGACCCTGTTTGAATTGTGCCCTGACTAACACATGATGTTTTTTAAGAAAAAGTCAAGAAAGTCTCCCTTTTTAGTTCTTCACGAAATCTACAGACAGCTGGATCATGAAATCCAGCTGTCTGTAGTTTCTGATTAGCAGACTGTGTTGCTGTGGACGCTGTTCTGAGATCATTGATCTCTGGGACTGACGTCGTGCACACAATCATGGGAACATCAGAGGTTGTAAAACAGCATAATTAAATTATTTTATCCCAAGTTAGAGCAGGGCTAAACCGGAAGTTAGCTGTCTCAGCCGGCAGAAGTTTCTGGTGCGCACGCTGCATTCTTTTTTTCCCCACCAGATTTTCGACAGTAGCCACTTGACGGACACCGGCTTTGTGTCAATTCCTGCTCCCTACTCTGCCTCTGATTGGCTAACACTAACCCTAGCCAACCCTACCCCTAACCTTAATCAACACAGGCAGCAAGGACTAACCAATCAGAGGCTTGGTGACTTGAGGTCTTGATTCAGCAGGGCAACCGGCTGATTCTGCTGCGGTGGGAGCGTGTGGGTTCGGTGGGAGGGAGAGTCAGCAGCAGCAGCTAACAGGCCAGCACATACTTTAAGGGGGGCAACTACTCGCAGCACTGTTTCCCCGACTGCAGCATTCTCAGTCAATACTGGACCAATTTCAAATAGTGTTTTCCGAATCAGCCACACAGACACAAAAACATGGGGAAACAAGATAAGTGTTCAAAAAAGTTACACTTTAAGCCCCCTGCTTTGACCGAATGAATTTCTTTGTTCAGATGGTTTTCTTCTTTTACTTTTCTGTCATGTGAATTTGCTATGTAACTAAGAAAGTACAGTATACAGCAATATACAGCATGTGTATATATTGTGTGTGTGTGTAGTTTCTTGAAGATTAAATTAGTGTAATGGCAGAGCCAAGGGGGCTGCTAAAGTCTGCCCCCCCCCACACAGCACTATGTCTCCAGTCACTTATTTTTTTACTTCACAATACAAGCCAACCCGAGACCTGGATGAGTCTGTTACAGTGATCTCAAATCTGTTTAGATGGCTGTAAGAACAGGAACCGAAGAAACTCCGAACAGCAGATATCCAGGCACGAGCTACAAAAGCTGATCATAACATAATTATTGAAAGAAATAATAACAATAATAGCAAATAAATGGGTAGATTTTTAGATACAAACATCTTGACTATGAGGAAACTCGTGATCTAACCTCTGTGCAGCACCATACCGCGCAGAAAGACTGAACATGACTGTGAGCACTGACCTCAGCGTATCCCTCCACGAAATCTGAACGACTAAACAAGTCATGATGGCTGGTCTCTTGATGTATGTGATACATTTTATTTTCAAGACCAAATGGCACAGGTCCACACTTTCAAATCACACACTACTAGTTTGTACCCATGTAACTTGGAATCCTCACAACAACTGGATTGGATATCTGCCAAAAGTGTGCTTATCTTCTGATTAGTCATAAAAACAAAGGAAGTTCACAAATCATTTCTTCACTTCTCAGAAGAAGAGGCAGTTTAGTAAATGAAATGGATTGTGTGTTTGAGTTTGGTCTGGCAATTCATGAAGGCTAAGCTAATGTTCAGGTTTGTGAAAAGCAAATAGGACATCTTACATGGTTACTGAGCTAAAGAGATTCTGGCTGAAATGAATAGCAGGTTTGCACCAATGTTTCAAAGTACTTTCGTTTTCCCTGACTAAGTGTTGTAGTATAAACAACAGGAAATCAATGGTGTGTGATGGGATTTTGGTGACAGTCCACTGTATGTACACTGTACACTGTACAGTGGACCCCCCCACACACACACACACACACACACACACACACGCGCCACATGCAACTGACCGCATGTTGGTTACCAAAACCTGTTAACCTGCACTTTACTTTACATTTAGCAAACGTTATTTTTTTGTCCGTTGCCTTGTGTCACCAGCACCAAATGCCAATCTCCATTCAAAATCCTGGCAATTAAAAATCTGCTCTCTATGGGCAAAAGGGGGTAACATCACGGAGCTCTCACACGTCGTGGTCCTGTTTTAACTCTGCGCAGACCACACAGCACTTATCCATGACTACCGGCTCCTTTATTCTCACCAGCTTCTTCCAGCTCGCGCTCCGCGCGGTGGATAGCGATGTCGGTGTCAAGTGCAGCCCTACATTACCACGTACCTTGTTCTTCAAATGATTCCCGTAGTGATGGTGACTGAAAGAGCTGTTTCACTTGGTACAGTAACGCAACAGCACTGACCGTAGCTGCCGGGTCAGACAATCAACATTCAACCGGAATTAGTGAGTGTCTTCAAAATAAGAGCGCACTAAGCCCTGTATTAGCCTCCATGGTATTAGCATTATAGAACATTGCACAATGAAATGCAGCTGTATCCAAATCCATGCTACATACACAGCATGTATAAACTTATATTAGAATATTTAAATTAGAATAGAAACATTATATTCCATGTGATTTTTATGGTGGACTGTGGAGGATGGGGATCAAACATTTTATTTTGAAGGCTTCAATCACAGATAGTTATTTTAATGTTATCAATTGATGGCGCAGCCTCGTGTCCAGCTGCAACAGTAAGTAGTGTTGCATCACCTACAGAAGTGTCAGTTTCTCTCTATATAGAGTCTACGGTGGCATCGCATGATATAGTATTTTGATGTAGTATAGCTGTGAAGGCAATAGGCCGACCATGTGCCACTGAGATCCATGTGTGATTACAATTTCAGCCGAAAATATCAGCGATGCTTTAAAATGACTGAACGGCTATTTTATTTTTATTTTCTACAAATTCCTCATTAAACTATTTATTTTTACATATTTACTGTGGGAGCTTTATTTTGAAAGTTTTGTCCGGAGGCCTTAGCTTTTCTCTGTCCCAACTTGACACCGCAGCCTCCCCATGCAAGGTTGCATCACCTGAGGAAATGATATCTAGTTGAAGCAAGCCCTGTGTGCTTATTACAAACGTCTCACTTGTTCCTTAATGTTGTGGTGTCAGGGCGTGGTCACGCAGACATTAAATGAGAAAGGGGCAAAACCATGGATATATTTTGATAAATGATTATGTTTTAAGATGGTGCTTATTCATTCTAATGAAAGTTGCTCATCCAGCTCACAAGAGTGTTTTCTCTTCCTTTTTGGCTTCAGTATTGTGCATGCCACGAACATTAACGGGAACAGCACATTTTTAATTAGGGTTATTGGTCTTGAAGCAATAAGTTTTACATCCAGTCAAAGTTAGGATATTAACAAATAAATCAGACAGTGCACAAGTAATTTCTTGATAATCTCCCTAAATTATGGTCTTGAAATAAAATCCAGAGTCCTCAGTGTCAGAGACCGAGTACAAATGTGGTCGATTCCGAGACAACGTGGTCTTAAGACCGGTCTCGAGCATTACAACACTACTATTTATACAGTGCAAAAGTTTTAGTCAGATGCGAAAAAATGCTGTAAAATAAGAATACTTTCAAAAATAGACATGTTATTAGATTATATTTATAAATTAACAAAATGCAAAGTGAATTAATATAAGAAATTCAAATCAATAATGGGTGTGACCACCCTTTGCCTTCAAACATTAATTCTTCTAGGTACACTTGCACAAATTCTTTAAAGGAACTCGGCAGTGGTTGATCTCAACGGTGGTCCAAACGTCTTAGAGAACTCCCCACATTTCTTCTGTGTTTATGCTGCCTCAGTTGCTTCTCTCTCTTCATGTAATCCCAGACAGACTTGATGATGTTGAGATAAGAGCTCTGTGCGGACCATACCATCACTTCCAGGACTCTTATTCCTCCTCACCCTGAATATAGTTCTTAATGACTTTCATTGTGTTTGGGTTCGTTGCAGAATAAATCTGGGGCCAATCAGATGACTCCCTGATGGTATTGTATGATAAATAAGTATCTGCCTGTACTTGTCATCATTGAGGAGACCACTAATTCTGACCAAAGCCCCAAACTTGCAAGAAACTTTCACCATGCTTCCTGTGTTTCTGTGCAGAGTTGAGTCGCTTGGCCTTGTTTTCATGTCGGAGGCCCAAAAGACAAGTGAGGTTTTTGGTTAAAATAGCCTGATCAGGAGAGGGCAGGTCATCATTTTTGAGTAGTAATCATTAATCACTCTTAATTCATCATTTTTAATCAGTCATTTCATTATCTTTAATCATTATCAGTAAAGTAATCTTTCTTAATGCATTATTTTTAATCATTGTATTATCCTTAATTAGTATTGATCATTAATCATTTGTAGTTAGTTTATTAATCATTATTAGCTTATTAATTATCCTTACTTACGTCTTAATCTTTGAACATTACCAAAATGTGTCTTATTTTCTACTTAGAAGTGCTGTGCTGTAATCATGAATGCAGCAACAAAGTGAAGGTCCCTGAGTGGCAGAATGGACCGTAGACACTGAGACTGTGCAAACCTTCAACTGTTATCTACTGTGGATTTATGACAGCAGGGAGGCTGCAGGAGGTCAAAATCTGCTGTGACAAGTGCATATTTGGGTCTACTGAAATCCACTGTTGTTATAACTTGATAACCTGTCAAAGTGTCATTCTACTGATATTAAGACTACATGTTTAATTACCAATTAAATGCTTATAATTACTGAGTAAGGGCTTGATTGTCTACTTGTAACCACTGATGCTTAGAGCCTGTGTGAACGTCAAGTGAACTTAACTGCTGAAAAAGTGTGACATTTGAGTTTCAATGTAAATGCTGAGTTTCTTATCCTGTAAAATAACAAAATATAGAAAGTCAACTTCACAGGATGATGAAAACTGGTAAAAGTGGTAAAACAACATGTGTGAACAGCATAAAAACAGAAGAAAAGAAACTCGGCATAAAGAAAGAAGGGGGGCACACAAGCCCAGAAGGGGTATATAAGGCTGTCCGCAGACCATAGAGTTGACTTCGTCCTCCAGCCTGTTTATGTGTCCTGATTTGGAATAATCTCTTTTTGCACCGACTCTTGACCGTCTCCAAAGAAGTTTTTTGTCTGCAGAGTTATTGACTATCGTAGAAAGCTAATGGAGTATTTTTAGACAAAGTTTATTAAGTTGGTGAAGGTGGGGACCAGGCTTAAGTGGCCCAGCCTGGTCGGACATCTGACCCAACAGAACTGCCAGACATCTTCTGATTGTGAAGGGAAGTAAGCATAATGCATTTATTTAATTTGGAGAGGGGTCCAGCTGCAGACCTCCTCTGTCAGGCCGGTCAGTTTTTTACATCCCCACAGAACGTAATGTGATGCATTCTCGGTTGTTTCGCTACTCTACACATCGACAGCTTTACTTTTTTTCTAAACTCCTCACTTCTTCTATCGTTAGCGAGTTAGACGTGCAGCTAGCAGTCATATTAGCTGAACTAACAGGTGGATGCATACACTGTATAAAAGAAGTGGATGTAGCCATCGGGACATCACCCACTGGTTTGTGGACTACCATTTAGGACATGGATGTATTAAGAAGCCTTGAGTTTGGTATTTTGGCCATTGCCACCTTGTTTTTGTTTTTTTGGAACCAGAAGTGACCACATTTGGATGCGAGGGTGGAGCAGGGCAGGGATACGCATTGCTATGCCTAGCTACTTGTTAATCACAAGGTAGCTAGCCCCTGAAGTCTACCCCGCTTTTTTGTCTTTTTTAATCTAAATAGGACCATATCTACATTAAAGCTGCAAGCAGCGATGGGCGGGCCCTCGCACATGTAGCGTGTCGGGGTGTGAGCTGGTCACGTTGCCTTTTGTGGACCCCTGCCTGTGCGGCTGTGAATTTTCTATGCGTTTCGGACGCTGCATGAACGTTTTGTAACTCACTTCCTGTTGCCAGCAGGTGGCGCTATGAATGTGGGTGAATGTCGGCATGTTCAGGGCGGGACTCTTATTAAACGTGTAAAATTTCATACAGATCTGAGCATGTACACCGACGTTACAACCACTTCCTGTGTCATGGCGATGAGTTGATCTTTGACGCCACGCCACGGACACGCCCATTGACGAAAACGCGCAAATAGCACAACTTTACATCATCAATGCCTTTAGAAGGCACAGCAGAAATTTGAAGTCTGTCGGACTAAATCCCTAGGAGGAGTTAGTTAAAGTACAGAGTGTGTAAATCATCCAAAAATGGCCGCAAAATTGAAAATGGCCGACTTCCTGTTAGGTTTAGGGCATCGCTCCAAGAGGCTTTTTGGTACGTCTGGACATAGTACATGTGCCACAGAAATGTCGTACATGTAGGTCAAACGTGCGGCGGGGGCTGCTTCGTTAAAGGTCACTTCCTGTTGCCAGCAGGTGGCGCTATGGCTGGGGTTGAATGTCGGCATGTACATGTGTTCAGGGCGGGACTCTTGTCAAGCGTGCAAAATTTCATGCAGATCTCAGAATGTACAGCCAAGTTACTACAACTTCCTGTTTCATGGCGAATCATCGACGCCACGGACACGCCCATTGACGAAAACGCGCAGATAGCACAACTTTACATCTTCAATGCCTTTAGAAGGCACAGCAGAAATTTGAAGTCGATCCGACTAAATCCCTAGGAGGAGTTAGTTAAAGTACGGAGTGTGTGAATCGTCCCAAAATGGCGGCAAAATTGAAAATGGCGGACTTCCTGTCGAGTTTAGGGTATGGGTTCTTGAGGCTTTTTTGTGCGTCTTGATATGATACACGTCCCCACCGAATTTCGTGCATGTAGGTCGAACGTGGACGAGGGGCTAATTTTTTTAAATTTTCTAGGTGGCGCTAGCGAGCCATTTTGCCACGCCCGTCCGCGAAACCCCCAAAATACGAAATTTTTCACCAGTCCTGACATGTGTGCCAAATTTGGTGAGTTTTCGAGCATGTTGCGGCCGCGAAAATTGAGCTTACTTTGCAGAAAAATAATAATAATAATAACTAGAACTGCAAGCAGTTGTGAGCGGGTCCAAGCCCCTGGCGTAAACTTCGCCCCAGCCCCGCTGAGGGCGCTGAGAGTCGTCCCGGCTCGCACCCGTGTCGCGCAAGGTCCCCGAGTTAGGTCTCGACGGGCCTTTCCAAACAGAGGCGAAACGTCCCGCGTTTGAAAATGCCATCGGAATGATTGGGATTTATCGATACATTTCAGCATCGATTACAGCGCCATCTTTGTGCCCATTTGCACCAAATTTGTCAGATGTTATCAGGGACACAGTGGGAACATGTGAAGCAAATTTGGTATGAATGGGACTTGTGGTTACGGAGATATAAAATGTATGTAAGTGAATGGAAGTGTTTTTTCATAAATTATTAATACAGTCAGCTTTTAGCCTATTGACACCAAATTTCACACATCAGTTCCAGAAGTCATGCCGCATAAGATACTCAAGTTTGGTGTTGATCGGCCATTCCTAACCTAGGCAAATTGTGGCGTGGTTTGAAATCCCATTAATTTCAATGGGCTTTCTGATGGCATTTGAGCTTCTATTATAGTGCCACCTTTAGGCCGAATTTCACCAAATTTTTCAGGTGTCATCAAGGACCCAGTGGGAACATTTGACCCAAATTTGGTATGAATCGGACTTGTGGTTACGGAGATATAAATTGCATGTAAGTGAATGGCAGTGTTTTTTCATAAATTATTTATATAGTCACCTGTTGGCCGATTGACACCAAATTTCACACAGCAATTCCAGAACTCATGCCGCATAAGATCCTCAAGTTTGCTGTTGATCGGCCATTCCTAACATAGGCAAATTGTGGCATGGTTTTAGAACCCATTCATTTCAATGGGACTTTTCCGGCGTTCCAGCTTCCATTATAGCGCCACCTTTAGGCTGAATTTAACCAAATTTATCAGGTATCATCATGGGCCCATGGGGAAGATTTGACCCAAATTTGGTATGAATCGGACTTGCGGTTACGGAGATATAAAATGCATGTAAGTGAATGGGAGTGTTTTTTCATAAATTATTAATACAGTCTGCTTTTAGCCCATTGACACCAAATTTCACACAGCTCTTGGGGAAGTCATGCTGCATAAAATCCCCATGTTTGGTGTTGATCAGCCATTCCTAACCTAGGCAAATTGTGGCATGGTTTGAAATTCCATTCATTTCAATGGGACTTTTTACAGCATTCTAGCTTCAATTACGGCGCCACCTTTAGGCCGAATTTCACCAAATTTGTCAGGTATCATCATGGGCCCATGGGGAAGATTTGACCCAAATTTGGTGTCAATCAGACCTGTGGTTCTGGAGATATGAAATGAATGTAAGTGAATGGGGTGTTTTTTCAACAATTATTAATAGAGTCAACTTTAGCCGATTGACACCAAATTTCACACAGCAGTTCCAGAAGTCATGCCGCATAAGATCCTGAAGTTTGGTGTTGATCGGCCATTCCTAACCTAGGCAAATTGTTGCGTGGTTTGAAATCCCATTCATTTCAATGGGACATTTTCGGCATTCCAGCTTCCATTATAGCGCCACCTTTAGGCCGAATTTCACCAAATTTGTCAGGTGTCATCGGGGACCCATGGGGAAGATTTGACCCAAATTTGGTGTCAATCGGACCTGCGGTTCCGGAGATATAAAATGAATGTAAGTGAATGGGGGTGTTTTTCATAAATTATTAATAGAGTCACCTTTTAGCCGATTGACACCAAATTTCACACAGCAGTTCCAGAAGTCATGCCGCATAAGATCCTGAAGTTTGGTGTTGATCGGCCATTCCTAACCTAGGCAAATTGTTGCATGGTTTGAAATCCCATTCATTTCAATGGGACATTTTTGGCATTCCAGCTTCCATTATAGCGCCACCTTTTGGCCAAATATCACAAAATTTGTCAGATGTACTCAGGGGCCCATGGGGAAGATATGACCCAAATTTGGTGTCAATTGGACCTGCGGTTCCGGAGATATAAAATGAATGTAAGTCAATGGGATTATTTTTTTCGCGTTTAATCCCCAATAACAGCGCCACCTATGGGCACATTAGGATGCACTTTGGTACATGAGGTCAGGGGACAATCCTGAACAATTTGGCACAAAGTTCACGTCAATGCGACTTGCGGTTATACCAGAACTAATTTCTTGCGTTAAACAGCGCCACCTAGAGGCTAGTTGCACCAAATTTTGCACAGGCCCTCAGGGGGGCATCGTACATAAGTGCTCCGAGTTTGGTGTCGATCGGCCATTCCAAACCGAAGATATGACATCAGTTAGCATTAGTAGCGTTTTGCGTGAATATTCGTTAGCTTATAGCCGGAAGAGTTTTTTGCGTATCGATCTGGGGAGCACAAGCCAGTATGATGTGTGTCCAGAGATGATCCATGCCAAATTTGGTGTCGATTGGACTTGCGGTTTCGGAGGAGTTAATTCTGAGCGGCTAGTCAGTTTTCGCGATGTAGCTCGAAAAAAGTTTAGGCGGAAATGGGCGTGGCCTATACCACGTGATTCAGCAGGATCCCCCGAACGCGTGGATATAAAGTTTTTCCATATCCGCCTTCGTAGACGGGAGTTCCAAGCCCAAACGCGTTGACCTTGCTTATAGCGCCCCCTAGCAGTAGAAGTGTGCGAGTTTTCGGGCCTGAGTTACGTGCACTGAATGTGACCTACACCGCGAAATTTGCGTTTCTCGCAATTACGGGGTATGCTGCAGTACTGGAACTAGGCACGGAAGAATAAGAATAATAACTAGAACTGCAAGCAGTTGTAAGCGGGGTCCAAGCCCTGGCTGAAACTTCGCCCTCGCCCGTGAAGGGCGCTGAAGTCGTCCCGGCGCCACGCACCGTGCCGCGCAAAGGTCCCCGAGTTAGGTCTCGACGGGCCGTTCCAAACAGAGGCTAAACGTCCGCTGTTTGAAAATGCCATTGAAATGAATGGGATTTAGCGATATATTTCAGCATCGATTACAGCGCCATCTTTAGGCCGATTTGCACCAAATTTGTCAGGTGTCATCAGGGACGCAGTGGGAACATTTGACCCAAATTTGGTATGAATCGGACTTGTGGTTACGGAGATATAAAATGCATGTAAGTGAATGGCAGTGTTTTTTCATAAATTATTTATATAGTCACCTTTGGCCGATTGACACCAAAATTCACACAGCAGTTCCAGAAGTCATGCCGCATAAGATCCTGAAGTTTAGTGCTGGTCAGCCATTCCTAACCTAGGCAAATTGTGGCGTGGTTTGAAATCCCATTCATTTCAATGGGCTTTCTGACGGCATTTGAGCTTCCATTATAGCGCCACCTTTATGGCCAAATTTCACCAAACTTGTCAGGTGTCATCAGGGTCCCACGGGGAAGAATTGATCCACATTTGGTATAAATAGGAGTTGTGGTTACGGAGATATAAAATGCATGCAAGTGAATGGGAGTGTTTTTCATAAATTATTAATATATTCACCTTTTAGCCAATTGACACCAAATTTCACACAGACAGTTCCAGAAGTCATGCCGCATAAGATCCCTAAGTTTGGTGTTGATCGGCCATTCCTAACCTAGGCAAATTGTGCATGTGGTTTGAAATCCCATTCATTTCAATGGGACTTTCACGGCATTCCAGCTTCCATTATAGCGCCACCGTTTGGCGAATTGTACCAAATTTGTCAGGTGTCATCAAGGGCCCAGGGGAAGATATTGACGCAAATTTGGTGTCAATCGGACCTGCGGTTCTGGAGATATAAAATGAATGTAAGTGAATGGCAGTGTTTTTTCATAAATTATTTCTATAGTCACCTTTTAGCCAATTGACACCAAATTTCACACAGCAGTTCCAGAAGTCATGCCGCATAAGATCCTGAAGTTTGGTGTTGATCGGCCATTCCTAACCTAGGCAAATTGTGGCGTGGTTTTAAATCCCATTCATTTCAATGGGACTTTTTCGGCATTCCAGCTTCCATTATAGCGCCACCTTTTGGCGAAATATCACAAAATTTGTCAGGTGTAATCACAGGCCCATGGGGAAGATTTGTCCTGAATTTGGTGTCAATCGGACCTGCGGTTCTGGAGATATAAAATGAATGTAAGTCAATGGGAGTGTTTTTTCATAAATTATTAAAAAAGTCACCTTTGGGCCGATTGACACCAAATGTCACACAGACCTTACAGAAGTAATGCCGCATAAGGTCCCCAAGTTTGGTGTTGATCAGCCATTCCTAACCTAGGCAAATTGTGGCCTGGTTTGAAATCCCATTCATTTCAATGGGCTTTTTCATGGTATTCCAGCTTCCATTATAGCGCCACCTTTTGGCCGAATTGTACAAAACTTGTCAGGTGTCATCAGGGCCCCATGGGGAAGAATTGACCTAAATTTGGTGTCAATCGGACCTGCGGTTCCGGAGATATAAAATGAATGTAAGTCAATGGGATTTTTTTTTCGTGCTTAATCTGCAATAACAGCGCCACCTATGGGCACATTAGGATGCACTTTGGTGCCTGAGGTCAGGGTACCATCCTGAACAATTTGGCACAAAGTTCACGTCAATGCGACTTGCGGTTATACCAGAACTAATTTCTTGCGTTAAACAGCGCCACCTAGAGGCTAGTTGCACCAGATTTTGCACAGGCCCTCAGGGGCGTCCCACATAAGTCCTCCGAGTTTGGTGTCGATTGGCCATTCCAAACCGAAGATATGACATCAGTTAGCATTAGTAGCGTTGTGCGTGAATATTCGTTAGCTTATAGCCGGAAGAGTTTTTCGCGTATCGATCTGGGGAGCACAAGCCAGTATGATGTGTGTCCAGAGATGGCCTGTGCCAAATTTGGTGTCGATTGGACTTGCGGTTTCGGAGGAGTTAATTCTGAGCGGCTAGTCAGTTTTCGCGATGTAGCTCGAAAAAAGTCTAGGCGGAAATGGGCGTGGCCTATACCACGTGATTCAGCAGGATCCCCCGAACGCGTGGATATAAGGTTTTCCATATCCGCCTTCGTAGGCGGGAGTGCCAAGCCCAAACGCGAAAAATTTGTCACAGCGCCACCTAGTGGTAGACGTGTGCGAATTTTTGCGCCTGAGTTACGTGCACTGAACTTGACCTACACCGCGAACTTCGTGTCTCCAGCACTTACCGTCTAGGCTGCAGTAGTGGAATTAGGCACGGAAGAAAAAAAATAATAAAAACGAGAACGATTACAATAGGGTTCCCAGCCACTTCGTGGTATGGGAACCGCGTTGCCTTGCAAACGCGGGTTCCCAGCCCACTTCGGGCTTGGACCCCTAACTAGAACTGCAAGCAGTTGTAAGCGGGGTCCAAGCCCCTGGCGTAACTTCGCCCCGCCCTAGCGGCTGCTGAAGTTGTCCCGGGTCCGCACCTGTGCCGCACAGGGTCCCCGAGTTGGGTCTCGACGGGTCATTCCAAACAGAGGCAAAACGTCCCGTGTTTGAAAATGCCATCGGAATGAATGGGATTTATTGATAAATTTCAGCATCGATTACAGCGCCATCTTTAGGCCCATTTGCACCAAATTTGTCAGGTGTCATCAGGGACCCAGTGGGAACATTTGTCCCAAATTTGGTATGAATCGGACTTGTGGTTACGGAGATATAAAATGCATGTAAGTGAATGGGAGTGTTTTTTATAAATTATTAGCAGAGTCACCTTTTAACTGATTGACACCAAAATTCACACAGCAGTTTCAGAAGTCATGCCGCATAAGATCCCCAAGTTTGGTGTTGATCGGCCATTCCTAACCTAGGCAAATTGTGGCGTGGTTTGAAATCCCATTCATTTCAATGGGCTTTCTGACGGCATTTGAGCTTCAATTATAGCGCCACCTTTTGGCCGAATTGTACCAAATTTGTCAGGTATCATCAGGGGCCCATGGGGAAGATTTGACCCAAATTTGGTGTCAATCGGACCTGCGGTTCCGGAGATATAAAATGAATGTAAGTCAATGGGATTATTTTTTTCCTGTTTAATCCCCAATAACAGCGCCACCTATGGGCACATTAGGATGCACTTTGGTGTCTGAGGTCAGGGGACCATGCTGAACAATTTGGCACAAAGTTCACGTCAATGCGACTTGCGGTTATACCAGAACTATTTTTTCGCGTTAAACAGCGCCACCTAGAGGCTAGTTGCACCAAATTTTGCACAGGCCCTCAGGGGGGTGTCATACATAAGCGCTCCAAGTTTGGTGTCGATCGGCCATTCCAAACCCAAGATATGACATCAGTTAGCGTTACTACCGTTTTGCGTGAATATTCGTTAGCTTATAGCCGGACGAGTTTTTTGCGTATCGATCTGGGGAGCACAAGCCAGTATGATGTGTGTCCAGAGATGGTCTGTGCCAAATTTGGTGTCAGTAGGACTTGCGATGCCTTGCATACGCGGGTTCCCAGCCCACTTCGGGCTTGGACCCCTAATAATGCATTTTATTTAATGACGCCTTTCATAACACCCAAGGTCACCTCACAAACAATTTACAGATCACTGCATAAAACAATACAAACAACAAACAAGCTCAATACAACATTTTATGAAAAAGCTTGTATAAAAAGATTTGTCTTAAGACGCGTTTTAAAAGTCAACAAGCAGTCGCTATTGCGAACATCAAGAGGAAGAGAGTTCCATAGGCGGGGGGCAGCAGACTTAAAAGATCTGGCACCCATGGTATTTAGTCGAATCCGAGGTACCACAAGAGAAATTGAAGATGAAGATCTGAGAGCACGTGAAGGGGTGTAAACATGGAGAAGTTGTGTAAGGTATTGGGGTGCAAGATTATGAAGTACCTTATAAGTAAGTAGCAGGATCTTAAATTCAACTCTATACTTTACTGGAAGCCAGTGCAACTGCTGAAGAACTGGAGAAATGTGCTCAGTATAAGGAGTTCTAGAAAGAACACGAGCTGCAGAATTCTGAACTAACTGAAGCTTATGTAGCAATTTGGAGGGAACACCTGTGAAAAGAGCATTACAATAGTCAATACATGTGAAGTGACCAGTCGTGAATAAGAACTGCACTATTATTATTTGAAAGAAAGGGGCGGAGACGGTTAATATTACGCAAGTGGAAATATGCGATCCGTGTGATGTTATTAATTTGAGCTTCAAAGGATAGTGTGCTATCCATGATGACACCCAAACTTTTAACCTGTGAAGAAGGACAGATTACAGTATTGTCAATGTACAAAGAAAGACAATTAGATCTGGACAAAAAGGTCGAAGTGCCAATAAGCAAAGCCTCAGTTTTGTTGCCATTTATCTTCAAGAAGTTAGCGGAAAGCCAATCTTTAATTTCAGCTAAACAGCTGGACAAAGATGGTGGTGGAAAAGAACCAGTGGGTTTGGCAGACAAGTAGAGTTGGGTGTCGTCCGCATAACAGTGGAAATGAATCCCATATTTCCTCAAAATATAACCAAAAGGGAGCATGTAAATAATGAAGAGAAGCGGGCCTAAGACAGAACCCTGGGGAACACCAGTAGTGACTATAGATGTTTTTGACTGAAAACCTTTTAATTGAATACTCTGACTGCGTCCAGATAGATATGACCTAAATCAAGACAGAGCAGTGCCAGTAATACCAATAGAAGCTAATCTGTCAAGAGCAGCGCTCAAGTCTAGAAGGACAAGGATAAAAGCCCAGAGTCAGCTGCCAACAGTAGATCATTGGTTATTCTGACAAGAGCAGTCTCAGTGCTATGGTGGAGACGAAAGCCGGATTGAAATTGTTCATACAAGTTGTTATTAGAAAGATGTTCATGAATTTGAACTGCAATAAACTTTTCCACTACCTTAGAGATAAATGGTAAATTTGAAATTGGACGAAAATTATCAAAATTAAGTGGATCACCCCCTGGTTTCTTAAGAATGGGAGTAATAATAGCAGATTTAAGAGATGAAGATACAGAACCAGAAACAAGTGAAGCGTGAACAATTTTAGTAATCAATAGCGACAGGGCTGGTAAACAAACTTTCACTAAAGGAGTAGGTAGAGGGTCTAACTGACAAGTCGAGGATTTAGATTTACCTATCAGTCCCACTATCTCTGAAGTAGTTTGGTAGTGTAAAGTTATAGAAAACAGAGTGGGGAGTTGTGTGAGTGATAGACTGACAAGAGTCATTGTGAAGAGTACCAGTAAGTAGGGCCAACTGCTGATGTACATTTTCAACCTTAGATGTAAAAAAAAAGTCTAAAAACGATCACATAAGTCAGTGGAATACATATCAGATGGCAGAGAATCAGGCGGTTGCAGAATATTGTTTACCACCAAGAAAAGGGACCTGGTGTTCCCATTACTAACTCCAATTATGTTGGAGTAGTAATCAGATTTAGCCTTGGACAGCGCATTTTTATAATTTCGAATATGTTTACCATACATTTCTTTATGAACAGTAAGGCCAGACCTGACATACAGCCGCTCTAACCTACGGCCCTTAGTTTTAAGTTCACTTAGTTCAGGTGTAAACCAAGGAGCTGAGTGTACAAATGAAACAGTTCGAGTTTTCACAGGTGCGAATTCATCTAAAATCATGTTCAGTCCATTATTATAGTATGTAACTAGTTCATCAACAGTAGATAAATCCATTTTACTGGAGAAGATGGCAAGTTCATCAGCAAGAGTAGGCACATCAATGTTCTTAATGTTCCGAAATGCGATCAAACGACATGGGTTTACTTTAAAAACTGCCAATTTGGCACAAAAGGACACCAGCAGGTGATCTGATATGGACAGATCAGAAACAGTACAATTATAAGGTGTTATACCAGAACAGCAAACAAGATCAAGAATATGCCCCTTAGTATGAGTGGGCAGTGTGTTAAATTGTTGCATACCAAAGCAATCCAAACATGATAAAAAATCACATGTAAATGCATAACTGACATTGTTTATATGAATGTTAAAATCACCCAGAATGATTAAATTTGGAGACATGGAAGATAGATAAGTCAAAAGTTCAGATAGTTCAGTTAAGAAGGCATTATTGCTCTTGGGAGGATGGTAGATAGTTGCGAGGATGGTAGGAATTGCACCATTGATTTTTAAGGCAGTTGTTTCAAAAGAAGAATATGTAGACAAAGTTAAGTGAGATACTTTCAATTTCTCTTTATAAAGTATTGCTACCCCCCTTCCCCGTCCCGTATCACGGGATTTACAAACATAACTATATCCTGGGGAAAGACTGGTTTAGATGAAAAAAGTCGTCTGGTTTCTGCCATGTCTCAGTTAGACAGAGAAAGTCAAACTTACGGTCAGACAGTAGATCGTACACCAGAGGTCCTTTATTAGAGAGAGATTGTATATTAAATAATCCAAAGGAAAAATTGTTTTTACCAGAATCGTTGCCAACCGATCTGGCCAGGTTGGTTAATACACTGTGATCAACAGTCCGTGAGAGCCTCTTCGGTGAGCGTGGTTTAGATGACCAAAATGACCGAATTTGACATGAGCCGTCAAGGTTGTAACTCTGCCGAGACCCGCGATGTATATATTTCCGACGTGGTATGTATGCCAGAGGTACCACGAAGAACAGTCAGTGACACCAGCAGGCAAACCGGCAACCGCAGAAAATATCAACACGTACCAAAACCAGCGTATAAACCCACCAAATCAGCGTGGATACACAGGTCAGAGTGGCTCCTTAAAATAGTTTAAAATAGTTCATAAATGCATCAATGCATTCATAGGTGCAGGAAGCTTTAGAAGTAGGCTACTAAAAGTTTTTAAAATTCCTTCCCGGAGCAGCTGCAGCTAATAGCGCCAGCGTTCACCCGGAAGTTTTGAAGAAGTGGACTGGTTCCTTAAAGGATGAGATGTTTGTGGTATAACACTGCTATACAAGCATTACACTCTTGTATAGAATCACTGCTTTACATTGCAACAAATTGTCATTTCTTCAGTGTTGAAACATGAAAAGATATAATCAAATATTTAGAAAAAAGGGAGGGGTGTACTCACTTTTACTGTAAATCAGAGAAGATGGATGTAAACTTTAGAGCAGACTGATTATTATGATTATTAAAAATGTGTAAAAAAATAGGGTTCGCTTCAGAATTGGAGAGTTGCCTGGATGGATTAGTCAAATAGAACACATATGTCATCCAAGAAAAGAGTTCATAGTCATATAATGGTTAAATGGTTAAATGGATTATTGATATGGATATTTAAATCTGCTACAATAATAATTCTATCATGGTTGACGATATGGAGGATAGACAATCAGAAAATTTCAATTTACACAACGCAGTGGATATGATTCACCTCTATCCTGGCCAACAGGTTGCGGGCGAGTAATCACGTTCCAGAGCATAAACTGCTTCACTGTCTATATTCCTATATTCATTTTAAAAAAGGGTGCTACTACCTATTATACTACTACTATTACCAATTACCTCCAAATATGTTTAGTTGGACAAGAAACATTTTGAAAAAGTCTGACAGCTCATAATACAACCTAACAAAAAGAAAGGCAATATTTTCACTACTTACACAACTGGAAAAACCTTTGGGAAGACTACACTAGCTTCAGCCAGGTATTCGTACAGAATTCGCTGGTCAAAGTCATCAGTGGTGTATTTGACCTGGGTAGCCTGGAAAAAAACATAGCAACAGCCTGTTAACAAGATGAGTTAGTAACTAGTAGACAAAAATAACAGCATCTGATCACAGTCATTTCTGAAGACTGGGTGTGTCTCCTCACCAGCACAGTGAGCAGCAGAGCTTGGATCTTTGGGTCAGTCAGCACCTCCTCATCCAGCAGAACGTTGGACTCTGATACTGACACCTTGCGTAGGTGAGAGTTTCCAATTCGTTGTGTCTCTGTAATTAATACATGGAGGATTTACATTAAATATCTCCCCAAACAAACTTGTTGAAGGAAAGGCCAGGATTGTACTCTCACCTATCTCATAGTCGTTCTCTGCAACACGTCTCATCTTGGGAGGGGTGGTCATACCCGACTCCATCTCTGGTCTCTTCGGTGCTTTAGAGTCCGAAATGAGATGATCAAAACTTTTTCTTGTGCCTGCCAAACAAACACAACAAATACATTTATCCATCCATCCATCTTCATCCGCTTATCCGAGGTCGGGTCGCGGGGGCAGCAGCTCCAGCAGGGGACCCCAAACTTCCCTTTCCCAAGCCACATTAACCAGCTCTGACTGGGGATCCCGAGGCGTTCCCAGGCCAGTGTGAGATAATCTCTCCACCTTGTCCTGGGTCTTCCACGGGGCCTCCTCCCAGCTGGAGGTGCCTGGAACACCTCCCTAGGGAGGCGTCCAGGAGGCATCCTTACCAGATGCCCAAACCACCTCAACTGGCTCCTTTCAACGCAAGAAGTAGCGGCTCTATTCTGAGCTCCTCGCAGATGGCCAAACTTCTCACCCTATCTCTAAGGGAGACACCAGCCACCCGCCTGAGGAAACCCATTTCGGCCACTTGTACCCGCACTCTCGTTCTTTCGGTCATGACCCAGCCTTCATGACCATAGGTGAGGGTAGAAACGAAAATTGACCGGTAGATCGAGAGCTTTGGCTTACGGCTCAGCTCTCTTTTCGTCACAACAGTATGGTAAAGCGAGCGCAATACCGCCCCCACTGCTCCGATTCTCCGGCAAATCTCCTGCTCCAGTCTCCCCTCACTCGTGAACAAGCCCCTGAGGTACTTGAACTCCTTCACTTGGGGTAAGGACTCATTCCCTACCTGGAGTTGGCACTCCACTGGTTTCCTGCTGAGAAGCTGAAGGGTACGGACCAATGATGCCATCAGGACCACATCATCCGCAAAAAGCAGTGACGAGATCCCAAGCCCACCGAACCGCAGCCCCTCCTCCTCACGGCTACGCCTCGATATCCTGTCCATGAATATCACAAACAGGATTGGTGACAAAGCGAAGGCCAACCCCCACCTGGAAAGAGTCCGACTTACTGACGAGTACTCGGACACAGCTCTCGCTTTGGATGTACAAGGATTGGATAGCCCTAAGAAGGGCCCCCCTCACCCCATACTCCCGCAGCACCTCCCACAGTATCTCCCAGGGGACCCGGTCATATGCCTTCTCCAGATCTACAAAGCACATGTAGACTGGATGGGCATACTCCCAAGCCCACTCCAGGATCCTTGTGAGAGTAAAGAGCTGATCAGTTGTTCCACGACCGGGACGAAAACCGCATTGTTCCTCTTTGATCTGAGGTTCGACAATCGGCCGAACCCTCCGTTCCAGCACCCTGGAGTAGACTTTACCGGGGAGGCTGAGAAGTGTGATACCCCTGTACTTGGCACACTCTGTGGTCCCCCTTTTTAAACAGCCTAGTCCGCCAGTCCTTGGGCACTGTACCCGACTTCCACACAATGTTGAAGAGACATGTCATCCAAGACAGCCCCTCCACACCCAAAGCTTTGAGCATTTCTGGGTGGATCTCATCAATCCCTGGACTTTGCCACTGTGAAGTTGTTTGACTACCTCAGTGACTTCCTCTAGGGAAATTGACGAGAAACCCCCATCAGCCTCCAGCTCTGCCTCTACTAGAGAGGGTGTGTCAGTCGGATTTAGGAGTTCCTCAAAGTGTTCCTTCCACCGCCCAATTACCTCCCCAGTTGAGGTCAACAAGGTCCCATCCTTACTGTACAAATCTCGGAAGGCCTCCTTCTTCAGTCGGACGGCTTCCGTGACCACCGGTGTCCACCACGGTGTTCGAGGGTTACCGCCCCTTGAGGCACCTTAGACCTTGAGACCACAGCTTTCCGCTGCAACTTCAGCAATAGAGGCTTTGAACATTGCCCACTCATGTTCAATGTCCGCCGGAGGTTTGAGTTGAAGATCTCATGGACAGGGGCCTCCTCCAGACGTTCCCAGTTCACCCGAACAACCCGTTTGGGCTTACCAGGTCTGTCCAGAGTCTTCCCCAACCCCCTGACATTTAATGTAATGTAAATGGTCAATTTCTGACCCCAACTCCTCCAGAGAGGGCGGAGAGCAAGACACTAATCCTCTAACTACTTCTGATTATGAGTGAATGTATGAATGATCGAATGTTGGCTTGTGTTTTTAGTGGTTAGTAGACTGAAAAAGAACTATGAATACATGCCATCTTTCCTAAGCACCATTAGAGATCAACATCTTCTGTACATAGCAAAGGGATAAATCATACCCAGGAGCTTCTTGGTGTTGGCCTGTGAGGGCTGACCCATATCCAGGCTCATGGACTTGCGTGTTCGTGGGCTGATCTGGCCGACTGTAGGGTAGTGATGGGCTGAAAGGTAGCGCTCTGAAACCTGAGGTGACGTCCACGGCTGAGTCTCTCGGAGAGTTCTAAGAGGAAGGTGATTGGACAGAAGACAACTTGATGACAATCGATGATACAAACCAAACTAGGACACACTTGAACTACCACTACTACTTTATTCTTACTTTGTTACCTGTCAAATTGGCTTTACATTTAAATGAAGGTTGATAACATCCCATTCCTTATTCATAGGGTTAAATATGGAGTTGGTCCACTCTTTGCTGCTATAACAGCTTCAACTCTTCTGGGAAGGCTGTCTGCAAGGTTTGCGTTTCTTCTAGAAGCACATTTGTCAGGAACAGATGTTGGACAAGAAGACCTGGTTTACAGTCTTCGTTCTAATTCATCCAAAATGTGTTATATAGAGTTGGGGTCAAGACTCTGTGCAGGCCCGTCAAGTTATCCACATCAAACTCGCTCATCCATGTCTTAATAGAAATTGCTTTGTGCACTGGTTTGCAGTCATGTTGGAACAGGAAGGCACCATCCCCAAACCGTTTTCACAAAGTTGGGAGCATGAAATTGTCCAAAATGTCTTGGTATGCTGAAGCATTAACAGTTCCTTTCACTGGAACTTCCACGAAGCTCTCTACACACTGTTCTTGAGCTAATCTGAAGGCCACACCACATGTTACAATACCACTAACAATTGACAGTGGAATATTTAGTAGTGAGGAAATTTCACAAATGGACCTGTTTCACTGGTGGCAACTATCACAATACCTCACCTGAACTCACTGAGCTCCTGAAAGCAACCTATTCATTCATAAATGTTTGTAGAAGCAGTCTGCATGCCTAGGTGATCGATTTTGTACATCCGTGGCCATGGAAGTGATTGGAACACCTGAATTCAATGATTCGGAGTGGTGTCCTAAAACGTTTGGTAATATAGTGTTTATCAACAGTATCTCACAAAAGTGAGTATACTCCCCCACCTTTTTGTAAATATTTGATTATATCTTTTCATGTGTCAACACTGAAGAAATGACACTACAATGTAAAGTAGTGAGTGTACAGCTTGTATAACAGTGTAAATTAGCTTTCCCCTCAAAATAACACATCACACAGACATTAATGTCTAAACTGCTGGCAACAAAAGTGAGGACACCCCTAAAGGAAAATGTCCAAATTTGGCCCAGAGTGTCAATATTCTGTGTGGCCACCATTATTTACCAGCACTGCCTTAACTCTCATGGGCATGGAGTTCACCAGAGCTTCACAGTTCCCCACTGGAGTCCTCTTTCACTCCTCTGTGACAGAAACATGTATGGCCAGTCCGTCACCTTTACCCTCAGCTTCTTTAGCAAAGCAGTGGTCATCTTGGAGGTGTGTTTGGAGTCGTTATCATGTTGGAATACTGCCCTGCGGCCCAGTCTCCAAAGGGAGAGGATCATGCTCTGCTTCAGAATGTCACAGTACATGCTGGCGTTCATGGTCCCTCAGTGAAATACTTCTTGCCATAATGGAGCTTAGGACACAACCAGAATATATTAAAGCTGCAAGCAGCGATGGGCGGGCCCTCGCACATGTAGCTCGTCGGGGTGTGAGCCGGTCGCGTTGCCTATTGTGGACCCCTGCCTGTGCGGCTGTGAATTTCCTATGCACCGGACGTTGCATGAAGGTGTTGTAACTCACTTTCTGTTGCCAGCAGGTGGCGCTATGACTGTGGGTGAATGTCGGCCTGTAGATTTGTTCAGGGCGGGACTCTTGTCCAATGTACAAAATTTGGTGCAGATCTGAGCATGTTCAGCCAAGTTACAACAACTTCCTGTTTTATGGCTAATCATCGACGCCACGGACACGCCTATTGACGAAAACGAGCAGATAGCACAACTTTACATCGTCAATGCCTTTAGAAGGCACAGCAGAAATTTGAAGTCGATCCGACTGAATCCCTAGGAGGAGTTCGTTAAAGTATGGAGTGTGTAAATCACCAAAAATTGGCGTAGAATTCAACATGGCCGACTTCCTGTTGGGTTTAGGGCATCGCTCAAGAGGCTTTTGTGCGTCTGGACATGGTAGATGTGACACAGAAATTTCGTACATGTAGGTCAAGCGTGTGGCGGGGGCTGCTTCGTTAAAGGTCACTTCCTGTTGCCAGCAGGTGGCGCTATGACTGTGTGCAAATGTTGGCATGTAGATTTGTTCAGGGCGGGACTCTTGCCAAACGTGCAAAATTTTGTGCAGATCTGAGCATGTATAGCCAAGTTACTACAACTTCCTGTTTCATGGCGAATCGTCGACGCCATCGGACACGTCCATTGACGAAAACTTCGCAGATAGCACAACTTTACATCGTCAATGCCTTTAGAAGGCACAGCAGACATTTGAAGTCGATCCGACTAAATCCCTAGGAGGAGTTCGTCAAACTATGGAGTGTGTAAATCGTCCTAAAATGGCAGCAAAATTCAAAATGGCTGACTTTCTGTTGGGTTTCGGGCATCGCTCCAAGAGGCTTTTTTGTGCATCTGGACATGGTAGATGTGCAACAGAAATTTCGTACATGTAGGTCAAACGTGGGGCGGGGGCTGCTTCGTTAAAGGTCACTTCCTGTTGCCAGCAGGTGGCGCTATGACTGTGGGTGAATGTCGACATGTACACGTGTTCACGGCAGGACTCTTGACAAACGTGCAAAATTTCGTGCAGATCTGAGCATATACAGCCAAGTTACAAGAACTTCCTGTTTCATGGCGAAACATCGACACCAGGGACACGCCCATCGACGAAAACGCGCAGATAGCACAACTTTACATCGTCAATGCCTTTAGAAGGCACAGCAGAAATTTGAAGTCGATCCACTAAAACCCTAGGAGGAGTTTGTTAAAGTACGGAGTGTGTGAATCGTCCCAAAATGGCTGCACTATTCAAAATGGCGGACTTCCTGTCGAGTTTAGGGTATGCGTTCTTGAGGCTTTTTTGTGCGTCTTGATATGATACACGTCCCCACCAAATTTCGTGCATGTAGGTCGAACGTGGACGAGGGGCTAATTTTTCTAATTTTCTAGGTGGCGCTAGCGAGCCATTTTGCCCGCCCATCCACTGAAACCCACAAAATACGAAATTTTTCACCAGTCCTGACACGTGTGCCAAATTTGGTGAGTTTTCGAGCATGTTGAGGCCGCGAAAAGTGAGCTTACTTTGCAGAAAAAAAAAGAAAAAAGAAAAAAAAAGAAAAATTAAAGCTGCAAGCAGCGATGGGCGGGCCCTCGCACATGTAGCGCGTCGGGGCGTGAGGCGGCCGTGTTTCATATTCTGGAGCTCTGCCAGTGTGGCTGTGCATTTGCTACGCGAGTCGGACGTTGCATGAAGGTTTTGTATCTCACTTCCTGTTGCCAGCAGGTGGCGCAATGACTGGGGGTGAATGTCGACATGTAGATTTGTTCAGGGCGGGACTCTTATCAAGCATGTAAAATTTCATGCAGATCTGAGCATGTACAGTGAAGTTACAAGCACTTCCTCTGTCATGGCGAAGACTTGAAGTTTGACGCCACGCCATCGGACACACCGATTGACTAAAGCGCGCAGATAGCACAACTTTTCATCGTCAATGGCTTTAGAAGGCACAGCAGAAATTTGAAGTCGATCCGACTAAATCCCTAGGAGGAGTTAGTTAAAATACAGAGTGTGTAAATCGTCCCAAAATGGTACGTAAATTTCAAAATGGCCGACTTCCTGTTTGGTTTAGGGCATTGCTCCAAGAGGCTTTTTGTGCGTCTGGACATGGTACATGTGCCACAGAAATTTCGTACATGTAGGTCAAAGGTGCGTCGGGGGCTGCTTTTTTAAAGGTCACGTCATGTTGCCAGCAGGTGGCGCTATGACTGTGGGTGAATGTCAGCATGTAGATTTGTTGAGGGCGGGACTGTTGTCAATCGTGTAAAATTTCGTGCAGATCTGAGCATGTACAGCCAAGTTACTACAACTTCCTGTTTCATGGCGAATCATCGACGCCACGGACACGCCCATTGACGAAAACGCGCAGAGAGCACAACTTTACATCGTCAATGCCTTTAGAAGGCACAGCAGAAATTTGAAGTCGATCCAACTCTATCTCTAGGAGGAGTTAGTTAAAATACGGAGTGTGTAAATCACCAAAACTTTGCCATAAAATTCAAAATGGCGGACTTCCTGTTGAGTTTAGGGCATCGCTCCAAGAGGCTTTTTTGTGCGTCTGGACATGATAGAGGTACCACAGAATTTTGGTACATGTAGGTCAAACGTGTGGCGGGGGCTGCTTTGTTTAAGGTCACTTCCTGTTGCCAGCAGGTGGCGCTATGACTATGGTTGAATGTCGGCATGTACATTTGTTCAGGGCAGGACTCTTGTCAAATGTACAAAATTTGGTGGAGATCTGAGCATGTATAGCGAAGTTACTCCAACTTCCTGTTTCATGGCGAATCATCGACGCCACGGACACACCCATCGACGAAAACGCGCAGATAGCACAACTTTTCATCGTCAATGCCTTTAGAAGGCACAGCAGAAATTTGATGTCGATCCGCGTAACTCCCTAGGAGGAGTTAGTTAAAGTACGGAGTGTGTGAATCATGCAAAAATGGCGGCAAAAATCTGCTTCGTTAAAGGTCACTTCCTGTCACCAGCAGGTGGCGCTATGACTGCGGGTAAATGTCGGCATGGAGATTTGTTTAGGGCGGGACTCTTGTCAATAGTGGCAAATTTCCTGCAGATCTGAGCATGTACAGCCAAGTTACAACAACTTCCTGTTTCATGGCGAATCATCGACGCCACGGACACGCCCATTGACGAAAACGCGCAGAGAGCACAACTTTACATCGTCAATGCCTTTAGAAGGCACAGCAGAAATTTGAAGTCGATCCAACTCTATCTCTAGGAGGAGTTAGTTAAAATACGGAGTGTGTAAATCACCAAAACTTTGCCATAAAATTCAAAATGGCGGACTTCCTGTTGAGTTTAGGGCATCGCTCCAAGAGGCTTTTTTGTGCGTCTGGACATGATAGAGGTACCACAGAATTTTGGTACATGTAGGTCAAACGTGTGGCGGGGGCTGCTTTGTTTAAGGTCACTTCCTGTTGCCAGCAGGTGGCGCTATGACTATGGTTGAATGTCGGCATGTACATTTGTTCAGGGCAGGACTCTTGTCAAATGTACAAAATTTGGTGGAGATCTGAGCATGTATAGCGAAGTTACTCCAACTTCCTGTTTCATGGCGAATCATCGACGCCACGGACACACCCATCGACGAAAACGCGCAGATAGCACAACTTTTCATCGTCAATGCCTTTAGAAGGCACAGCAGAAATTTGAAGTCGATCTGACTAAATCCCTAGGAGGAGTTTGTTAAAGTACGGAGTGTGTAAATCACAAAAAAATTAACATAAAATTCAAAATGGCCGACTTCCTGTTGGGTTTAGCGCATCGCTCCAAGAGGCTTTTTTGTACGTCTTTACATGATACATGTGCCACAGAAATTTCGTACATGTAGGTCAAACGTGCGGCGGGGGCTGCTTCGTTAAAGGTCACTTCCTGTTGCCAGCAGGTGGCGCTATGGCTGGGGTTGAATGTCGGCATGTACATGTGTTCAGGGCGGGACTCTTGTCAAGCGTGCAAAATTTCATGCAGATCTCAGAATGTACAGCCAAGTTACTACAACTTCCTGTTTCATGGCGAATCATCGACGCCACGGACACGCCCATTGACGAAAACGCGCAGATAGCACAACTTTACATCTTCAATGCCTTTAGAAGGCACAGCAGAAATTTGAAGTCGATCCGACTAAATCCCTAGGAGGAGTTAGTTAAAGTACGGAGTGTGTGAATCGTCCCAAAATGGCGGCAAAATTGAAAATGGCGGACTTCCTGTCGAGTTTAGGGTATGGGTTCTTGAGGCTTTTTTGTGCGTCTCGATATGATACACGTCCCCACCAAATTTGGTGCATGTAGGTTGAACGTGGACGAGGGGCTAATTTTTTCTAATTTTCTAGGTGGCGCTAGCGAGCCATTTTGCCCTGCCCGCCCGCTAAACCAACAAAATACGAAATTTTTCACCAGTCCTGACATGCGTGCCAAATTTGGTGAGTTTTCGAGCATGTTGCGGCGCTGAAAAATGAGCTTACTTTGCAGAAAAATAAAGAAAGAATTAAAGCTGCAAGCAGCGATGGGCGGGCCCTCGCACCTGTAGCGCGTCGGGGTGTGATGCGGCCGCTTTGCATGTTCTGGATCTCGGCCGGTGCATATGTGCATTTGCTACGCGATTTGGACGTTGCATGAAGGTTTTGTACCTCACTTCCTGTTGTCAGCAGGTGGCGCTATGACTGTGGGTGATTGTCGGCATGTACATGAGTTCAGGACGGGACTCCTATCCTACATGTAAAGTTTGGTGCAGATCTGAGCATCTACAGTGAAGTTACAACCACTTCCTGTGTCATGGCGTGTAACTTGATCTTTGACGCCACGCCACGGACACGCCATTGACGAAAACGCGCAGATAGCACAACTTTTACATCATCAATGCCTTTAGAAGGCACAGCAGAAATTTGAAATCGATCTGACTAAATCCCTAGGAGGAGTTCGTTAAAGTACAGAGTGTGTAAATCACTCAAAAATTGACGTAAAATTCAAAATGGCCGACTTCCTGTCAGGTTTAGCGCATTGCTCCAAGAGGCTTTTTTGTGCGACTGGACATGATATATGTACCACAGAAATTTCGTACATGTAAGTCAAACGCGTGCGTGGGGCTGCTTCGTTAAAGGTCACTTCCTGTTGCCAGCAGGTGGCGCTATGACTGTGGGTGAATGTCGGCATGTACATGTGTTCAGGGTGGGACTGTCATGCTCCATGTAAAATTTCGTGCAGATCTGAGCATGTACAGCCAAGTTACTACAACTTCCTGTTTCATGGCTGAATCATCGACGCCATCGGACACGCCATTGACGAAAACGCGCAGATAGCACAACTTTTCATCGTCAATGCCTTTAGAAGGCACAGCAGAAATTTGAAGTCGATCCGACTAAATCCCTAGGAGGAGTTTGTTAAAGTACGGAGTGTGTAAATCACCAAAAATTAGCATAAAATTCAAAATGGCCGACTTCCTGTTGGGTTTAGCGCATCGCTCCAAGAGGCTTTTTTGTGCGCCTTGACATGATACATGTGCCACAGAAATTTCGTACATGTAGGTCAAACGCGCGGCGGGGGCTGCTTCGTTAAAGGTCACTTCCTGTTGCCAGCAGGTGGCGCTATGACTGTGGTTGAATGTCAGCATGTACGTGTGTTCAGGGCGGGACTCTTCTTAAACATGTAAAATTTCATGCAGATCTGAGCATGTACAGTGAAGTTAAAACCACTTCCTGTGTCATGGCGATGAGTTGATCTTAGACGCCACGCCACGGACACGGCCATTGACGAAAACGCGCAGATAGCACAACTTTTCATCGTCAATGCCTTTAGAAGGCACAGCAGAAATTTGAAGTCGATCTGACTAAATCCCTAGGAGGAGTTTGTTAAAGTACGGAGTGTGTAAATCACAAAAAAATTAACATAAAATTCAAAATGGCCGACTTCCTGTTGGGTTTAGCGCATCGCTCCAAGAGGCTTTTTTGTACGTCTTTACATGATACATGTGCCACAGAAATTTCGTACATGTAGGTCAAACGTGCGGCGGGGGCTGCTTCGTTAAAGGTCACTTCCTGTTGCCAGCAGGTGGCGCTATGACAGTGGGTGAATGTCGGCATGTACACGTGTTCAGGACTGGACTCTCCTCCTACATGTAAAGTTTTGTGCAGATCTGAGCATCTACAGTGAAGTTACAACCACTTCCTGTGTAATGGCGATGACTTGATCTTTGACGCCACGCCACGGACACGTCCATTGACGAAAACGCGCAGATAGCACAACTTTACATCATCAATGCCTTTAGAAGGCACAGCAGAAATTTGAAGTCTGATCGGACTAAATCCCTAGGAGGAGTTAGTTAAAGTACGGAGTGTGTAAATCACCAAAAAATTGGCGTAGAATTCAAAATGGCCGACTTCCTGTCAGGTTTAGGGCATAGCTCCAAGAGGCTTTTTTGTGCGTCTGGACATGATAGATGTACCACAGAAATTTCGTGACATGTAGGTCAAACGTGCGCTGGGGCTGCTTCGTTAAAGGTCACTTCCTGTTGCCAGCAGGTGGCGCTATGACTATGGTTGAATGTTGGCATGTACATTTGTTCAGGGCGGGACTCTTGTCAAATGTACAAAATTTGGTGCAGATCTGAGCATGTATAGCGAAGTTAGTACAACTTCCTGTTTCATGGCGAATCGTCGACGCCATCGGACACGTCCATCGACGAAAACGCGCAGATAGCACAACTTTACATCGTCAATGCCTTTAGAAGGCACAGCAGAAATTTGAAGTCGATCCGACTAAATCCCTAGGAGGAGTTCGTTAAAGCACGGAGCGTGCGAATCGTCCCAAAATGGCCACCAAATTGAAAATGGCGGACTTCCTGTCGAGTTTAGGGTATGGGTTCTTGAGGCTTTTTTGTGCGTCTCGATATGATACACGTCCCCACCAAATTTGGTGCATGTAGGTTGAACGTGGACGAGGGGCTAATTTTTTCTAATTTTCTAGGTGGCGCTTAGCGAGCCATTTTGCCCTGCCCATCCGCGAAACCAACATAATACTGAAATTTTTCACCAGTCCTGACACGCGTGCCAAATTTGGTGAGTTTTCGAGCATGTTGCGACCGCGAAAATGGGGCTTACTTTGCAGAAAAAAAAGAAAAATAAAATTAAAGCTGCAAGCAGCGATGATGGCCCTCGCATTACGTGGCGCCGCGGGCATGTGGCATGTGGTGTTTCATATTCTGGAGCTCTGCCAGTGTGGCTGTGCATTTGCTACGCCGATTCGGACGCTGCATGAAGGTTTTGTAACTCACTTCCTGTTGCCAGCAGGTGGCGCAATGACTGGGGGTGAATGTCGACATGTAGATTTGTTCAGTGCGGGACTCTTATCAAGCATGTAAAATTTCATGCAGATCTGAGCATGTACACTGGAGTTACAAGCACTTCCTGTGTCATGGCTGAAGAATTGATGTTTGACGCCACGCCATCGGACACGCCGATTGACGAAAAGCACGCAGATAGCACAACTTTTCATCGCCAATGCCTTTAGAAGGCACAGCAGAAATTTGAAGTCGGTCCGACTAAATCCCTAGGACGAAGTTCGCCAAAGTATGGAGTGTGTAACTCGTCCCAAAATGGTCAGCCTAAATCAAAATGGCCGACTTCCTGTTAAGATTAGGGAGTGGTCCAAGAGGCTTTTTTGTGCGCCTGGAAATGATACATGTGCCACAGAAATTACGCATATGTAGGTCAAACGCGCGTGGGTGCTGCTTCGCTAAAGGTCACTTCCTGTTGCCAGCAGGTGGCGCTATGACTGTGAGCCGAATGTCGGCATGTAGATTTGTTGAGGGCGGACTCTTGTCAAACGTGCAAAATTCAGAGCAGATCTGAGCATGTACAGCCAAGTTACTACAACTTCGTGTTTCATGGCGTAATCGTCGACGCCATCGGACACGCCTTGACGAAAATGCGCAGATAGCACAACTTTACATCGCCAATGCCTTTAGAAGGCACAGCAGAAATCTGAAATCGATCGGACTAAATCCCTAGGAGGAGTTAGTTAAAATACAGAGTGTGTAAATCATCTAAAAATGGGCGCTAATTCAAAATGGCGGACTTCCTGTTGAGATTAGAGGAGTGATCCAAGAGGCTTTTTTGTGCGCCTGGACATGATAGATATACCACAGAAATTCTATAACTGTAGGTTAAACGTGGCGCAGGGCTGCTAAGTTAAACGTCACTTCCTGTTGCCAGCAGGTGGCGCTATGACTGGGGTGAATGTCGGCATGTACATGTGTTCAGGGCGGGACTCTTGTCAAGCATGCAAAATTTCGCGGCGGATCTGAGCTTGTGCAGCCAAGTTACTACAACTTCCTGTTTCATGGCTTAATCATCAACGCCACGGACACGTCCATTGACGTAAAATACGCAGATAGCACAACTTTTCATCATCAATGCCTTTAGAAGGCACAGCAGAAATTTGATGTCGATCCGCGTAACTCCCTAGGAGGAGTTAGTTAAAGTAAGGAGTGTGTAAATCATGCAAAAATGGCGGCAAAATTCAAAATGGGCGACTTCCTGTTGGGTTTAGGGCATTGCTCCAAGAGGCATTTTTGTACCTGTTGACATGATACATGTCCCCCAAAAATTTCGTGCGTGTAGATAAAACGTGCGGCGGGGGCTGCTTCGTTAAAGGTCACTTCCTGTCGCCAGCAGGTGGCGCTATGACTCGCGGTAAATGTCCGCATGTAGATTGGTTCAGGGCGGGACTCTTGTCAATAGTGTCAAATTTCGTGCAGATCTGAGCATGTACAGCCAAGTTACAACAACTTCCTGTTTCATGGCGTAATCATCGACGCCATCGGACACGTCCATTGATCTAAAACGCGCAGAGAGCACAACTTTTCATCGCCAATGCCTTTAGAAGGCACAGCAGAAATTTGAAGTCGATCCGACTAAATCCCTAGGAGGAGTTCGTTAAAGTACAAAGTGTGCATATTGTCCCAAAATGGCCACCAAATTCAAAATGGCGGACTTCCTGTGGAGTTTAGGGTATGGGTTCTTGAGGCTTTTTTGTGCGCCTTGATATGATACACGTCCCCACCAAATTTCGTGCATGTAGGTCGAACGTGGACGAGGGGCTAATTTTTCTAATTTTGTAGGTGGCGCTTAGCGAGCCATTTTTCGACGCCCGTCCGCGAAACCCACAAAATACGAAATTTTTCACCAGTCCTGACACGCTGCGCCAAATTTGGTGAGTTTTCGAGCATGTTAGCGCCGCTAAAAATGAGCTTACTTTGCAGAAAAAAAAGAAAGAAAAAATTAAAGCTGCAAGCAGCGCTATGGGCCCTCGCACCTGTAGCGCGTCGGGTGTGATGCGGCCGCTTGCATGTTCTCGTGCTCTGCCGGTGCGGCTGTGCATTTGCTACGCATTCGGACGTTGCATGAAGGTTTTGTTCCTCACTTCCTGTCGCCAGCAGGTGGCGCTATGACTGTTGGTGAATGTCGGCATGTACATGTGTTCAGGGCGGGACTGTTATCCTACATGTAAAGTTTGGTGCAGATCTGAGCATCTACAGTGAAGTTACAACCACTTCCTGTGTCATGGCGAAGAGTTGATCTTTGACGCCACGCCACGGATACGCCCATTGACGAAAACTAACAGATAGTACAACTTTTCATCGTCAATGCCTTTAGAAGGCACAGCAGAAATTTGAAGTCGATCCAACTAAATCCCTAGGAGGAGTTTGTTAAAGTACGGAGTGTGTAAATCGTCCCAAAATGGCTGCAAAATTGAAAATGGCTGACTTCCTGTTGGGTTTAGGGCATGGCTCCAAGAGGCTTTTTTATACTTCTGGACATGATACATGTGCCACAGAAATTTCATACATGTAGGTCAAATGTGCGGCGGGGGCTGCTTCGTTAAAGGTCACTTCCTGTCGCCAGCAGGTGGCGCTATGACTGTGGGTGAATGTTGGCATGTAGATTTGTTCAGGGCGGGACTCTTGTCAAACGTGCAACATTTCGTGCAGATCTGAGAATGTACACAGAAGTTAGAACAACTTCCTGTTTCATGGCGAATCGTCGACGCCACGGACACGCCCATCGACGAAAACGCGCAGATAGCACAACTTTTCATCGTCAATGCCTTTAGAAGGTACAGCAGAAATTTGAAGTCGATCCGACTAAATCCCTAGGAGGAGTTTGTTAAAGTACGGAGTGTGTAAATCATCCAATAATGGCGGCAAAATTCAAAATGGCCGACTTCCTGTTGGGTTTAGGGTATCGCTCTAAGAGGCTTTTTGTACCTCTTGACATGATACATGTCCCCCAAAATTTCGTGCGTGTAGATCAAACGCGTGCGGCGGGGCTGCTTCGCTAAAGGTCACTTCCTGTTGCCAGCAGGTGGCGCTATGACTGGGGGTGAATGTCGGCATGTACATGTGTTCAGGGCGGGACTCTTGTCACACGTGTAAAATTTCGTGCAGATCTGAGCATGTACAGCCAAGTTACTACAACTTCCTGTTTCATGGCTTAATCATCAACGCCATCGGACACGTCCATTGACGAAAACGCGCAGATAGCAACAACTTTTCATCGTCAATGCCTTTAGAAGGCACAGCAGAAATTTGACGTCGATCCGACTAACTCCCTAGGAGGAGTTCGTTAAAGTACGGAGTGTGTGAATCGTCCCAAAATGGCGGGCAAATTCAAAATGGCGGACTTCCTGTCGAGTTTAGGGTATGGGTTCTTGAGGCTTTTTTGTGCATCTTGATATGATACACGTCCCCACCGAAGTTTCGTACATGTAGGTCGAACGTGGACGAGGGCTGCTTTTTCTAATTTTCCAGGTGGCGCTAGCGAGCCATTTTGCCACGCCCATCCGCGAAACCCACAAAATACTGAAATTTTTCACCAGTCCTGACATGCGTGCCAAATTTGGTGAGTTTTCGAGCATGTTGCGGCCGCGAAAATTGAGCTTACTTTGCAGAAAAATAAAGAAAAAAAAAAAATAAAATAATCCTTACAATTTCAATAGGGTCCTCGCACGGTTCGTGCTCGGGCCCTAATTAAAGCTGCAAGCAGCGATGGCCGGGCCCTCGCACTGTAGCGCGTCGGGGTGTGATGCGGCCGCGTTGCATATTCTGGAGCTCGTCCGGTGGCATCTGTGCATTTGCTACGCGATTTGGACGTTGCATGAAGGTTTTGTACCTCACTTCCTGTTGCCAGCAGGTGGCGCTATGACTTTTGGTGAATGTTGGCATGTACATGTGTTCAGGGTGGGACTGTTATCGTACATGTAAAGTTTGGTGCAGATGTGAGCATGTATATTGAAGTTACAACAACTTCCTCTGTCATGGCGAAGACTTGATCTTTGATGCCACGCCACGGACACGCCCATCGACGAAAACGCGCAGATAGCACAACTTTTCATCATCAATGCCTTTAGAAGGCACAAAAGAAATTAGAATTGGATCCGACAATATCTCTAGGAGGAGTTCGTTAAAGTACAGTGTGTGTAAATCACCAAAACGTTGCCATAAAATCCAAAATGGCCGACTTCCTGTTGATTTTAGGGGAGTGGCCCAAGAGGCTTTTTTGTGCGTCTGGACATGATAGATGTACCACAGAATTTTCGTACATGTAGGTCAAACGTGTGGCGTGGGCTGCTTCATTTAAGGTCACTTCCTGTTGCCAGCAGGTGGCGCTATGACTATGGTTGAATGTTGGCATGTACATTTGTTCAGGGCGGGACTCTTGTCAAATGTACAAAATTTGGTGCAGATCTGAGCATTTATAGCGAAGTTAGTACAACTTCCTGTTTCATGGCGTAATCGGCGACGCACGGACACGCACCATCGACTAAAACGCCGCAGATAGCACAACTTTACATCTTCAATGCCTTGAGAAGGCACAGCAGAAATTTGAAGTCAATCGGACTAAATCCCTAGGAGGAGTTCGTTAAAGTCACGGAGTGCGTAATCGTCCCAAAATGGCCACCAAATTGAAAATGGCGGACTTCCTGTCGAGTTTAGGGTATGGGTTCTTGAGGCTTTTTTGTGCGTCTCGATATGATACACGTCCCCACCAAATTTGGTGCATGTAGGTTGAACGTGGACGAGGGGCTAATTTTTTCTAATTTTCTAGGTGGCGCTAGCGAGCCATTTTGCCCTGCCCGCCCGCTAAACCAACAAAATACGAAATTTTTCACCAGTCCTGACCCGTGTGCCAAATTTGGTGAGTTTTCGAGCATGTTGCGACCGCGAAAATGGTGCTTACTTTGCAGAAAAATAATAATAACTAGAACTGCAAGCAGTTGTAAGCGGGGTCCAAGCCCCTGGCTGAAACTTCGCCGCCTGCGGAAGGCGCTGAAGTCGTCCCGGCACCACGCACCCGTGCCGCGCAAGGTCCCCGAAGTTAGGTCTCGACGGGCCTTTCCAAACAGAGGCGAAACGTCCCGTGTTTGAAAATGCCATCGAAATGAATGGGATTTAGCGATAGATTTCAGCATTGATTACAGCGCCATCTTTAGGCCCATTTGCACCAAATTTGTCAGGTGTCATCAGGGACGCAGTGGGAACATTTGACCCAAATTTGGTATGAATCGGACTTGTGGTTACGGAGATATAAAATGCATGTCAGTGAATGGCAAGGTATTTTCATAAATTATTAATACAGTCAGCTTTTAGCCGATTGACACCAAAATTCACACAGTAGTTCCAGAACTCATGCCGCATAAGATCCTGAGGTTTGGTGTTGATCGACCATTCCTAACCTAGGCAAATTGTGGCGTGGTTTGAAATCCCATTCATTTCAATGGGACTTTTTACCGCATTCCAGCTTCAATTACAGCGCCACCTTTATGGCGAATTTCACCAAACTTGTCAGGTGTAATCAGGGCCCAACGGGGAAGAATTGACCCACATTTGGTATAAATAGGAGTTGTGGTTACGGAGATATAATATGAATGGGAGTGAATGGGAGTGTTTTTTCATCAATTATTTATGTAGTCACCTTTTGGCCGATTGACATCAAATTTCACACAGCAGTTCCAGAAGTCAGGCCGCATAAGACCCTGACGTTTGGTGTTGATCGGCCATTCCTAACCTAGGCAAATTGTGGTGTGGTTTGAAATCCCATTCATTTCAATGGGACTTTTTACCGCATTCCAGCTTCAATTACAGCGCCACCTTTAGGCTGAATTTCACCAAATATATCAGGTATCATCATGGGCCCATGGGGAAGATTTGACCCAAATTTGGTGTCAATCGGACCTCCGGTTCCTGAGATATAAAATGAATGTAAGTGAATGGCAGTGTTTTTTCATAAATTATTTATATAGTCACCTTTTGGCCAATTGACACCAAAATTCACACAGCATTTTCAGAAGTCATGCCGCATAAGATCCTGAAGTTTGGTGTTGATCGGCTGTCCCTAACCTAGGCAAATTGTGGCCTGGTTTGAAATCCCATTCATTTCAATGGGACTTTTTACAGTATTCCAGCTTCAATTACAGCGGCACCTTTAGGCCAAATTTCACCAAATTGGTCAGGTATCATCTTGGGCCCATGGGGAAGATTTGACCCACATTTGGTGTCAATTGGATCTTTGGTACCGGAGATATAAAACGCATGTAAGTGAATGGGAGTGTTTTTTCATAAATTTTTAATATATTCACCTTTTAGCCGATTCACACCAAATTTCACACAGCAGTTCCAGAAGTCATGTCGCATAAGATCCTGAAGTTTAGTGCTGGTCAGCCATTCCTAACCTAGGCAAATTGTGGCGTGGTTTGAAATCCCATTCATTTCAATGGGACTTTTTACAGCATTCCAGCTTCAATTACAGCGGCACCTTTAGGCCAAATTTCACCAAATTGGTCAGGTATCATCTTGGGCCCATGGGGAAGATTTGACCCACATTTGGTGTCAATTGGATCTTTGGTACCGGAGATATAAAACGCATGTAAGTGAATGGGAGTGTTTTTCATAAATTATTAATATATTCACCTTTGAGCCGATTGACACCAAATTTCACACAGCAGTTCCAGAAGTCATGCCGCATAAGATCCTGAAGTTTGGTGTTGATCGGCCAATCCTAACCAAGGCAAATTGTGGTGTGGTTTTAAAACCCATTCATTTCAATGGGACTTTTTCGGCATTCTAGCTTCCATTATAGCGCCACCTTTAGGCCGAATTTCACCAAATTTGTCAGGTTTCATCAGGGGCCCAGGGGGAACAATTGACGCGAATTTGGTGTCAATCGGACCTGCGGTTCCGGAGATATAAAATGAATGTAAGTCAATGGGATTTATTTTTTCGTGTTTAATCGGCAATAACAGCGCCACCTATGGGCACATTAGGATGCACTTTGGTGCACAAGGTCAGGGGACCATGCTGAACAATTTGACACAAAGTTCTCGTCAATGCGACTTGCGGTTATACCAGAACAAATTTTTCACGTTAAACAGCGCCACCTAGGGGCTATTTGCACCAAATTTTGCACAGGCCCTCAGGGGGGCGTCGCACATAAGTCCTCCGAGTTTGGTGTCGATCGGCCATTCCAAAGCCAAAGATATGACATCAGTTAGCATTAGTAGCGTTTTGCGTGAATATTCGTTAGCTTATAGCCGGAAGATTTTTTCGCGTATCGATCTGGGGAGCACAAGCCAGTATGATGTGTGTCCAGAGATGGTCCATGCCAAATTTGGTGTCGATCGGACTTGCGGTTTCGGAGGAGTTAATTCTGAGCGGCTAGTCAGTTTTCGCGATTTTGCGCGAAAAAAGTCTAGGCGGAAATGGGCGTGGCCTATACCACGTGATTCAGCAGGATACCCCGAACGCGTGGATATAAGGTTTTCCATATCCGCCTTCGTAGGCGGGAGTTCCAAGCCCAAACGCGAAAAATTTGTCACAGCGCCACCTAGTGGTAGACGTGTGCGAATTTTTCTGTCTGAGGTACTCTTGGGCCTGTTTACCTACATCGCGAAATTTGCGTTCCTAGCATTTACGGGGTATGCTGCAGTAGTGGAATTAGACGAAAACGCACGGAAGAAAAAAAAAATAATAAAAACGAGAACGATTACAATAGGGTTCCTGCCACTCGTGGTATGGGAACCGCTGTTACTGCAAACGCGGGTTCCCAGCCCACTTCGGCTTGGACCCCTAACTAGAACTGCGAAGCAGTTGTAAGCGGGTCCAAGCCCCTGGCGAAACTCAGCCCCAGCCCGCTGAGTGGCGAGTCGTCCGATTGACACCAAAATTCACACAGCAGTTCCAGAAGTCATGCCGCATAAGATCCTGAAGTTTAGTGCTGGTCAGCCATTCCTAACCTAGGCAAATTGTGGTATGGTTTGAAATCCCATTCATTTTAATGGACTTTTTAGTGGCATTTGAGCTTCAATTATAGCGCCACCGTTTGGCGAATTGTACCAAATTTTTCAGGTATCATCAGGGACCCATAGGTAACAATTGACCCAAATCTGGTGTCAATCGGACCTGCGGTTCGGAGATATAGAATGAATGTAAGTCAATGGGAGTGTTCACGGCATTCCAGCTTCCATTATAGCGCTACCTTTTGGCCGAATTGTACCAAATTTTTCAGGTATCATCAGGGCCCCATGGGGAAGATTTGACCCAAGTTTGGTGTCAATTGGACCTGCGGTTCTGGAGATATAAAATGAATGGGAGTGAATGGGAGTGTTTTTTCATAAATTATTTATATATTCACCTTCTGGCCGATTGACACCAAATTTCACACAGCAGTTCCAGAAGTCCTGCTGCATAAGATCCCCAGGTTTGGTGTTGATCGGCCATTCCTAACCTAGGCAAATTGTGGTGTGGTTTGAAATCCCATTCATTTCAATGGGCTTTCTGAAGGGCTTTGAGGTTCAATTATAGCGCCACCGTTTGGCCGAATTGTACCAAATTTATCAGGTATCATCATGGGCCCATGGGGAAGATTTGCCCCAAGTTTGGTGTGAATTGTACCTGCGGTTCTGGAGATATAAAATGAATGGGAGTGAATGGGAGTGATTTTTCATAAATTATTTATATAGTCACCTTTTAGCCGATTGACACCAAATTTCACACAGCAGTTCCAGAAGTCATGCCGCATAACATACTCAAGTTTGGTGTTGATCGGCCATTCCTAACATAGGCAAATTGTGGCATGGTTTGAAATCCCATTCATTTCAATGGGACATTTTTGGCATTCCAACTTCCATTATAGCGCCACCTTTTGGCCGAATTATCACCAAATTTGTCAGGTGTCATCAGGGACCCATGGGGAAGACGTGACCCAAATTTGGTGTCAATCGGACCTGCGGTTCCGGAGATATAAAATGAATGTAAGTCAATGGGACTATTTTGTTCGTGTTTAACAGCGCCACCTATGGGCACATTAGGATGCATTTTGGTACATGAGGTCAGGGGACCATCCTGAACAATTTGGCACAAAGTTCACGTCAATGCGACTTGCGGTTATACCAGAACTAATTTCTTGCGTTAAACAGCGCCACCTAGAGGCTAGTTGCACCAAATTTTGCAAAGGCCCTCGGGGGGGCATCGCACATAAGTGCTCCGAGTTTGGTGTCGATCGGCCATTCCAAAGCAAAGATATGACATCAGTTAGCATTAGTAGCGTTTTGCGTGAATATTCGTTAGCTTATAGCCGGAAGAGTTTTTTGCGTATCGATCTGGGGAGCACAAGCCAGTATGATGTGTGTCCAGAGATGATCCATGCCAAATTTGGTGTCGATCGGACTTGCGGTTTCGGAGGAGTTAATTCTGAGCTGCTAGTCAGTTTTTGCGATGTAGCTCGAAAAAAGTTTAGGCGGAAATGGGCGTGGCCTATACCATGAGATGCAGCATGATCCCCCGAACGCGTGGATATAAGGTTTTCCATATACTCCTTCGAAAACGGGAGTTCCAAGCCCAAACGCGTTGACCTTGCTTATAGCGCCCCTAGCAGTAGAAGTGTGCGAAGTTTTCGGGCCTGAGTTACGTGCACTGAATGTGACCTACACCGCTGAATTTCGCGTTTCTCGCAATTACAGGGTATGCTGCAGTAGTGGAACTAGGCACGGAAGAATAAAATAATAATAATAATAATAATAACTAGAACTGCAAGCAGTTGTAGCGGGGTCCAAGCCCCTGGCGTAAACTTCGCCCCAGCCCTGCTGAAGTCGTCAGTCGCACCGATGCGGTAGCCTGAGTCGTCCAGGCTCCGCACCGTGTCGCATAAGGTCCCGAAGTTAGGTCTCGGCGGGCCTTTCCAAACAGAGGCGAAACGTCCAGCGTTTGAAAATGCCATCGAAGCGAATGGGATATATCGATACATTTCAGCATCGATTACAGCGCCATCTTTAGGCCCATTTGCACCAAATTTGTCAGATGTTATCAGGGACACAGTGGGAACATGTGAAGCAAATGTGGTATGAATGGGACTTGTGGTTCTGGAGATATAAAATGTATGTAAGTGAATGGAAGTGTTTTTTCATAAATTATTAATACAGTCAGCTTTTAGCCTATTGACACCAAATTTCACACATCAGTTCCAGAAGTCATGCCGCATAAGATACCCAAGTTTGGTGTTGATCGGCCATTCCTAACCTAGGCAAATTGTGGTGTGGTTTGAAATCCCATTAATTTCAATGGGCTTTCTGATGGCATTTGAGCTTCTATTATAGCGCCACTTTTAGGCCGAATTTCACCAAATTTTTCAGGTGTCATCAAGGACCCAGTGGGAACATTTGACCCAAATTTGGTATGAATCGGACTTGTGGTTACGGAGATATAAATTGCATGTAAGTGAATGGCAGTGTTTTTTCATAAATTATTTATATAGTCACCTTTGGGCCAATTGACACCAAATTTCACACAGCAGGTCCAGAAGTCATGCCGCATAAGATACCCAAGTTTAGTGTTGGTCAGCCATTCCTAACCTAGGCAAATTATGGCGTGGTTTGAAATCCCATTCATTTCAATGGGCTTTCTGACGGCATTTGAGCTTCAATTACAGCGCCACCTTTAGGCCGAATTTCACCAAATTTGTCAGGTGTCATCAGGGACCCATAGGTAACAATTGACCCAAATCTGGTGTCAATCGGACCTTTGGTTCCGGAGATATAAAATGAATGTAAGTCAATGGGAGTGTTTTTCATAAATTATTAATAGAGTCACCTTTTAGCCGATTGACACCAAATTTCACACAGACCTTACTGAAGTCATGCCGCATAAGGTCCCCAAGTTTGGTGTTGATCGGCCATTCCTAACCTAGGCAAATTGTGGCGTGGTTTGAAATCCCATTCATTTCAATGGGCTTTCTGAAGGGCTTTCAGCTTCTAGTATAGCGCCACCGTTTGGCCGAATTGTACCAAATTTGTCAGGTGTCATCATGGGCCCATGGGGAAGAATTGACGCAAATTTGGTGTCAATCGGACCTGCGGTTCTGGAGATACAAAATGAATGTAAGTCAATGGGAGTGTTTACGGCATTCCAGCTTCCGTTATTGCGCCACCTTTTGGCCAAATATCACAAAATTTGTCTGGCGTAATCAGGGGCCCAATGGGAAAGATTTGACCCAAATTTGGTGTCAATCGGACCAGCGGTTCCGGAGATATAAAATGAATGTAAGTCAATGGGATTTTTTTTTCCGCCAATAACAGCGCCACCTATGGGCACATTAGGATGCACTTTGGTGCCTGAGGTCAGGGGACCATGCTGAAAGATTTGGCACAAAGATCACATCAATGCGCCTTGCGGTTATACCAGAACTAATTTTTCGTGTTAAACAGCGCCACCTAGAGGCTAGTTGCACCAAATTTTGCACAGGCCTTCCAGGGGGCGTCCCACATAAGTCCTCCGAGTTTGGTGTCGATCGGCCATTGCAAAGCGAAGATATGACATCAGTTAGCATTAGTAGCGTTTTGCGTGAATATTCATTAGCTTATAGCCGGAAGAGTTTTTCGCGTATCAATCTGGGGAGCACAAGCCAGTATGATGTGTGTCCAGAGATGGCCTGTGCCAAATTTGGTGTCGATCGGACTTGCGGTTTCGGAGGAGTTAATTCTGAGCGGCTAGTCAGTTTTCGCGATGTAGCTCGAAAAAAGTTTAGGCGGAAATGGGCGTGGCCTATACCACGTGATTCAGCAGGATCCCCGAACGCGTGGATATAAGGTTTTGATATGTGCCATTGTATGTGGGAGTGAGAGCGATTTGAATGTTGCACGTTTTGGGCCTTGCTTATAGCGCCCCTAGTGGTAGAAGTGTGCGAATTTTTTGCGTATGCCGTCGTCTCATGGGCCAGAACCTATCCTGTGATTTTGGCGTCCCTGGCAGTTACGGTCTAGGCTGCAGTAGTGGAATTAGCAGACGTACGGAAGAAAAAAAAATAATAATAAAAGCGAGAGCGATTACAATAGGGTTCCCAGCCACTCGGTGGTATGGGAACAGCGTTACCTAAGCAGCGGGTTCCCAGCCCACCGAGCTTGGACCCCTAATAATAAAAAATCCTAACGAAAACAATAGGGTTCCCTGCCACTCGTGGTATGGGAACAGCGTTACTACACGCGGGTTCCCAGCCCGCCGGACTTGGACCCTAATAACTAGAACTGCAAGCAGTTGTAGCGGGTCCAAGCCCCTGGCGAAACTTCGCCCCTGAGCCGCTGAGTGATAGTCGCCCGGCACCCGATGCAGCGCAAAGTCCCGAGTCGGGTCTCCACGGGCCTTTCCAAACAGAGGCAAAGCGTCCAGCGTTTGAAAACGCCATCGAAATGAATGGGATTTAGCGATAAATTTCAGCATCGATTACAGCGCCATCTTTAGGCCCATTTGCACCAAATTTGTCAGGTGTCATCAGGGACGCAGTGGGAACATTTGACCTAAATTTGGTATGAATCGGACTTGCGGTTCACGGAGATATAAAATGCATGTAAGTGAATGGCAGTGTTTTTTCATAAATTATTAATATAGTCACCTGTTGCCCGATTGACACCAAATTTCACACAGCAGTTCCAGAAGTCATGCCGCATAAGATCCTGAAGTTTGGTGTTGATCGGCCATTCCTAACATAGGCAAATTGTGGCATGGTTTTAGAACCCATTCATTTCAATGGGACTTTTCGTGCATTTCAGCTTCCATTATAGCGCCAGCTTTAGGCTGAATTGTCACCAAATTTATCAGGTATCATCATGGGCCCATGGGGAAGATTTGACCCAAATTTGGTGTCAATCGGACCTGCGGTTCTGGAGATATAAAATGCATGTAAGTGAATGGGGGTGTTTTTCAACAATTATTAATAGAGTCACCTTTTAGCCGATTGACACCAAATTTCACACAGCAGTTCCAGAAGTGATGCCGCATAAGATCCTGAAGTTTGGTGTTGATCGGCCATTCCTAACATAGGCAAATTGTGGCATGGTTTGAGACCCCATTCATTTCAATGGGACTTTTACGGCATTCCAGCTTCCATTATAGCGCCACCTTTTGGCCAAATATCACAAAATTTCTCAGGTGTAATCAGGGCCCCATGGGGAAGAATTCACCCAAATTTGGTGTCAATCGGACCTGCGGTTCCGGAGATATAAAATGAATGTAAGTCAATGGGATTTTTTTTTTCGCCAATAACAGCGCCACCTATGGGCACATTAGGATGCACTTTGGTGCATGAGGTCAGGGGACCATGCTGAACAATTTGGCACAAAGATCACGTCAATGCGACTTGCGGTTATACCAGAACTAATTTTCTGGATTAAACAGCGCCACCTAGAGGCTAGTTGCACCAACTTTGCAGAGGCCTTCAGGGGCGTCCCACATAAGTGGTCCGAGTTTGGTGTCGATCGGCCATTCCAAAGCGAAGATATGACATCAGTTAGCGTTAGTAGCGTTTTAGCGTGAATATTCGTTAGCTTGTAGCCGGAAGAGTTTTTTCGCGTATCGATCTGGGGAGCACAAGCCAGTATGATGTGTATCCAGAGATGGTCCATGCCAAATTTGGTGTCAATCGGACTTGGCGGTTTCGGAGGAGTTAATTCTGAGCGGCTAGTCAGTTTTCGCGATGTAGCTCGAAAAAAGTTCAGGCGGAAATGGGCGTGGCCTATACCAGGCGATTCAGCATGATCCCCGAACGCGTGGATATAAAGTTTTTGAATATGCGCTTCAGTATGTGGGAGTTATTGCGACTTGAATGCAAAAGTGTTGGACGTTGCTTGTAGCGCCCCTAGCGGTAGAAGTGTGCGAATTTTTGTGCCTGCGGTCGGTGCGGAGAACTTGACCAACCCTGTGAGTTTCAGCGTCCCTGGCATTTACAGGGTATGCTGCAGTAGTGGAACTAGCGGCGGAAGAATAAAAGAATAATAATAATAATAATAACTAGAACTGCAAGCAGTTGTAAGCGGGGTCCAAGCCCCTGGCGAAACTTCGCCCCAGCCCCGCTGAGGGCGCATGAAGTCGTCCCGGCTCCGCACCGCATGCCGCTAAGGTCCCCGAGTCGGGTCTCGACGGGCCGTTCCAATCAGAGGCAAAACGTCCCGCGTTTGAAAATGCCATCGAAACGAATGGGATTTATCGACACATTTCGGCGTCGATTACAGCGCCATGTTTAGGCCGATTTGCACCAAATTTGTCAGGTGGCATCAGGGCCCCAGTGGGAAAATTTGACCCAAATGTGGTATGAATCGCACATGTGGTTACGGAGATATAAGATGCATGTAAGTGAATGGGAGTGTTTTTTCATAAATTATTTATATAGTCACCTTTTGGCCGATTGACACCAAATTTCACACAGCTCTTGGGGAAGTCATGCCGCATAAGGTCCCCAAGTTTGGTGTTGATCGGCCATTCCTAACCTAGGCAAATTGTGGCATGGTTTGAAATCCCATTCATTTCAATGGGCTTTCTGAAGGGCCTTGAGCTTCAATTATAGCGCCACCGTTTGGCCGAATTGTACCAATTTTTTCAGGTATCATCACGGGCCCATGGGGAAGGTTTGACCCAAGTTTGGTGTCAATTGGACCTGCGGTTCTGGAGATATAAAATGAATGGGAGTCAATGGGAGTGTTTTTTTATAAATTATTAATATAGTCACCTTTTAGCCTACTGACACCAAATTTCACACAGCAGTTCCAGAAGTGATGCCGCATAAGATCACCAAGTTTAGTGTTGGTCAGCCATTCCTAACATAGACAAATTATGGCATGGTTTGAAATCCCATTCATTTCAATGGGCTTTCTGAAGGGCTTTGAGGTTCAATTATAGCGCCACCGTTTGGCCGAATTGTACCACATTTTTCAGGTATCATCAGGGCCCCATGGGGAAGAATTGACCCACATTTGGTATAAATAGGAGTTGTGGTTACGGAGATATAAATATGAATGGGAGTGAATGGCAGTGTTATTTCATCAATTATTTATATAGTCACCTTTGGGCCGATTGACACCAAATTTCACACAGCAGTTCCAGAAGTCATGCCGCATAAGATCCTCAACGTTTGGTGCTGGTCAGCCATTCCTAACCTAGGCAAATTGTGGTGTGGTTTGAAATCCCATTCATTTCAATGGGACTTTTTACCGCATTCCAGCTTCAATTACAGCGGCACCTTTAGGCCAAATTTCACCAAATTGGTCAGGTATCATCTTGGGCCCATGGGGAAGATTTGACCCACATTTGGTGTCAATTGGACCTTTGGTACCGGAGATATAAAACGCATGTAAGTGAATGGGAGTGTTTTTTCATAAATTTTTAATATAGTCACCTTTTAGCCGATTGACACCAAATTTCACACAGCAGTTCCAGAAGTCATGCCGCATAAGATCCTGAAGTTTGGTGTTGATCAGCCATTCCTAACCTAGGCAAATTGTGGTGTGGTTTGAAATCCCATTCATTTCAATGGGACTTTCTGAAGGCTTTCAGCTTCCATTATAGCGCCACCGTTTGGCCAAATTATCACCAAATTTGTCAGGTGTAATCAGGGCCCCATGGGAAAGATTTGACCCAAATTTGGTGTCAATCGGACCTGCGGTTCCGGAGATATAAAATGAATGTAAGTCAATGGGATTTTTTTTCGTGTTTAATCGCCAATAACAGCGCCACCTATGGGCACATTAGGATGCACTTTGGTGTCATGAGGTCAGGGGACCATGCTGAACAATTTGGCACAAAGATCACGTCAATGCGACTTGCGGTTATACCAGAACTAATTTTCTGCGTTAAACAGCGCCACCTAGAGGCTAGTTGCACCAAATTTTGCAGAGGTCCTCAGGGGCGTCCCACATAAGTCCTCCGAGTTTGGTGTCGATCGGCCATTCCAAAGCCGAAGATATGACATCAGTTAGCATTAGTAGCGCTTTGCGTGAATATTCATTAGCTTATAGCCGGAAGAGTTTTTCGCGTATCGATCTGGGGAGCACAAGCCAGTATGATGTGTGTCCAGAGATGATCCATGCCAAATTTGGTGTCGATCGGACTTGCGGTTTCGGAGGAGTTAATTCTGAGCGGCTAGTCAGTTTTCGTGATTTTGCGCGAAAAAAGTCTAATGGCGGAAATGGGCGTGGCCTATACCAAGAGATTCAGCATCGATCCCCGAACGCGTGGATATAAGGTTTTCCATATACGCCTTCGTAGGCGGGAGTTCCAAGCCCAAACGCGTTGACCTTGCTTATAGCGCCCCTAGCGGTAGAAGTGTGCGATTTTTTGCGCCTGAGTTACTGCGCAGTGAATTTGACCTACCCTATGAGTTTCACGTCCCTAGCATTTACAGGGTATGCTGCAGTAGTGGAATTAGCGGCGGAAGAATAATAATAATAATAAAATCTGGCGAAAACAATAGGGTTCCTGCACGCTGGTACAGGGAACCGCGATGCCTTGCATTCGCGGTTCCCAGCTCACTCGAGCTTGGACCCTAACTAGAACTGCAAGCAGTTGTAGCGGGTCCAAGCCCCTGCAAACTTCGCCCCTCCCGCTGAGGGCGCTGAGTCGTCCGAGCCCCGCACCAGCCGCGCAAGGTCCCCGAGTTTAATCTCCATCGGCCGTCCCCAACCGCTGCAAAACCTCCCGTGTTTGAAAATGCCATCGGAATGAATGCGATTTAGTGATGCATTTCAGCATCGAAAACAGCGCCATCCGTAGGCCGATTAGCACCAAAGTTTTCAGGTGGCATCAGGGACCCAGTGGGAACACGTGACCCAAATTTAGTATGAATGGGACTTGCGGTTGCGGAGATATAAAATGCATGTAAGTGGATGGCGGTGTTTTTTAATAAATTATTAGCAGAGTCACCTTTTAGCCTACTGACACCAAATTTCACACAGCAGTTCCAGAAGTCATGCCGCATAAGATCCCCAAGTTTGGTGTTGATCGGCCATGCCTAACCTAGGGAAATTGTGGCCTGGTTTGAAATCCCATTCATTTCAATGGGACTTTTTACAGCATTCCAGCTTCAATTACAGCGGCACCTTTAGGCCAAATTTCACCAAATTGGTCAGGTATCATCTTGGGCCCATGGGGAAGAGTTGACCCAAGTTTGGTGTCAATTGGCCCTTTGGTACCGGAGATATAAAATGCATGTAAGTGAATGGCAGTGTTTTTTCATAAATTATTTATATAGTCACCTTTTGGCCGATTGACACCAAAATTCAGACATCATTTTCAGAAGTCATGCCGCATAAGATCATGAAGTTTGGTGTTGATCGGCTATTCCTAACCTAGGTAAATTGTGGCCTGGTTTGAAATCCCATTCATTTCAATGGGCTTTCTGAAGGGCTTTGAGGTTCAATTATAGCGCCACCGTTTGGCCGAATTGTACCAAATTTTTGAGGTATCATCAGGGCCCCATGGGGAAGATTTGACCCAAGTTTGGTGTCAATTGGACCTGCGGTTCTGGAGATATAAAATGAATGGGAGTGAATGGGAGTGATTTTTCATAAATTATTTATATAGTCACCTTTTAGCCAATTGACACCAAATTTCACACAGCAGTTCCAGAAGTCATGCCGCATAAGATACTGAAGTTTGGTGTTGGTCGGCCATTCCTAACCTAGGGAAATTGTGGCGTGGTTTTAAAACCCATTCATTTCAATGGGACTTTTTACGGCATTCCAGCTTCCATTATAGCGCCACCTTTTGGCCAAATATCACAAAATTTCTCAGGTGTAATCAGGGCCCCATGGGGAAGATTTGACCCAAATTTGGTGTCAATCTGACCTGCCGTTCCGGAGATATAAAATGAATGTAAGTCAATGGGATTTTTTTTTTCGCCAATAACAGCGCCACCTATGGGCACATTAGGATGCACTTTGGTGCATAAGGTCAGGGGACCATGCTGAACAATTTGGCACAAAGATCATGTCAATGCGACTTGCGGTTATACCAGAACTAATTTTCTGGATTAAAGAGCGCCACCTAGAGGCTAGTTGCACCAACTTTTGCAGAGGTCTTCAGGGGGGCATCGCACATAAGTGCTCCGAGTTTGGTGTCGATCGGCCATTCCAAAGCAAAGATATGACATCAGTTAGCATTAGTAGCGTTTTGCGTGAATATTCGTTAGCTTATAGCCGGAAGAGTTTTTCGCGTATCGATCTGGGGAGCACAAGCCAGTATGATGTATGTCCAGAGATGATCCATGCCAAATTTGGTGTCGATCGGACTTGCGGTTTCGGAGGAGTTAATTCTGAGCGGCTAGTCAGTTTTCGCATGTAGCTCGAGAAAAAGTTTAGGCGGAAATGGGCGTGGCCTATACCACGTGATTCAGCAGGATCCCCGAACGCGTGGATATAAAGTTTTCCATATCCGCCTTCGTAGGCGGGAGTTCCAAGCTCAAACGCGTTGACCTTGCTTATAGCGCCCCTAGCGGTAGAAGTGTGCGAGTTTTCGGGCCTGAGTTACGTGCACTGAATGTGACCTACACCGTGAAACTTGCGTTCCTAGGAGTTACAGCGTGCAGCTGCAGTACTGGAATCGTGCACGGAAGAATAAAAATAAAAATAATAAAAATCCTAACGATTACAATAGGGTTCCCTGCCACTCAGTGGTATGGGAACCGCGTTACTACAACGCGGGTTCCCAGCCCACCGGGCTTGGACCCCTAAAATCTTAACGAAAACAATAGGGTTCCATGCCACTAGTGGTATGGCCCCAGCTGATACTCTGTCAGCGGGTTCCATGCCCACTCGGGCTTGGACCCCTAATAATAAAAATCCTAACGAAAACAATAGGGTTCCCTGCCACTTCGTGGTATGGGAACAGCGTTACTGTAACGCGGGTTCCCAGCCCACTTCGGGCTTGGACCCCTAATTAAAGCTGCAAGCAGCGATGGGCGAGCCCTCGCACCTGTAGCGCGTCGGGGTGTGAGCTGGTCGCGTTGCATATTGTGGAGCCCTGCCTGCTGCGGCTGTGAATTTTCTATGCAGCCGGAGGCCGCATGAAGGTTTTGTACCTGACTTCCTGTTGCCAGCAGGTGGCGCTATGACTGGGGGTGAATGTCAGCATGTACATGTGTTAAGGGCGGGACTATTATTAAATGTGTAAAATTTCGGTACAGATCTGAGCATCTACAGTGAAGTTACAACCACTTCCTGTGTCATGGCGGCGACTTGATCTTTGGCCTAGCACTACGGACACGCCCATTGACGAAACAGCGCCAAATAGCACAACTTTACATCATCAATGCCTTTAGAAGGCACAGCAGAAAATTGAAGTCTGCCGGACTAAATCCCTAGGAGGAGTTAGTTAAAGTACAGAGTGTGTAAATCATCCAAAATGGCCGCACAATTCAAAATGGCCGACTTCCTGTCGGGTTTAGGGCATCGCTCCAAGAGGCTTTTGTGCGTCTGGACATGATCCATGTGCCACAGAAATTTCGTACATATAGGTAAAGCGTCGTGGCGGGGCTGCTTCGTTAAAGGTCACTTCCTGTTGCCAGCAGGTGGCGCTATGACTGTGGGTGAATGTCGGCATGTACACATGTTCAGGGCTGGGCTCTTGAATAGCGTGCAAAATTTCGTGCAGATCTGAGCATATACAGCCAAGTTGCAACAACTTCCTGTTTACGTGGCGAATCATCGGCGCCACCGGACACGCCATTGACGAAAACGCGCAGATAGCACAACTTTACATCTTCAATGCCTTGAGAAGGCACAGCAGAAATTTGAAGTCGATCCGACTAAATCCCTAGGAGGAGTTCGTTAAAGTGCGCAGTGTGTAAATCGTGCGAAATGGCGGCCAAATTCAAAATGGCGGACTTCCTGTCGAGTTTAGGGCATCGCTCCAAGAGGCTTTTGTGCGTCTGGACATGATACATGTGACACAGAAATTTCATACATGTAGGTCAAACATGCGGCTGGGGCTGCTTCGTTAAAGGTCACTTCCTGTTGCCAGCAGGTGGCGCTATGACTGGGGGTGAATGCCGGCATGTACATGTGTTCAGGGTGGGACTCTTATTAAGCGTGTAAAATTTTGTGCAGATCTGAGCATGTACACTGAAGTTACAACAACTTCCTGTTTCATGGCGAATCATCGACGCCACGGACACGCCCAATGGCGAAAACACGCAGATAGCACAACTTTACATCGTCAATGCCTTCAGAAGGCACAGCAGAAATTCTAAGTCGATCCGACTAAATCCCTAGGAGGAGTTCGTTAAAGTGCGGAGTGTGTAAATCACCAAAACTTTGCCCTAAAATTCAAAATGGCCGACTTCCTGTTGAGTTTAGGGCATCGCTCAAGAGGCTTTTGTGCGTCTGGACATGGTAGATGTACCACAGAATTTTCATACATGTAGGTCAAACGTGTGGCGGGGGCTGCTTCGTTTAAGGTCACTTCCTGTTGCCAGCAGGTGGCGCTATGACTATGGTTGAATGTTGGCATGTACATTTGTTCAGGGCGGGACTCTTGTCAAATGTACAAAATTTGGTGCAGATCTGAGCATTTATAGCGAAGTTACCACAACTTCCTGTTTCATGGCGAATTGTCGACGACGCGGACACGCCCATTGGCGAACAGCGCAGATAGCACAACTTTACATCGTCAATGCCTTGAGAAGGCACAGCAGAAATTTGAAGTCGATCCGACTAAATCCCTAGGAGGAGTTCGTTAAAGTACGAAGTGTGCAAATCGTCCCAAAATGGCCACCAAATTCAAAATGGCGGACTTCCTGTCGAGTTTAGGGTATGGGTTCTTGAGGCTTTTTGTGCGTCTTGATATGATACACGTCCCCACCAAATTTCGTGCATGTAGGTCGAACGGGGACGAGGGGCTAATTTTTTCTAATTTTCTAGGTGGCGCTAGCGAGCCATTTCGCCCCGCCCATCCGCGAAACCCACAAAATACGAAATTTTTCACCAGTCCTGACATGCGTGCCAAATTTGGTGAGTTTTCGAGCATGTTGCGGCGCTGAAAATTGAGCTTACTTTGCAGAAAAATAATAATAATAATAATTAAAGCTGCAAGCAGCGATGGGCGGGCCCTCGCACATGTAGTGCGTCGGGGTGTGACGCTGCCGCGTTGCATATTCTGGAGCTCGGCCGGTGTATCTGTGCATTTGCTACGCGATTCGGACGTTGCATGAAGTTGTTGTACCTAACGTCCTGTTGCCAGCAGGTGGCGCTATGACTGTGGGTGAATGTCGGCATGTACATGTGTTCAGGGCGGGACTCTTGTCAAACATGTAAAATTTCGTGCAGGTCTGAGCATGTACAGTGAAGTTACAACCACTTCCTGTGTCATGGCGAAGACTTGATCTTTGACGTGACGCCATGGACACGCCCATTGACAAAAACCCGCAGATAGCACAACTTTTCATCGTCAATGCCTTTTGAAGGCACAGCAGAATTTTGAAGTCGATCCGACTAAATCCCTAGGAGGAGTTCGTTAAAGTATGGAGTGTGTAAATCGTCCCAAAATGGTCGCACAATTCAAAATGGCCGACTTCCTGTCGGGTTTAGGGCATTGCTCCAAGAGGCTTTTGTGCGTCTGGACATGATAGATGTACCACAGAAATTTCGTACATGTAGGTCAAATGTGCATCGGGGGCTGCTTCGTTAAAGGTCACTTCCTGTTGCCAGCAGGTGGCGCTATGACTGTGGTTGAATGTCGGCATGTAGATTTGTTCAGGGCGGGACTCTTGTCAAAAGTGCCAAATTTCGTCAAGATCTGAGCATGTACAGCTGAAGTTACAACAACTTCCTGTTTCATGGCGAGTCATCGACGCCACGGACACGCCCATTGACGAAAACGCGCAGAGAGCACAACTTTTCATCGTCAATGCCTTTAGAAGGCACTTCAGAAATTTGAAGGCGATCCGACTAAACCCCTAGGAGGAGTTAGTTAAAGTACGGAGTGTGCGAATCGTCCCAAAATGGACACCAAATTCAAAATGGCGGACTTCCTGTCGAGTTTAGGGTATGGGTTCTTGAGGCTTTTTGTGCGTCTTGATATGATACACGTCCCCACCAAATTTCGTGCATGTAGGTCGAACGTGGACGAGGGGCTAATTTTTCCAATTTTCTAGGTGGCTAGCGAAGCCATTTTGACCACGCCCATCCACGAAACCTACAAAATACTGAAATTTTTCACCAGTCCTGACACGCGTGCCAAATTTGGTGAGTTTTCGAGCATGTTGCGACCGCTGAAAATGGGGCTTACTTTGCAGAAAAAAAAAAAAAAAAGAAAGAAAAAATTAAAGCTGCAAGCAGCGATGGCGGACCCTCGCACATGTGGCGTCGGGGTGTGAGCAAGTCGCGTTGCCTATTGTGGACCCCTGCCTGTGCAGCTCTGAATTTGCTATGCGCTTCAGACATTGCATGAAGGTTTTGTACCTCACGTCCTGTTGCCAGCAGGTGGCGCTATGACTGTGGGTGAATGTGGGCATGTACATGTGTTCAGGGCGGGACTCTTATTGAACATGTAAAATTTCGGTACAGATCTGAGCATGTACACTGAAGGTTACAACCACTTCCTGTTTCATGGCGATGAGTTGATCTTTGACGGCACGCCACGGACACACCCATTGACGAAAATGCACAGATAGCACAACTTTTCAGCGTCAATGCCTTTAGAAGGTACAGCAGAAATTTGAAGTCGATCCGCCTAACTCCCTAGGAGGAGTTTGTTAAAGTAGGGAGTGTGCAAATCGTCCCAAAATAGCCATAAAATTCAAAATGGCCGACTTCCTGTTGCGTTTAGGACATCGCTCCAAGAGGCTTTTGGTGCGTCTGGACATAATACACGTGCCACAGAAATTTCGTACATGTAGGTAAAGCGTCGTGGCGGGGACTGCTTTGTTAAATGTCACTTCCTGTTGCCAGCAGGTGGCGCTATGACTGCGGGTAAATGTCGGCATGTACATGTGTTCAGGGCGGGACTCTTGTCAAACGTGCAAAATTTCGTGCAGATCTGAGCATGTACAGCCAAGTTACTACAACTTCCTGTTTCATGGCTGAATCATCGACGCCACGGACACGCCATTGACTAAAACGCCGCAGATAGCACAACTTTACATCTTCAATGCCTTTAGAAGGCACAGCAGAAATTTGAAGTCGATCCGACTAAATCCCTAGGAGGAGTTAGTTAAAGTACGGAGTGTGTGAATCGTCCCAAAATGGCGGCAAAATTGAAAATGGCGGACTTCCTGTCGAGTTTAGGGTATGGGTTCTTGAGGCTTTTTTGTGCGTCTTGATATGATACACGTCCCCACCAAATTTCGTGCATGTAGGTCGAACGTGGACGAGGGCTAATTTTTCTAAATTTTCTAGGTGGCTTAGCGAAGCCATTTTGCTCACGCCATCCGCGAAACCCACAAAATACGAAATTTTTCACCAGTCCTGACATGTGTGCCAAATTTGGTGAGTTTTCGAGCATGTTGCGACCGCGAAAATGGAGCTTACTTTGCAGAAAAATAATAATAATAATAAAGAAAAAAAAAATAATCCTAACAGTTTCAATAGGGTCCTTCAAGCACGTTTCGTGCTCGGCCCTAATTAAAGCTGCAAGCAGCGATGACGGCCTCGCACATGTAGCGCGTCGGGTGTGAGCCGGTCTCGTAGCCTACTGTGGACCCCTGCCAGTGCGGCTGTAAATTTTTATGCGATTCGGACGCTGCATGAAGGTGTTGTAACTCGCTACCTGTTGCCAGCAGGTGGCGCTATGACTGTGGGTGAATGTCAGCATGTATATCTGTTCAGGGCGGGACTCTTGTCAAGCGTGTAAAATTTCGTTCAGATCTGAGCATCTACAGTGAAGTTACAACCACTTCCTGTGTCATGGCGAAGAGTTGATATTTGACGCCACGCCGCAGACACGCCCATTGACATATATGCGCAGATAGCACAACTTTACATCGTCAATGCCTTTAGAAGGCACAGCAGAAATTTGAAGTCGATCCAACTCTATCTCTAGGAGGAGTTAGTTAAAATCACGGAGTGTGTAAATCACCAAAACTTTGCCATAAAATTCAAAATGGCGGACTTCCTGTTGAGTTTAGGGCATCGCTCCAAGAGGCTTTTGTTGCGTCTGGACATGATAGAGGTACCGCAGAATTTTCGTACATGTAAGTCAAACGTGTGGCGGGGCTGCTTTGTTTAAGGTCACTTCCTGTTGCCAGCAGGTGGCGCTATGACTATGGTTGAATGTCGGCATGTACATTTGTTCAGGGCAGGACTCTTGTCAAATGTACAAAATGTGGTGCAGATCTGAGCATGTATAGCGAAGTTACTCCAACTTCCTGTTTCATGGCTGAATCATCGACGCCACGGACACATCCATCGACTAAAACGCCGCAGATAGCACAACTTTACATCGTCAATGCCTTTAGAAGGCACAGCAGAAATTTGATGTCGATCCGCGTAACTCCCTAGGAGGAGTTAGTTAAAGTACGGAGTGTGTAAATCGTCCCAAAATGGTTGCACAATTCAAAATGGCCGACTTCCTGTTGGGTTTAGGGCATGGCTCCAAGAGGCTTTTTTGTGCGTCTGGACATGATAGATATACCACAGAAATTCTGTAACTGTAGGTCAAACGTGGGGCAGGGGTTGCTTCGTTAAAGGTCACTTCCTGTCGCCAGCAGGTGGCGCTATGACTGTGGGTGAATGTTGGCATGTACATGTGTTGAGGGCGGGACTCTTGTCAAACGTGTAAAATTTCGTGCAGATCTGAGCATGTACAGCCAAGTTACTACAACTTCCTGTTTCATGGCGAATCATCGACGCCACGGACACGCCCATTGACGAAAACGCGCAGATAGCACAACTTTACATCATCAATGCCTTTAGAAGGCACAGCAGAAATTTGAAGTCGATCCGACTAAATCCCTAGGAGGAGTTCGTCAAAGTACGGAGTGTGCGAATCGTCCCAAAATGGCGGCCAAATTCAAAATGGCGGACTTCCTGTCGAGTTTAGGGTAAGGGTTCTTGAGGCTTTTTTGTGCGTCTTGATATGATACACGTCCCCACCAAATTTCGTCCATGTAGGTCGAACGTGGACGAGGGGCTAATTTTTTCTAATTTTCTAGGTGGCGCTAGCGAGCCATTTTGCCACGGCCCTCCGCGAAACCCACAAAATACAAAATTTTTCACCAGTCCTGACACGTGTGCCAAATTTGGTGAGTTTTCGAGCATGTTGCGGCCGCGAAAAATGAGCTTACTTTGCAGAAAAATAATAATAAAGAAAAAAAAAAAAATTAAAGCTGCAAGCAGCGATGGGCGGGCCCTCGCACCTATAGCGCGTCGGGGTGTGATGCGGCCGCGTTGCATATTCTGGAGCTCAGCCATAGTGGCTGTCCATTTGCTACGCGCTTCGGACGTTGCATGAAGGTTTTGTACCTCACTTCCTGTTGTCAGCAGGTGGCGCTATGACTGTGGGTGAATGTCGACATTTATGTGTGTTCAGGGCGGGACTGTTGTCAAGCGTGTAAAATTTCGTGCAGATCTGAGCATGGAAAGCCAAGTTATTACCATTTCCTGTTTCATGGCGAAGATTGATCTGGCACGCCACGGACACGCTCCATCGACAACAACGCGCAGATAGCACAACTTTACATCGTCAATGCCTTTAGAAGGCACAGCAGAAATTTAAAGTCGATCCGATTAAATCCCTAGGAGGAGTTAGTTAAAGTATGGAGTTTGTAAATCATCCAAAATTGGCGTAAAATTGAAAATGGCCGACTTCCTGTTGGGTTTAGGGCAGTGGCTCCAAGAGGCTTTTGTGCAACTGGACTTGATACATGAGCCACAGAAATTTTGAACATGTAGGTGAAATGTGCGGCGGGGCTGCTGTTAAAGGTCATACAAGGTCACTTCCTGTTGCCAGTAGGTGGCGCTATGACTGTGGGTGAATGTCGGCATGTACACGTGTTCAGGGCTGGGCTCTTGACAAACGTGCAAAATTTCGTGCAGATCTGAGCATATACAGCCAAGTTGCAACAACTTCCTGTTTCATGGCGAATCATCAACGCCACGGACACGCCATCGACGACAACAGCGCAGATAGCACAACTTTACATCGTCAATGCCTTTAGAAGGCACAGCAGAAATTTGAAGTCGATCCGACGGAACCCCTAGGAGGAGTTAGTTAAAGTACGGAGTGTGTGAATCGTCCCAAAATGGCCGCACAATTCAAAATGGCCGACTTCCTGTCGGGTTTAGGGCATTGCTCCAAGAGGCTTTTTGTGCGTCTGGACATGATCCATGTGCCACAGAAATTTCGTATATGTAGGTCAAAGCGTGCGGCGGGGCTGCTTCGTTAAAGTTCACTTCCTGTTGCCAGCAGGTGGCGCTATGACTGTGGGTGAATGTCGGCATGTACATGCGTGTTCAGGGCTGGACTCTTGACAAGCGTGCAAAATTTCGTGCAGATCTGAGCATATACAGCCAAGTTGCAACAACTTCCTGTTTCATGGCGAATCATCAGCGCCACGGACACGCCCATTGATGAAAACGCGCAGATAGCACAACTTTACATCGTCAATGCCTTTAGAAGGCACAGCAGAAATTTGAAGGCGATCTGACGGAACCCCTAGGAGGAGTTAGTTAAAGTACGGAGTGTGCGAATCGTCCCAAAATGGCAGCCAAATTCAAAATGGCGGACTTCCTGTTGAGTTTAGGGTATGGGTTCTTGAGGCTTTTTTGTGCGTCTTGATATGATACACGTCCCCACCAAATTTCGTCCATGTAGGTCAAACGTGGACGAGGGGCTAATTTTTTCCAGTTTTCTAGGTGGCGCTAGCGAGCCATTTTGCCACGCCCGTACGCGAAACCCACAAAATACGAAATTTTTCACCAGTCCTGACACGCGTGCCAAATTTGGTGAGTTTTCGAGCATGTTGCGGCCGCGAAAATGGGGCTTACTTTGCAGAAAAAAAGAAAAAAAAAAAAAAAAAAAAATAATCCTTACAATTTCAATAGGGTCCTCGCACCGTTAGTGCTCGGGCCCTAAAAATTAAAGCTGCAAGCAGCGTTGGGCGAGCCCTCGCACCTGTAGCACGTCGGGGTGTGACGCGGCCGCGTTGCATGTTCTCGTGCTCTGCCGGTGCGGCTGTGCATTTGCTACGCGATTCGGACGTTGCATGAAGGTTTTGTTCCTCACTTCCTGTCGCCAGCAGGTGCCGCTATGACTGTTGGTGAATGTCGGCATGTACATGTGTTCAGGGCGGGACTGTTATCCTACATGTAAAGTTTGGTGCAGATGTGAGCATGTACAGTGAAGTTACAACCACTTCCTGTGTCATGGCGAAGAGTTGATCTTTGACGCCATGCCACGGATACGCCCATTGACAAAAACTCACAGTTAGCACAACTTTTCATCGTCAATGCCTTTAGAAGGCACAGCAGAAATTTGAAGTCGATCCAACTAAATCCCTAGGAGGAGTTTGTTAAAGTACGGAGTGTGTAAATCGTCCCAAAATGGCCGCAAAATTCAAAATGGCCGACTTCCTGTTGGGTTTAGGGCATGGCTCCAAGAGGCTTTTTTATACTTCTGGACATGATACATGTGCCACAGAAATTTCATACATGTAGGTCAAATGTGCGGCGGGGGCTGCTTCGGTAAAGGTCACTTCCTGTCGCCAGCAGGTGGCGCTATGACTGTGGGTGAATGTTGGCATGTAGATTTGTTCAGGGCGGGACTCTTGTCAAACGTGCAAAATTTCGTGCAGATCTGAGAATGTACACAGAAGTTAGAACAACTTCCTGTTTCATGGCGAATCGTCGACGCCACGGACACGCCCATCAACGAAAACGCGCAGATAGCACAACTTTTCATCGTCAATGCCTTTAGAAGGTACAGCAGAAATTTGAAGTCGATCCGACTAAATCCCTAGGAGGAGTTAGTTAAAGTACGGAGTGTGTAAATCATCCAATAATGGCGGCAAAATTCAAAATGGCCGACTTCCTGTTGGGTTTAGGGTATCGCTCTAAGAGGCTTTTTTGTACCTCTTGACATGATACATGTCCCCCCAAAATTTCGTGCGTGTAGATCAAAGCGTGCGGCGGGGCTGCTTCGTTAAAGGTCACTTCCTGTTGCCAGCAGGTGGCGCTATGACTGGGGTGAATGTCGGCATGTACATGTGTTCAGGGCAGGACTCTTGTCACACGTGTAAAATTTCGTGTAGATCTGAGCATGTACAGCCAAGTTACTACAACTTCCTGTTTCATGGCTGAATCATCAACGCCATCGGACACGCTCCATTGACGAAAACGCGCAGATAGCACAACTTTTCATCGTCAATGTCTTTAGAAGGCACAGCAGAAATTTGAAGTCGATCCGACTAACTCCCTAGGAGGAGTTCGTTAAAGTACGGAGTGTGTGAATCGTCCAAAAATGGCGGGCAAATTCAAAATGGCGGACTTCCTGTCGAGTTTAGGGTATGGGTTCTTGAGGCTTTTTTGTGCATCTTGATATGATACACGTCCCCACCGAGTTTCGTACATGTAGGTCGAACGTGGACGAGGGGCTGCTTTTTCTAATTTTCCAGGTGGCGCTAGCGAGCCATTTTGCCACGCCCATCCGCGAAACCCACAAAATACGAAATTTTTCACCAGTCCTGACATGCGTGCCAAATTTGGTGAGTTTTCGAGCATGTTGCGGCCGCGAAAATTGAGCTTACTTTGCAGAAAAATAAAGAAAAAAAAAAAAAATTAAAGCTGCAAGCAGCGATGGGCGGGCCCTCGCACATGTAGCGCGTCGGGGTGTGAGCTGGTCGTGTTGCCTATTGTGGACACCTGCCTGTGCGGCTGTGAATTTTCTATACGTTTCGGATGCTGCATGAAGGTTTTATAACTCACTTCCTCTTGCCAGCAGGTGGCGCTATGACTGTGGGTGAATGTCGGCATGTACATGAGTTCAGGCTGGGACCCTTATCCTACATGTAAAGTTTGGTGCCGATGGGAACATGTACACTGAAGTTACAACTACTTCCTGTGTCATGGCGAAGAGTTGATCTTTGACGCCACGCCACAGACACGCCCATTGACATATATGCGCAGATAGCACAACTTTACATCGTCAATGCCTTTAGAAGGCACAGCAGAAATTTGAAGTCGATCCGACAAAATCCCTAAGAGGAGTTAGTTGAAATACGGAGTGTGTAAATCACCAAAACTTTGCCATAAAATGCAAAATGGCCGACTTCCTGTTGGGTTTAGCGCATCGCTCCAAGAGGCTTTTGTAGCGTCTGGACATGATAGATGTACCACAGAATTTTCAGTAAATGTAGGTCAAACGTGGGGCGGGGACTGCTTCGTTTAAGGTCACTTCCTGTTGCCAGCAGGTGGCGCTATGACTATGGTTGAATGTTGGCATGTATATTTGTTCAGGGCTGGACTCTTGTGAAATGTACAAAATATGGTGCAGATCCGAGCATGTATAGCGAAGTTACTACAACTTCCTGTTTCATGGCGAATCAGTAGGCATCACGGACACGTCCATCGGCAACAGCGCAGATAGCACAACTTTACATCTTCAATGCCTTTAGAAGGCACAGCAGAAATTTGAAGTCGATCCGACAAAATCCCTAGGAGGAGTTAGTAAAAATGCGGAGTGTGTAAATCGTCCAAAAATTTACTTAAAATTCAAATTGGCTGACTTCCTGTTTGGTTTAGGGCATCGCTCCAAGATGCTTTTTTGTACCTCTGGACATGATACATGTGCCACAGAAATTTCATTCATGTAGGTCAAACGTGGGGCGGGGGCTGCTTCGTTAAAGGTCACTTCCTGTTGCCAGCAGGTGGCGCTATGACTGTGGGCGAATATCGACATGCAGATGTGTTCAGGGCGGGACTCTTGTCAATAGTATAAAATTTGGTGCAGATCTGAGCATGTACAGTGAAGTTACAACAACTTCCTGTTTCATGGCGAATCATCGACGCCACGGACACGCCCATCGCCGAAAACGCGCAGATAGCACAACTTTTCATCGTCAATGCCTTTAGAAGGCACAGCAGAAATTTGAAGTCGATCCGACTAAATCCCTAGGAGGAGTTCGTTAAAGTACGGAGTGTGTGAATCGTCCCAAAATGGCGGCCAAATTCAAAATGGCGGACTTCCTGTCGAGTTTAGGGTATGGGTTCTTGAGGCTTTTTTGTGCGTCTTGATATGATACACGTCCCCACCAAATTTCGTCCATGTAGGTCGAACGTGGACGAGGGGCTAATTTTTTCTAATTTTGTAGGTGGCGCTAGCGAGCCATTTTGCCCCGCGCATCCGTGAAACCCACAAAATACGAAATTTTTCACCAGTCCTGACATGCGTGCCAAATTTGGTGAGTTTTGGAGCATGTTGCAGCCGCGAAAATTGAGCTTACTTTGCAGAAAAAAGAAAAAAGAAAAAAGAAAAAAAAAATTAAAGCTGCAAGCAGCGATGGGCGGGCCCTCGCAGCACCTGTAGCAGCGTCGAGGGTGTGATCCGCCGCGTTGCATATTCTAGAGCTCTGCCGGTGCGGCTGTGCATTTTCCACGCGATTCGGACGTTACATGAAGGTTTTGTACCTCACTTCCTGTTGCCAGCAGGTGGCGCTATGACTGTGGGTGATTGTCGGCATGTACATGAGTTCAGGGCGGGACTCCTATCCTACTTGTAAAGTTTGGTGCAGATGTGACCATCTACAGTGAAGTTACAACCACTTCCTGTATCATGGCGATGGATTGATCTTTGACGTCACGCCACGGACCGCTCCATCGATGAAAACGCGCAGATAGCACAACTTTTCATCGTCAATGCCATTAGAAGGCACAGCAGAAATTTGAAGTCGAACCGACAAAATCCCTAGGAGGAGTTAGTTAAAGTACAGAGTGTGTAAATCGTCCAAAATGGACGCATAAAATAGAAAATGGCCGACTTCCTGTTGGGTTTAGGGCATCGCTCCAAGAGGCTTTTTTGTACGTCTGGACATATTACACGTGCCACAGAAATTTTGTACATGTAGGTAAAACATGCGGCGGGGGCTGCTTCGTTAAAGGTCACTTCCTGTTGCCAGCAGGTGGCGCTATGACTGTGGGTGAATGTCGGCATGTAGATTTGTTCAGGGTGGGACTCTTGTCAAACGTGTAAAATTTCGTGCGGCTCTGAGCAGGTATGGTGAAGTTACAACAACTTCCTGTTTCATGGCGAATCATCGACGCCACGGACACGCCCATCGACGAAAATGCGCACAAAGCACAACTTTTCATCGTCAATGCCTTTAGAAGGCACAGCAGAAATTTGAAGTCGATCCGACTGAATCCCTAGGAGGAGTTCGTTAAAGTACGGAGTGTGTAAATCGTCCCAAAATGGCCGCAAAATTCAAAATGGCGGACTTCCTGTTGAGATTAGAGGAGTGGTCCAGGAGGCTTTTGTAGCGTCTGGACATGATAGATGTACCACAGAAATTCCGTAACTGTAGGTTAAACGTGGGGCTGGAGCTGCTTCGTTAAAGGTCACTTCCTGTCGCCAGCAGGTGGCGCTATGACTGTGGGTAAATGTCGGCATGTACTTGTGTTCAGGGCGGGACTCTTGTCAAACGTGCAAAATTTCATGCAGATGTGAGCATGTACACTGAAGTTATAACAACTTCCTGTTTCATGGCGAATAATCGACGCCACGGACACGCCCATCGACGAAAACGCGCAGATAGCACAACTTTTCATCGTCAATCCCTTTAGAAGGCACAGCAGAAATTTGACGTCGATTAGACTAAATCCCTAGGAGGAGTTAGTTAAAGTACGGAGTGTGGAAATCGTCCCAAAATGGCGGCACAATTCAAAATGGCGGACTTCCTGTTTGGTTTAGGGCATCGCTCCAAGAGGCTTTTTTGTGCGTCTGGACATGATACATGTGCCACAGAAATTTCGTACATGTAGGTCAAACGTAGAGTGGGGGCTGTTTCGTTAAATGTCACTTCCTGTTGCCAGCAGGTGGCGCTATGACTGTGGGCGAATGTTGGCATGTAGATGTGTTCAGGGCGGGACTCTTGTCAAAGCGTGCAAAATTTCGTGCAGATCTGAGCATGTACACCAAAGTTACAACAACTTCCTGTTTCATGGCTGAATCGTCGACGCCACGGACACGCCCATTGACGAAAACGCGCAGAGAGCACAACTTTACACCCTCAATGCCTTTAGAAGGCACAGCAGAAATTTGATGTCGATCCGACAAAATCCCTAGGAGGAGTTAGTTAAAGTACGAAGTGTGCAAATCGTCCCAAAATGGTCACCAAATTCAAAATGGCGGACTTCCTGTCGAGTTTAGGGTATGGGTTCTTGAGGCTTTTTGTGCGTCTTGATATGATACATGTCCCCACCAAATTTCGTGCATGTAGGTCGAACGGGGACGAGGGGCTAATTTTTTCAAATTTTGCAGGTGGCGCTAGCGAGCCATTTTGCCACGCCCATCTGCGAAACCCACAAAATACGAAATTTTTCACCAGTCCTGACATGTGTGCCAAATTTGGTGAGTTTTCGAGCATGTTGCGGCCGCGAAAAATGAGCTTACTTTGCAGAAAAATAAAGAAAGAAAGAAAGAAAGAAAAAAAAAATTAAAGCTGCAAGCAGCGATGGGCGGGCCCTCGCACATGTAGTGCGTCGGGGTGTGACGCTGCCGCGTTGCATATTCTGGAGCTCGGCCGGTGTATCTGTGCCTTTGCTACGAGATTTGGACGTTGCATGAAGGTTTTGTACCTCACTTCCTGTTGCCAGCAGGTGGCGCTATGACTATGGTTGAATGTCTGCATGTACATGAGTTCAGGGCGGGACTCTTATCGTACATGTAAAGTTTTGTGCAGATGTGATCATCTACAGTGCAGTTACAACCACTTCCTGTATCATGGCGATGACTTGATCTTTGACGCCACGCCACGGACACGCCCATTGACGAAAACGCGCAGATAGCACAACTTTACATCGTCAATGCCTTTAGAAGGCACAGCAGAAATTTGAAGTCGATCCGACTCTATCTCTAGGAGGAGTTAGTTAAAATACGGAGTGTGTAAATCACCAAAACTTTGCCATAAAATTCAAAATGGCCGACTTCCTGTTGAGTTTAGGGCAACGCTCCAAGAGGCTTTTTTGTGCGTCTGGACATGATAGATGTACCACAGAAATTTCGTACATGTAGGTCAAACCTGTGTCGGGGGCTGCTTCGTTGAAGGTCACTTCCTGTTGCCAGCAGGTGGCGCTATGACTATGGTTGAATGTTGGCATGTACATTTGTTCAGGGCGGGACTGTTGTCAAATGTACAAAATTTGGTGCAGATCTGAGCATGTACAGCCAAGTTACTACAACTTCCTGTTTCATGGTGAATTGTCAATGCCACGGACACGCCCATCGACGAAAACGCCCAGATAGCACAACTTTAGATCGTCAATGCCTTTAGAAGGCACAGCAGAAATTTGAAGTCGATCCGACTAAATCCCTAGGAGGAGTTAGTTAAAGTACAGAGTGTGTAAATCGTCCAAAAATGGCGGCACAATTCAAAATGGCCGACTTCCTGTCGAGTTTAGGGTATGGATTCTTGAGGCTTTTTTGTGCATCTTGATAGGATACACCTCCCCCCAAAATTTTGTGCGTGTAGATCAAACGTGCGGCGGGGGCTGCTTCGTTAAAGGTCACTTCCTGTTGCCAGCAGGTGGCGCTATGACTGTGGGTGAATGTCGGCATGTAGATTGGTTCAGGGCGGGACTCTTGTCAATAGTGTCAAATTTCGTGCAGATCTGAGCATGTACAGCCAAGTTACAACAACTTCCTGTTTCATGGCGAATCATCGAAGCCACGGACACGCCCATTGACGAAAACGCGCAGATAGCACAACTTTGAATCGTCAATGCCTTGAGAAGGCACAGCAGAAATTTGAAGTTGATCCGACTAAATCCCTAGGAGGAGTTCGTTAAAGTACGAAGTGTGCAAATCGTCCCAAAATGGCCACCAAATTCAAAATGGCGGACTTCCTGTCGAGTTTAGGGTATGGGTTCTTGAGGCTTTTTTGTGCGCCTTGATATGATACACGTCCCCACCAAATTTCGTGCATGTAGGTCGAACGCGGATCGAGGGGCTAATTTTTTCTAATTTTCTAGGTGGCGCTAGCGAGCCATTTTGCCACGCTCATCCGCTGAAACCCACAAAATACTGAAATTTTTCACCAGTCCTGACATGCGTGCCAAATTTGGTGAGTTTTCGAGCATGTTGAGGCCGCTAAAATTGAGGCTACTTTGCAGAAAAAAGAAAGAAAAAAAAATAAAATAATTAAAGCTGCAAGCAGCGATGGTCGGGCCCTCGCACCTGTAGCGCGTCGGGGTGTGAGCTGGTCGCGTTGCCTATTGTGCACCCCTGCGTGCACGGCTGTGAATTTTCTATGCGCTTCGAGGCTGCAGGAAGGTTTTGTACCTCACTTCCTGTTGCCAGCAGGTGGCGCTATGATTGGGGTGAATCGCAGCATGTACATGTGTTAAGGGCGGGAGTCTTATTAAATGTGTAAAATTTTGTGCAGATCTGAGCATGTACAGCCAAGTTATAACAACTTCCTGTTTCATGGCTGAATCATCGACGCCATCGGACACGTCCATCGATGAAAACGCGCAGATAGCACAACTTTACATCGTCAGTGCCTTGAGAAGGCAAAGCAGCAATTTGAAGTCAATCCGACTAAATCCCTAGGAGGAGTTCGTTAAAATATGGAGTGTGTAAATCATCCAAAATTGCCATAAAATTCAAAATGGCGGACTTCCTGTTTGGTTTACGGCATCGCTCCAGGAGGCTTTTGGTACGTCTGGACATGATCCATGTGCCACAGAAATTGTGTACATGTAGGTCAAACGTGGTCCGGGGCTGTTCCGTTAAAGGTCACTTTCGGTTGCCAGCAGGTGGCGCTATGACTGGGGGTGAATGTCGGCATGTAGGTTTGTTCAGGGCAGGACTGTCATGCTACGTGTAAAATTTCGTGCAGATCTGAGCATGTACAATGAAGTTACAACAACTTCCTGTTTCATGGCGTAATCATCGACGCCATCGGACACGCTCCATTGACGAAAACGCGCAGATAGCACAACTTTGCATCGTCAATGCCTTTAGAAGGCACAGCAGAAATTTGAAGTCGATCCGACTAAATCCCTAGGAGGAGTTAGTTAAAGTAGGGAGTGAGTAAATAGTCCAAAAATGGCCATAAAATTCAAAATGGCCGACTTCCTGTGGAGTTTAGGGCATCGCTCCAAGAGGCTTTTTGGTACGTCTGGACATGATACATGTGCCACAGAAATTTCATAAGTGTAGGTCAAACGTGCGGCGGGGGCTGCTCCGTTAAAGGGCACTTCCTGTCGCCAGCAGGCGGCGCTATGACTGTGGTTGAATGTTGGCATGTACATGTGTTCAGGGCGGGACTCTTGTCAAATGTGCAAAATTTGGTGCAGATCTGAGCATTTATAGTGAAGTTACTTCAACTTCCTGTTTCATGGCGAATCGTCGACGGCACGGACACGCCCATCGACGAAAACGCGCAGATAGCACAACTTTACATCTTCAATGCCTTGAGAAGGCACAGCAGAAATTTGAAGTCGATCCGACTAAATCCCCAGGAGGAGTTCGTTAAAGTACGAAGTGTGTGAATCCTCCCAAAATGGCCGCAAAATTCAAAATGGCGGACTTCCTGTCGAGTGTAGGGTATGGGTTCTTGAGGCTTTTTTGTGCGTCTTGATATGATACACGTCCCCACCAAATTTCGTCCATGTAGGTCGAACGGGGACGAGGGGCTAATTTTTTCCAATTTTCTAGGTGGCGCTAGCGAGCCATTTTCCCACACCCGTCCGCGAAACCAACAAAATACGAAATTTTTCACCAGTCCTGACATGCGTGCCAAATTTGGTGAGTTTTCGAGCATGTTGCGGCCGCGAAAATGGGGCTTACTTTGCAGAAAAGGAAAAAGAAAAAAAAAAAAAAAAATTAAAGCTGCAAGCAGCGATGGTCGGGCCCTCGCACATGTAGCGCATCGGGGTGTGACGCTGCCGCGTTGCATATTCTGGAGCTCTGCCGGTGCATCTGTGCATTTGCTACGCGATTTGGACGTTGCATGAAGGTTTTGTACCTCACATCCTGTTGCCAGAAGGTGGCGCTATGACTGTGGATGAGTGTCAATTGTGTAAAATTTGGTGCAGATCTGAACATGTACATTGAAGTTACAACCACTTCCTGTGTCATGGCGAAGACTTGATTTTGACGCCACGCCACGGACACGCTGATTGATGAAAACGCGCAGATAGCACAACTTTTCATCGTCAATGCCTTTAGAAGGCACAGCAGAAATTTGAAGTCGATCCGACTAAATCCCTAGGAGGAGTTTGTTAAAGTACGGAGTGTGTAAATCACCAAAATGTTGCCATAAAATTAAAAATGACTCCCCTACACTGTTGAGTGTAGGGGAGTGGTCCAAGAGGCTTTTTGGTGCAACTGGACATGATACATGAGCCACAGAAAATTTGAACATGTAGGTCAAACGTGCGGCAGGGGCTGCTTCATTAAATGTGACACAAAGGTCACTTCCTGTTGCCAGCAGGTGGCGCTATGACTGTGGGTTAATGTCGGCATGTACATGAGTTCAGGCTGGGACCCTTATCCTACATGTAAAGTTTGGTGCCGCTGTGAACATGTACACTCAAGTTACAACTACTTCCTGTGTCATGGCGAAGACTTGATGTTTGACGCCACGCTACAGGCCTAGTCTTTGTTCTGTTGAGGTCATAAAGGACAACACTCATAGAACAGAAAGTGCACATTACATCAATGTCTTTTAAAAAATTTTTAACAATATGATCATTAGACGGGTAAAACTTATGAAATTTTAAAAGATATTTCTCTAATTTTGTAGGTCAGCAAATACCAGTCAATTTGCACAGATACCCGTCTAGCCGTCCCCGCGACAGGTGACGTCAGGGGAGCATTTCGGAAGTGACGTCAGGTCCCGGAAGTTTTCGTGATGTAGCCTAAGACATACTGGGAAGCAGTGTTAAGTTTTGTAAGATAAATAAGTAAGATAAGATAGTAAGATAAATATATTGTGGTCAACAGGGAAATATACATCATACAATGCATTAGACTTTTAAATGTCACAGTTTGTCCTATAAAGTTTGTGTAAATAATAAATTTAATTAACTGGACTAAGTAGTTTTTTTATTTTTTTATTTATTTTTTGGACTGGTCTATGTTAGCTGAGGGGTGTTTAACCACGGTTTGATACAGTGAAATGTAGGTAAAAATTCCAGAGAAACACACATAAGTGTCTTTATGAGTAAAATTAGAAATACTAAGGCTCTATATTTCGGTCGACTGATCACAGGATGTCTGTGTCGTCAATCACGTACACGCCCCCGTGTGACGTCACCGGTAGGTTTGCCCCCTTTCAAAAGCAAACAGCGAGAGCTGCGGCTCTTTGTAGCTACTTCGCCAGTTCGAGAGAACACAGTGATTTAGCTGCTCCTACTGCTTTAATAGCAAACACTCTTTCACACACTCTTACACACACACACTTCCACAGACGCTCCACAGCATTCATTCTCATCTCCGAGGATTTGTCGAGGAATTGTCGTCTACTTCTGCAAGGTAAGTTTGACTTCTTCCTGGTTACTTAGCGTGGCAACGTGAGCTGTTTACTGATTTAATGTAGTGGTATTGTTAGCGAGCAGTGAGGAGCTGGACAGCTTTGTTACCGTTTCAATTCAGTAGCAGTTGCTGACAATAACACTGTGTAGGCTACGTAGCGTTAGCAGCTGTTGTTGCTACCAGAAGCTAACATTAGCAGCGTGTGGTCGACCACCGCGCCCCTGCCCCGCGCCACAGCTACGTGTGTAGCTGGTGTGTTAAATTACTTAGTTCATGTGATAAAGCGTCGCTATCAGTTTTCACTAGAGCTTTGCCAGAACGCTGGATGGTAGTTGTACTTTCTGATGCACAAATCGAGGAAGAGAGAAGCCCAGCTGTGTTACTGAGGGATTCCCCACAAGGTAACTGTAAACATTACCGAGTTGCGGCAGGCACGTGGCGCTTGTTAACAATAGAAATTAAGCCAGTGGATGCTGGAACATGGAGGGGAAGTGTCCGACACAGTTTGTGTTCATGTCTTTGTTTTTGTTGAGAGGTGATCCAAATTAATGTAACTGCTTTAGCGGTGTCTGTAAGGGGGAGTCCAGGCGTGAGCCTTTGTGTTGGTCTGTTGTTTGGTACCGTGAATGTAACGTGACTGATTGTAAGCGGGCGCCATCTTGATTATTGCGCAATAGGATATCGGCGAGCTGCCTGCATGCTGTGTGTTTTTCGGCAGACAGGAAACCTAATGATTCACAACACACGGTGATTTTCAGCCATTATGTGGTCGATGGTTATATAGACATGTAGGTGGTACCAGTGGCAGTGGTGCTCTGGGGGAAATTAAGTGATAGAGAAGTTGTTGTTTTGGGCTTTAACTTCGAAACCCGCCGATGTTGTGGTTCCGACTGTAAGCCGCCATGTTGGTTATTGCGCAATATTTCTGTAGGAGGAAACATAACTCTTGATCATAGCTTGATCAATAAATGTCAGCCTTTAACAGTAAAGATTGCAGATTAGAAAATATTGTATAACTGTTGTATTTTAGTCTGTTTTCATCAGAGCTACAGTTACAGTAGCATTGTAGGTGTATTACAATATATTCAGTGGCATTAAAAGCTTCAGCATGATGATTTTGATAGTTTATTGCATGACAATCTGGCATTTAATACCAGGCGACACGAAAAATATCCAAACTGTATTGCATCTCCATGTAGTCAGTCAAGTGTAAAAAAAATATATCTATCTATATATCTATATCTATAGTGTATACTGATGGATATGATTTATATTCATTGGCTTTGACTTTTCAAAGGAGATAAATCAAATAAATTAAATATTTGGCTTAGAGTTTGCAGTTTTTGTTGTTAGATATTGTCAGGTGTTGGCTTGGGAAAGCTTTTATTAGCATTGTGTTTTTGCTGTGTTTGAGTTTGGAAAAGTGTAATGTCTTCCTGTAAACATTCTTGTTGTGTATGTTCACAGGTCTTGCTAAATTGTTCCATTTGCAGTAGGGCTGAACGATTTTGGAAAATAATCTAATTGCATTTTTTTAACGAATATTGCATTCGATTAATGCGAATTTTAAGCTCTTTAATTTCTGCATTATTCAAACGGACAAGCAGTAGCGTTTAACCAGGCCACTAGACAGACTGGCTCTTGCTGGACAAGAACCTCCCTGGGCCTCTTTTGGCGTTTAGTTTGAAACGCCAATTTACAGATATTTCCTGAGCTGACTGGTGGCTGTGTGTGTGAGCAGGCGCCGATCGCCACAATACGCTTACCTTACTACACGCCTCTTTCTGTTGTGCATTTTTATGTCCATCAAAGCCGCGGAGGGCCCGACGATTTCACCCACCACCACCAAGTTACCTGCGGTGGCGGCTGCTACTTTCATTCCATGTGACATTAAAGTTTATGTAGCTGAGCTTCTGTCAAGCTTAAGGCCATTTTACAACAAGAAGGCAAGTTACAGCGTAACGTGCAGACGAAGCATTAACTTCGTAAGACTGCTTTCCGCTTGGGTGTCATGTGACCAGAGTATAATCGCCGCCTTTGCGATTAGAAAATTGCGTTTTATTAAATCATGATTAAATCGCAAATGCAATTAATCGTTCAGCCCTAATTTGCAGCTTATAGCATTAAGTTAGTGTTTGGATTGTGGTGTGTTGCTGTAGGCTTGGTTTATTTTAACCTGACGTGTATGGGTCTTGACAGTGTTGGCTTTCTGAGTGCTAGTGTGGATTGCAGTATACCAACAGGTGAATGTCAGCTGTGTCCTCCTACTGTAGGTGTAATGTGTTGATGTTTAGTAACCATTTGTGTTTACTGTCTGTTTAAGTTATTGTTGCTTCCCGAAGTCTGCAACTTTTACTGCATTGTCAGTCCTTGATATTTTGTGTGCATTTTGTAGTCTGTATACTTTGTAATATTCTAGTCATTCTTGGTTACAAGAGTTTTTTCTTTGATGCTAATCATTTGCTGTGTGTCTTTTAGGATGCCACGCGGGAAATCGCACCGTCGTGCCCTCGCTGCTTCGCGCAGGGAGGCAGAGAAGGCGGCAGAGAGACACACGTTGGGAGTATCGCAGGGGCCTGGCCCCTGACTTTGTTGGATGTAAGTGGCCAAAAGATTTCATCTTTTCTATATATTTTTTTGTCTTTATTTGAAAGGGACATTGCACAACAAATGTGTTACACAAGACAGAGATAGCTTCAAGCTAATTTTCATCTGTAGTCCCTGGGCAGAGGCAAAATGACAGCAGGTTTATACAATGGACAAGGAGCATTCTTACTAGTAATGAAATACAACACCAACAGGAGAAGCACCTCAACAAACATAAAATTACAATATTTACAATAAATTTCTATCTCAATTTTTATTTGTTTTTTTTTCTCCTTTTCCTATACTTTTAACAATACCCCAATAAACCAGATTTGTGTTAATGTTCACAAATCTGTCCGGCTTACAACCACTTCTTCAAGTTGAGTTTAAACTGCTGCAAGGTATTACTCTCACGAACAGTTAATGGCAACACGTTCCACATCCCCACAGCTTTCACAGAGAAGCAATTCTGTCCAAAGGTAGAGGACCTGAAGTTGCTATAACAATCTCCTGTAGAGGAGGCACGCGTTGATCTAAGTCCTACGTCTTCACAAGATTTCACAAACATTCTCAGTGGCTGAGGGGCCAGATCATGAAGAATTTTATATACTAAGTTGACATTTGAAAACAAAACAAAATTTTGAAAAGTCAATAATCCATATTTCTTCACAATGTTACAGTAGTCATATGAAACTGTTTTTTTTTTTTAATCTAAAATTTTAAGTGCCTGTTTACACAAGCTTTGAAGTGATTGTAACACAGACTTGGTTGATAGAGACCACGTTAGTGAAACAGTTGTGATACATTGTCATTTCTCATTTGTCTTTCCCTTTGTCTGTCTCATAAATAGGTGAAGGCACCGGAAACGCCACCAAGTTCGCAAATGGCCAGTTTCTCCACACACCAATCGGCAGCACAAACTGGTCATTCCAGCTGTTCCTCCAGGGAACAAGGTAAATTGTGTTGTACTTAGTAGAGTAGATCCTTGCTGAGAGTAAGAGCTTGTAATATTGGTGGTAACATGTTGTCTTTGTCTTTTCACAGTTTGTTCTTGTGGTTGGCGACAGTCATCTGCGTGCTTTCGCAGACCACGTTTTGGCCATCCCACCTGGAATCCTCTCCTTTGGGTTCATGTCCACTCCTGGCGCGTGTGCTGCTCAGCTGAGGACAGAGTTGGTCCAGGCTAAACTCCCTCGTCTTCCTGACCTCGCCTGTGTTCTTGCTCCCAGCAACAACCTCACCGCCAGTCGGACGCCTTTGTGAGGCCGGCCACGCCTTTCATGCGCTCCTCCGAAGCACCTGCGAACTCTTTCCTGACGTAGGTCCTTCTTATGTATTGTTCTATCTGTAATATGTGTGTTACTATAGTTATTGATGTTTATTGGGTGTTGTGATTAACAACTATTATTCTGTGTAGGTGTTCGTCATGGACTTTGTTCCACGCCTGACGGTTGCACCTGACGTACAGGAAGCTTTTCGTTGTGAGTTCCACAGAGTGGCAGCGGGCTCGGTGAGTCTGAAATTAGATTTCACTAAGGCAAATAATGATCAAGCTTTTAGGAAATGCAGCCAAGTATTGCAAAGACTCATATTGGGGTTGTCTTTGTTTTTAAGGTCTGAAGTACTACTCCTGTTCCGACCGGTTCCCCCTGAGCGATCGCTCTCTGTGGGCCAGAGATGGCGTAAGTACAATATCTATTAAATAGGAAGGGGGGGATACTATTCTGTGTGTTTCAATTCATAGACAAATGTTGACACTGACAACTTTGTTCCTTCGTTTCCATTCTTTGTTCCAGGTCCACTTGAGTGACGACCACGGCATGGTCGTCCTCTCTGAGGTGCTCTGGAATGCTGCTCTGGAGCATCTGCAGACGTCAGCGGCTGCCCAGCTCCAGGCTGCTGCTCTGCCTGCTGAGCCTGCTCGTCCTGCTTCTCCTCGGGTCCGTCCGCTTGTCGTTGTGCGTAAAGAGGACGGTGTCCGTCGGCAGGGGAAACCTAAACCTCATCCAGATGCTGATGGATTTCTGCCAGTGGAGAGCCGGAAGGTAACACTTGCACGCTGAAATTAAACTGGCACCTTGTTTCTGTGGTGGTAAAAGTAATGTTTTGTAATAAAAGGTTGTTTTCTTTTTTCTTATGTAGAGGAAGACATCAGGGGAAGCTTCCTCAGGTGGTTCCAAGAGTATGACACAAGAGCAGGTTTGTTTTGGTCTTGTGCTTTTATATTAACAGTGAGATTCATTTAGAGTAGGAATTAATGCTGTATCTGTATTTGTTCACAGGCGGCGATAACACTTCGCGAGTGTTTTATCGCCCTCAACCCTGTACGGTTCAGTGAGTCCATGTTGGCCAGCATGGACGCAGTTGTGCCGTCCCATTTGCCTGGTCATGAGGGCGTTCCTGTTCCACCAGCCAAGGTAATTTTACATTCACGTTCAACCTTTTCATTTCCTGCTTCTTTAAACATGAACAGAACTGTGGTCAGAAATGTTTTTTATAGAGTTACACTTGGATTGTGATGGAATGACTTTCCCCATCACATTCAAACATTATCATCCATCACATATTTCAAGAAGTCATACAAAGTGCTTCTTCTTGATAGTCACACAGTGATTGCTCATGTATAGATTCTATTTTCACCATATTTAATGTTTCTTTTGTTGGTATCTGTCTAGTCAATTTCCTGTATTATTGTGTTGAAATTGGCCTTATTGTTGCTGCAGAACAGGAACCTGCTGTAAACCAGCTTTTAAACAGAGTCAGGCCAGTTTTATTGTAACTAAATAGTTGGTTTTAAACTTTTGTCTAAGACATGAAATAAGTGAGTGATTCGAATGTAAGATGGATGTTGCAAATATAATAGCTCAATGATTTTATTGATTTGTTTTGTCTTTACTTTAGACGCACCGTGTGAGACCTCGGCCAGAGCGAGTTGCCTCCCAGAGGAGATCTGCAAAGCGCCAGGTTTGTAATCGTTTGCTTGAAGGTTTAATGATTTTAAGCTGTTTATCCATGGAGAGAGTGCTGATGTCACTGCCATCATTATAAAGGTGTCTAAATAGCTCTTTCTTGTCTCCAGGAGCCGGCACCCACCCGGGCGGTGTACGAGTTAGCGGAGATGTCCCCTGCTGTCTCAGAGGGCCAGGTTTGTTTTTTTTCCTGTGAAATATTGTCATATTTGTTTTGTTCAAGGGACAAAACAGAAAACCATTGTGTTTAGTGTCATTGTGTGTAAAATGTTGTTTTTCCATTCTTTTGTCATAGGTTCAGGAGCCGGCCCCCCCCCTGGTGACCGAGTCTGCTGGGCAGCCTACTGATGTGTGTGAGGACCAGGTCAGTGTGCTTTTATGTCACAGCCCTACTGTAATGTGCTGTGAAATGTATTTTCTTTTCTGGTGTTGTATGGGTTGATGTTTACGTACAGGTCACTAATGTTGTAATATCAGTTTTTAGCACCAGGCAGCACCTGGCTTGGTGTACGCTTTCCCAAGGACATAACCAGTTATTGACAGTGTGCAAATTGTTTTGATGAAGTGTGTGTAAATGCAAAAGTCTATGGAGTCATAAACATTTGATTAATAAGTATGTGGTTTGTTTCCAGCACCCCTGTGACAGCAAGGGAGATGCTGCTCCTCCCTCTGTGACCTGTGGTGCTCCTCCTGTGATCTCTGCTGGTGATGCTGCTGCTGCGCCCTCTACAGGTCACGTGAGCAATGACAGTGTCTCTTATTTTGTTCAAGGGTCATTTCATCAGGGTGCAGAATTCCTTGGCAGCAACAGAAACAAGCAGTGTGCTTGTAACAGTATTGTAGCCATGATGACACACGTCACAAAGAGCTTGCTAACCTGGGATGAAGATGATTTAGCTGATATTTTGTTTTCCGGTAATGAGTTGTACAGTTACATGTTGCAGCACAATATGATCAGTGCTGCTGAGGGCAGCGGTTACATTTTGGTTAGTGAACTGCCAAAAGAGTATTTCATACAAAACCAAAAATTTCAGTTGGAGTACTTGCCGACCCTGACTGGAATAATTGGCGTAGATGGATATGATGGTGGTTTGTGGCCGTTCGTAATGCCTTTGGATGTGGCTTTTCAGACAGCGCTAATTCAAGCAGACGCATGTCTGCTTAACATTAGAAGTAACATCTGTGCTGTATTTAAACTAGGACAGAGTGATTCTGGAGACACATATAGGTTTGCCGTGTTTGATCCACACCCTCGCAGCAGTGAAGGGGCTTTGGATGTTGACGGAACAAGTATGCTGTCTAATTACAGTAATTTACAGTTGTTGCATAAACACATCACAAATCTTGTAAACTCGTTGTATGATGAGGATACCGACACCTCTGCCAAATTCTTTGAAGTGACTCCTGTAAAAATTTCAGTGGTTAGTGGCCCGAGAAGTCCTGAAACTGCCTTTGAACATATTGACCTGATGCAGCTGAGTGGAGACAGTGCTGACGCATGTCCACACACAGTCTGTGCGGTTAACAGTGCATCAGTTGTTGATATGGAGCAAATGGCAGTGGATGGAGATTGTGTTGACACACCTGGCTGCATTCCAATGGCAACATCAAATAAGGTTACAATGAGTGATACAGAACTTAATTCAGATGTTGTATTTGTGAGCGTCACAAGTAAAGAACTGCAGTTTAATCCTCTTCGTAATGATGTTGCACAAGCTCTGTGCACACGGCTGAATGTAGTGTCAGAGAAGGTTGATGTAGTTTCTTGTAATGTTGGTGTGTTGGGAGCTCCGTGTATGAATGATAAAATAGTTGGCGATGGAAGTTGTTTTTTAGAGCAGTCAGTCAAGCTGTCTGTGGCACACAGAAGTATCACAGAAAAATTAGACTGGCTGTGGTTAAGCAATTGGAAAGCAACGCTGCGGCGTATGAGAGTATTTTGGATAGTAACTATTCATCAATGGCAGAATACCTCAGCGTGTCAAAAATGCAGTATGTTAACACATGGGCGACACAGGTGGAGATTCAAGCAGCAGCGGATTGGTTAGGAGTAAATATATTCACATACTGCAATAATCGCTGGTATGAGTATAGTTGCAAGAATACACAGTTGTCCAATCAGGGATTGTATTTAGAAAATTGTAATGATAACCATTATGAGAATGTAGTTTGTGTTCAGCAGCCGAACACACAGAGCTGTTATGGTTACTGCAAAGTGACCACGATGTCTTCCACAGGATATAATGTTAGACAGGCAGGTAGAGCTCAAAGTAGTTGTAGCAGTAAGTCAGAGTTACAGACACAGAGTACTGAAAATGTTAATAAGCGTATTTCTAAGTATTTGCAAAAGAAAAAGAGATTCCAAATGAAAATGATTTACCAGGAGCACAGGGAAGAGGTGATTGAAAGGGTTAAAGGACATTATCATGGAAGTGTGGATTACAGGCAGAAAGTTAAGCAAGTGTGTAAAGCAAAGTATCATAAGGACTCGCTGCATAGGGAAAAGATTAAGGAAACGAGTAAGGAAATGAGTAAAGCAAAGTATCATAAGGACTCGCTGCATAGGGAAAAGGTTAAGGAAGCGAGTAAGGAAATGAGTAAAGCAAAGTATCATAAGGACTCGCTGCATAGGGAAAAGGTTAAGGAAGCGAGTAAGGAAATGAGTAAAGCAAAGTATCATAAGGACTCACTGCATAGGGAAAAGATTAAGGAAGCGAGTAAGGAAATGAGTAAAGCAAAGTATCATAAGGACTCGCTGCATAGGGAAAAGGTTAAGGAAATGAGTAAGGAAATGAGTAAAGCAAAGTATCATACAGAGAAGCAGTTTAGGGAGAAGGTAATTGGAAGAATTAAGAGTATGTATCATAAAGAGAAGCAGTTTAGGGAGAAGGTAATTGGAAGAATTAAGAGTAGGTATCATAAAGAGAAGCAGTTTAGAGAGAAGGTAATTGGAAGAATTAAGAGTAGGTATCATAAAGAGAAGCTGTATAGGAGAAGGTAATTGGAAGAATTAAGAAGAACTATAAGGAAAGTGTTGTGTTTAGACAGAGAGTTAAGGAAAGAAGTAAAAGGCAGTATCATGGAGATGGTCAGCATAAAAAGCATGTTCTAGCAGGTAACAAACTTAAGAAGCTAGAAATTAAAGAAAAGTCACAGCAGTTTGATTTTGTAATGAAGCAGTTTTTGGATAAAGTGAAAGATGGGCCAGATTTTGTGTGTTGTGTCTGCCAAAGGCTGCTGTTTAGACATCAGGTTTTACATTGTAAAAGAGATTATTATAGTCAGAGGACAGCTGTAGCTTCAGTTGCAGATAAATGTATTACTGAAGCATATTTACACAAATGTAATCAGGAGTGTGCAGAGCCTTGCCAGTGGTTGGATACTCCTCGGGGTCAGCTGTATATCTGTTATACGTGTCATTATAAGTTAAATAAAGGTGAGGTTCCTCCTGAATGTGCTATAAACAACTTGGCAGTTCTTCCTATTCCAAGAGTGTTGGCATGTTTGACTAGTTTAGAGCAACATTTGATTGCGTTACATATTCCATTCATGAAGATGTTGGCATTACCTAAAGGTGGGCAAAATGGAGTGCATGGACCGGTGACTTGTGTTCCAGCTAATATAGTCCAAACTAATAATTTGCTGCCACGTTCTAACATGGAAGGGTCTTTGTTGCCTGTGAAATTGAAACGCAAGTTAACATATAAAGGACATTATGAGTATCAGTATGTGGACACGATGCACATAAGGCAGGCACTGCAGTATTTAAAAGAGACCAATGTGCATTATAAAGATGTAGAGTTTAATGAGCAGTGGGTCAATGAGTTTTGTAGGGAAGCAGATACTGATGAGACAGAACAGGCCATGGATTCTAATGTAGAAAGTGTTGAAACATCTGATAATGGGGATGATGAGCTTCTCCATGACAGACAGCAGCATTGCATGTTTCAGGACACCTGTCTCATGCCTGTTGATATTGGTCAGGAAGCACTGGACCAGTATTTTGATCATATATTGAATGTGGCTCCTGCAGAAGGAAACTCTCCTGTGAGATTGCTGTCTGATCCTGCTAATGAGGCCAAATGCTTCCCGGTGTTGTTTCCAAACGGTTTGTCTACGTACCATGATGATAGACAGCATCGCTTGACATTGTCACTGTTATTTGAATAACAGGATTTTACATGCTGATGGTAGATTTGCACAAAATGTTGAATATATCTTCTTTGCCCAGTACATGTCTGAGGTTGAACAGGTTGTGTCAAATGTATCTATAGCATTACGGAAAGGAAAAGGCGGAGCTAAATCTCAGACAGTTAGTAGAGATGTTTTAACCAATGAGGGATCTTTGAAGAAGTTGTTGGAATTTGATGATGGCTATCGTTTTCTTAAACCTATTAGAGGCACCCCATCTTTTTGGCAGGGAGCCCAGCGTGACCTGTTGGCTTGTGTACGTCAGCTCGGTGTCCCTACGTGGTTCTGTTCATTTTCTTCTGCTGATATGCGCTGGAAAAACCTTCTTTACAGTATTTTGAAGCAGGAAGGTAGAACAGAGACGGTTGAAGATTTAGAATGGGCAGACAGATGTGACCTTTTACGTCGCAATCCTGTCACTGCGGCGAGAATGTTTGATTTTCGCTGGCATTGTTTTTTGAAGGAGGTACTGATGTCTCCATCTCATCCTATTGGCAAAATAAAGGACTACTTTTACAGGGTGGAATTCCAGCAACGTGGTTCACCACATGTGCATTGCCTGTTCTGGATTGAGAATGCCCCATTAATTGATAAAAACACAGATGCAGAGGTTGTTGAATTTATTGATCGGTATGTGACATGTGAGTTACCGGCCCAAGATGAGACATTATTGGACATTGTTACATCTGTGCAACAACATTCAAAGCGGCATTCAAAAACCTGTAAAAAAGAAGAAAACTGTTTGCCGTTTTAATTTTCCCAGGCCGCCATCCGCTAGAACATTTATATCTCGTAGTGTTAGTGAAGATGTCAAAGAAACGTGTACGTGTAGGTTGGAGCCTTGTACATGTGAGAATCAGGGACAGACAAAACCTGAGAGGATGAAAAAAGAGTACGCAGTGAACATCATGACTGCTATTAAGGAGGCTCTTTCAGACGAGAATGCTACATATGAGACTGTGGAACAGTTGTTTAGACATTTGGGGATAAATCAAGCAATTTTTGAAGAAGCATATAATCGCTGTGGTAGGAACACACATGTTGTGCTGAAGAGGCAGGCAAATGAAGTCTGGATTAATCAATACAGCAAACCTTTGTTAAAGTGCTGGAATGCAAATATGGACATCCAGTTTGTGGTTGATGCCTACGCGTATGTAGTGTACATCATTTCTTATATTTCTAAAGCAGAAAGAGAAATGGGATTGTTGTTGGGAAATGCACAGCGGGAAGCAGCCAAGGAAGGAAATGCTAGTGCAAAAGATGCCCTGAAAAAGTTGGGAGTGTGTATTTACACAATAGAGATGTGTGTGCTCAAGAGGCTGTTTACAGGTTAACAAATCTACATTTGAAGGAGTGTTCAAGGAAAGTTGTCTTTGTGCCAGTAGGTGATAACACTGTTAAAATGAGTCTGCCTTTAAGTGTGTTAAAACAAAAGGCATCATCACAGGATCTTACCACTGAAGATATGTGGATGACTAGTTGTGTTGATAGATACAAGAACAGGCCAAAAGATGCTACCTTTAATGACATGTGTCTGGCAACATTTGCATCAGAGTACCGTGTTCTGTCTAAAAATGAGACATCAAAGAATAGGATTAAACTAAGTGGTGACTGTGGTTTTATTTTGAAAAGAACACGCACACAACCAGCAGTTGTTCGTTATGTTCAGCTTTTCTGAGACAAAGAATCCAGAATTGTTTCATCAGAGCATCCTGCAGTTGTTTTACCGTTATCGTAAAGATGTCCAGCTAAAACCTACAGGTTTTCAGACATATGAGCAGTTTTACAGCAGTGGTGGGGTGAGGTTAGCTGATGGCTCTCTACATCTGGTCAAGTCGGTAGTTGATTTAAATAGAAGTAAATTTGAAATAGAGGCAGATGAATTGGACAATATCCAAAATGCATTTGGTAGTGATGGTGTGATAGAAGATGCCTGGTGTGAGCTGTGCCCAGAGCAGGAATTAGAACGTTTAGAGTGTGAAGAAGAACGTAGAGACACAGAACAGACAGTGGAGGAACATGTAGACAGTATTCCTGATTTAGGAGTGAGTAGAGAGCAGGTTGCACATTTAGAAAAGAAAAGTAACACCATGAGCAGAAGTGATGGTTTGGCATTACTTCGCTCTCTGAATGAGACCCAGATGTGTATTTTTTCTAAGATTAGACAGTGGTGCTTAGAGACGGTCAGGGGGCAACAGCCAGAACCATTACATGTTTTCATTACAGGTGGTGCAGGGACAGGTAAAAGCCATTTAATCAAGGCCATTCAGTATGAGGCTACGAGGCTGCTGTCGACAGTAAGTCGCAATCCAGACGACATTTGTGTTTTGTTAACTGCTCCCACGGGGATAGCTGCCTACAATTTACACGCAGCTACCATTCACCATGCATTTAGCATTGGGAAAGATGTACGCCTACCGTACACACCACTGGGTGAGGAAAAGCTTAATTCTTTACGTGCTAAATATAGCAGCTTGCAGATTGTGATAATTGATGAGATCTCCATGGTCGATCACAAGCTGCTAGCTTATGTGCATGGAAGACTGCGACAGATCAAACAGTCTGGTGACTATTCCCCGTTTGGAAATGTTAGTGTTGTTGCTGTTGGAGATTTTTTCCAGTTGCCTCCAGTTAAAGGGAAACCGCTGTATGTAGATGATGTAGCTGTTGATTTGTGGTCAGGTCTATTTAAGGTTGTGGAATTAAAACTATTGTTCGGCAAAAGATGAACTATTTGCCCAGCTGCTGAACAGAGTGAGAACTGCGTTCAAAAGGGACACCGATGCTACACAGTGACAGTGAAACTTTAAAACGTTATGAAACTGGTGAACTCAGCTCTGCTTTACACATCTTCCCCACCAACCGGCAGGTAAATGAGCATAATGTGAATCAACTCTTTAAGACTTGTCCTGAATATGTTCAGATAGATGCTCAGGATTTTGTTAACAGTAAGAAAACAGGCAAGCTAGAGTTAATGAAGGGACATCATGCCAAAACATACAACACCTGTTTGGATGAAACGCTGCTTTTGGGCAAAGATGCACGTGTCATGTTGGTAAAAAATGTGGATGTGATGGATGGTCTTGTTAATGGGGTTTGTGGTACAGTCACACACATAGTTTACCGCGAGGGCAATAACAAATTTCCTCAAACTGTGTTTATCAAATTTGATGACAGTGAAATTGGTGCACAGAGGAGGAAATGCTGTGCAGATTCTGCAGCTGTTGCTTTGGGTGCTACAGGTATTGAAGCAGAAGAGGAAAGGGTCACAAATAAAGGTGGATTGCGACGACAGTTTCCACTGAAACTGGCTTGGGCTTGTACAGTGCACAAAGTACAAGGACTTAGTGTAGATGAAGCTGTAGTGTGCCTCAAAAGAATCTTTGCACCTGGGCAGGCTATGTGGCATTAAGTCGTGTTAGGAGTTTGTCAGGTTTAATTATTCAGGGTTTTGATGAGAAGGCCATATATTGTAAAGACAACATTAAGGATGCAATAGAGAACATGCCACCCTTCTTGGTCGAAAAGTACCACAAACGCTTAAATCCAATACACAAACCTTCACTGTATTTTTGATGAATGTTCAAAATCTAAGTCGACATGCAGCAGATTTGGCGTTGTGTACTCAGCGTTTGCAGCTTAACTGTATAGCTGTTACAGAAACATGGCTGCCTGCAGTTTCCTCCTTTGAAACTGTGATCATTGATGGTTATAGTTTTCATAGTCAGCCCCGAAATTTATCATACAGTAGCAGCAACCCAAGATTGCTTGAAATAAAAGGCCAACAACATGGTGGAGTTGGCATCTACAGTGCAAACAATTTGGCATATAATGTTATCCAGCCACCAAATGTGAATTTAGAATGTTTGGTTTATAACTGCACTACATATAATATATTGATTGCAGTTATTTATCAGTCCACCATCATATCCCATGTCTTTGTTCAAACAAAATCTGGGCAAGTTACTTCATTGGTTAAATTCACTAAGTAACACAATTGCTATCATGGGAGATTTCAATGATGACATTTTCAATTCTTCAACTCTCTGCAAGTTTATGACTGACAAAGGGTTTGTCCAACATGTCTCTCAACCCACAACAGAGAAAGGCACATTAATTGATCATGTGTATGTTAAAACAACACATTATGATGTAGAATCAGTAGTGTTGCCGACATATTTCAGTGACCATGAGGGATTGTATGTTCTTTTACATCTAAGACTTAAGTGAAAGTTGAGGGAGAGGTTAGGGGAGCACATTAGTGTAGCTTATTGTTGCCATAGATATTGTATCACCAACACAACATCATTGGAGATGAGGGTAGAGAGTCAGTGTCATCTGTTCAGTTTCATTATGCATGTTTTGTGACTCATCTAGTATTGTATTTATTAACCCTTTTCTTATAAATTAATATAATTGCATGTTTCCAGTATGAATTGTTGTATATTGTTTTGTATTCTATATTTGTTTTGTAAAAATAAAGCTTTACAACAGCATATCATTAAAACTGCACTAATTACATTGTCATCCACGTTTAGAGTAATAAAATCCAATTTTGCTATAACATGAAATGCTTCCATTCATATGCAGTTAATTTTTTTTGGCTTCCAAAAACCAAAAGACGCAATGTGAAGCATTCTCATTTTACCACTCCTGATGTTTTAACTCACCTGTCTGTAACAACAGCCTTTTAATGTCCACAGAAGACATTTTCCTTCCTAAATTCAGCCTCATCTGTCATGGCCATGCAGTTTTCCCTGTTTGTCTGTCTGTGTTGTTTCTTATACTCCTAGTTCTCGGCTCTGCTCACCCCACACACCTTCCTGCAGTCGGCTCATCACCCCTCCCAGCCTACCGACGTACCACCATCAGTTCATCAGCCTTGCAGTACTACAGATCTTCACCCATCCACTGACAGATTGTTCAAGCGGTACAGACATGCTTCCGTCCTCTATTGGTTGGTGAGATGTTCTTTGTAATTGATGTGTACATTAACATATGTCTTTTTTTTTTTCCATGTGCATAGGATCATTCCTCATCTGCTTGACTCCAGTAGTCCTCATCCTCATGCCATTCCTGCCTGTCCATGCCATCTTGGGTGTTCTACTACCTGCCATCGTCTGCAGATACACCTCCCCTTATATCATGTGTCTGTTTTGTAGTCTTAGGTTCACCCTGCAACTCTGAAACAGATGAAGCTTATGATGATGTGGCTGTTAACACAATAACATAGTTAGACGGAGTATTACTGTAATACAAATTAATGTTTAGCCGTAGCGGAAATGAATTGCATGAAATTTGCGCAGTGTGAATTTTTTTTTTTTTTTTTAATGTATTTATTTATTTATTTAATTTTTTAAAAACATTTATCTGTAATTGTTATTACGCCTCTTTGATGCGAGTCTGAAACAATTTTAACACAGAGGTACATTCCTTCCTACTGTAACGTTCCTCTATCTGCTGTGCTTCCTCAATGTGCAGAGCCTAAATGACTTAAGTAGCCAGCTCACCTGTGGCAAAGCTTTGAGAAGAAAGCTCATGTGAATGCATCATTCCTGTAAATGATCTGTGTAGATATGTAAATAAGATGTACATTTTTGTTTACAAAGCATTTATAGAACCATGAGTTATTTCTACATTTACACAGTAATTGTGTTTGAAAAGAAATAAAGTATTTATAGATAATTACAATTTCATGCATTTTCTTCTTTGTTAGATAAACCAATGAAAGTATTATTTAATAGAATAAAATATTACTGAAACTCCTGCCTTTTGTCATCTGTTGTAACATACATGCCATTGAGTTGGTGATAGTACTGGAACTACACTGTCCTTCACAAAATATCAATATTCCTTCAAGGTAAATCTTCAGAAACTGTAAAATAAGCCTATTTTGCTATGTCACACACTGTAGAAAGAAAAGTTGAGCCCCATATAACACATGGCCCGCCATGTGTTTGCAGCGGGATAGTTTTGAAGAACGGAACAATTTCTATATATTTCAGCATGTACACATGATGGCTTCCTTTTTCACAGCAAAGAATGGACCTTCACTGCCACACCACTGACACTCCGTGGAAGGAAAACAGAAGCTTTACAAGCTTTATGACATCAATGTGTTAAGAGTGTGTTGAGACGGTTTTGAATTAGATAAAGCCAATTTGCAAGAAGTGGCCCATTACAGCATAAAAGTAGTCATTTCCTGTTGCCAGCAGGTGGTGCTCTGACTTTGAGTGAATTTTGACCTGTAGATGTGTTCAGAGCTGACAGCCTTATCAAATGTGTGAAAATTGGTAGAGATATGAGCATATACAGTGACGTTTCAACAACTTCATGTGTCATGGCAAGGCATTGAACTGTAACGCTAGGCCAAGGACACGGCATTATAAAAACAAGATTCACAACATAGCATCATCAGTTTGTTACAGCTCTTCTGGAGACTGTTTTGAGTGAGGTGAGGAAAATATGTTGGCAAAACTTGACACTTCCTATTGCCAACAGGTGGCGCTATGAGATTGTGTGTTTGTTGGCATGTACATGTGTTCAGAGGCGGGATTGTCATCCAACATGTAAAGTTTGGTGCAGATGTGAGAATGTACACTGAAGTTACAACAACTTCCTGTTTGATGGCGAATCATCAGACATGATACATGTGCCACAGAAATTTAATTTATGTAGGTCAAACGTGCGTCGGGGGCTGCTTCGTTAAAGGTCACTTCCTGTTGCCAGCAGGTGGCGCTATGACTATGGTTGAATGTTGGCATGTACATGTGTTCAGGGCGGGACTCTTGTCAAATGTGCAAAATTTGGTGCAGATCTGAGCATGTGCACTGAAGTTACAACAAGTTTCTGTTTGATGGCGAATCATCGACACCACAGACACGCCCATTGACGAAAACGTGCAGATAGCACAACTTTAGCTAATGAATACCTTTAGAAGGCACAGGATAAATTTGAAGTTGATCCGACTAAATCCCTAGGAGGAGTTCGTCAAAATACAGTGTGTAAATCATCCAAAAATTGCCATAAAATTCAAAATGGCCGACTTCCTGTTGACTTTAGGGCATCGCTCCAAGAGGCTTTTAGTGCGTCTGGACATGATACATGACCCCAAAAATTTCCTGCATGTAGATCAAAGCGTCGCGGCGGGGCTGCTTACGTTAAAGGTCACTTCCTGTTGCCAGCAGGTGGCGCTATGACTATGGTTGAATGTTGGCATGTACATGTGTTCAGGGCGGGACTCTTGTCAAATGTGCAAAATTTGGTGCAGATGTGAGCATGTGCACTGAAGTTACAACAACTTCCTGTTTGATGGCGAATCATCGGCGCCACGGACACGCCCATTGATCGAAGACGTGCAGATAGCACAACTGTAGCTAATGAATGCCTTTAGAAGGCACAGGATAAATTTGAAGTTGATCCGACTAAATCCCTAGGAGGAGTTAGTCAAAATACAGAGTGTGTAAATCATCCAAAAATTGCCATAAAATTCAAAATGGCCGACTTCCTGTTGACTTTAGGGCATCACTCCAAGAGGCTTTTGTGCGTCTGGACATGATACATGACCCCAAAAATTTCCTGCACGTAGATAAAGCGTCGCGGCGGGGCTGCTTCGTTAAAGGTCATTTCCTGTTGCCAGCAGGTGGCGCTATGACTGTGGGTGAATGTCAGCATGTACACGTGTTCAGGGCGGGACTCTTGACAAGCGTGCAAAATTTCGTGCAGATCTGAGCATATACAGCCAAGTTACAACAACTTCCTGTTTAATGCCGAATCATCAACGCCACGGACACGCCCATCGACGAAAACGCGCAGATAGCACAACTTTTAATCGTCAATGCCTTTAGGAGGCACAGCAGAAATTTGAAGTCGATCCGACTAAATCCCTAGGAGGAGTTAGTTAAAGTACGGAGTGTGTAAATCATCCAATAATGGCGGCAAAATTCAATATGGCCGACTTCCTGTTGGGTTTAGGGCATTGCTCCAGGAGGCTTTTTGTAGCGTCTGGAAATAATACACGTGCCACAGAAATTTCGTACATGTAGGTAAATCGTCATGCGGCGGGGCTGCTTCGTTAAAGGTCACTTCCTGTTGCCAGCAGGTGGCGCTATGACTAATGTTGAATGTTGGCATGTACATTTGTTCAGGGCGGGACTCTTATTAAATATGTAAAATTTCGTACAGATCTGAGCATGTACACTGAAGTTACAACAACTTCCTGTTTCATGGCTGAATCGTCGACGCCACGGACACGTCCATCGACGAAAACGCGCAGATAGCACAACTTTAGCTCGTGAATGCCTTTAGAAGGCACAGCAGAAATTTGAAGTTGATCCGACAAAACCCTAGGAGGAGTTCGTTAAAGTACGGAGTGTGCAAATAGTCAAAAATGGCGGCAAAATTCAAAATGGCGGACTTCCTGTCGAGTTTAGGGTATGGGTTCTTGAGGCTTTTTTGTGCGTCTTGATATGATACATGTCCCCACCGAGTTTCGTGCATGTAGGTCGAACGTGGACGAGGGGCTAATTTTTCCAATTTTCTAGGTGGCTAGCGAGCCATTTTGCCATGCCCATCCGCGAAACCCACAAAATACTGAAATTTTCACCACTCCTGACATGCGTGCCAAATTTGGTGAGTTTTCGAGCATGTTGCGACCGCGAAAATGGGGCTTACTTTGCAGAAAAATAAAGAAAGAAAGAAAGAAAGAAAAAAAAAAAAAAATAATCCTTACAATTTCAATAGGGTCCTCGCACTGTTAGTGCTCGGGCCCTAAAAAAAATAAATAATCCTAACAGTTTCAATAGGGTCCTCGCACGGTTCGTGCTCGGGCCCTAATAAAGAAAAAAAAAAATAATCCTAACAGTTTCAATAGGGTCCTTCGCACGTTTCGTGCTCGGGCCCTAATAAAGAAAAAAAAAAATAATCCTAACAGTTTCAATAGGGTCCTTCGCACGTTTCGTGCTCGGGCCCTAAAAATGAAAATCATGCTGTATTCAAAATCGGTTCTGCCAAATAATGCATCCACCTCTGAACTTTGTTTTTAGACACATTGAGATCAAAATGAGATTTATTATCAGCGCATATTTCTGGCCAGTTTGGCTCAACAGTGTGAATTTCATAGATTATATTTAATGACCTGAGCTGAAAAAACAGGTAATCCTGCCAAATAATGCATTAATGAGAAAGTACATTTGCAGGTACTGTGGCCGAGCAGTCTAAGGCACTGGATGAGGGCTCCAGTATCTCAGGAGGGTGGGTTCAAATCCCAGTATTTAAGTTTAGTGTTAATGTGAAAGCCTTAGTAAAATTTGCATGAGCTAACTGCCAATTGTAGATACTTTGGAACAGCAAGGCTCCATGCTAACATTGTCATGTTGCTAAATGGCTGACCATCCATTGCTGAAAGTTTAAAAAGTGAAATGTCTCTTTAGAGCTAAAGTGGACAATATTTTTATTCTAAGCAGCTGATGCAAATATTGTTTCTGAGCCAGCCTGTGACAACTCTTTGGTTTCAATGAAACTTGGATATAGGGACACTTTTCTGAACATACATTCAAGAGTCTTATAGGAAACGGGGAAAAGACAGTTTAAAGCTCACCAAAGTTCTAAAAACTTATTTTGTTATAAAGACAAAAGGACTTAAGTATTAGTAACCAGGTGCATTTTGGTCAAAGCAGGTATTTATTGAAGTCTCACTGATCCACAAATATCTAACAGACTGTAAAAGTGAAGTCTGAGAGAGCCAGCTGAAACCACAAACTTATTGTCTGCTCACTCATATTTTTCATAATGAAAATTTATGTAGAAGGTGAAACAATGCAATTGTGTATCCTGTATTCTTTATAAACATGATGAAAAAAAAAACGTTTTTTACTTGAACACAAGTGAAAATCTGTCAATCTGAAATTACAATTACACCTGCAGGGTCACTGTAAAGTCTGTTACATACATACAAACATACACTCCATGAGCAACTCAAGGGGTGCCTTACAAAGCAAAAATATGCACCACATCTTTTTTTTCCCCCCAGTCAACACTTAGACTAAATGTACAGGACACATGAGCCTGACATTTCATTTTCAAAGCTCTGTGTTTGTAGCCATTAAAATTTTACACTAAAAAGAACTTCTGGTGACCTTTGCCACATAAAGCAAAACGCCAACAAAATAACTTTGAGACATTTTCTTTGAAGTAAAGGCTGAGTAATAAATAAGTTGGACAATATCTTATGACAAATTTGTATTCAGTGTATATGCCAGTAAGTAGATTTCAGTAGAGAAAGCCAAAGATGTGTTAAAGGTCATTTACAAACAGTGTCAATGTTCCAGTTGGTCACAACTCTAATATTCAAAATAGGATCCTTATTAAAAATGGGTAACACTACCTTACAGCTCAGTAGATGGAAATACTGGGGTAATAGAATGATAATAAAAATGTAATAAGCAAGCAATCCCATGTAATTACAAAATAACTTGGTATTAACAATGGGTATATCTGGGTAATAGACTAATTTATGTGACAGGGTCAAAAACAAAGGCCTATGGAGATCCACATTTAAAGTTAACAAGGCAAAACTATTAAGTTTTAGTAACATTTTGATAACCTGCTAACAATAAAATGATTATATTAATGCAATAATACAATAAAAAAAAATGCTTGTTTCTACTTTATTTCATGTTAATATATATTCTCTACTTACACAATGTAGAGTGATGTATATTTGTTTTACCATCTGTTTCCTACCTGTCAGCTCTACAGTAATGTATATTGTTTTGCAAAAGCAGTGTTAAAAAAACAAAAAAAATGTTAGCTAAACTGTGAAAAACAGGCTGCACTGAGTGACTAGCTAACATTGGTAAAAAGTTATCTAAAACACTGGGGCGATAATCAGATTAATCACAAATGGTAAACACTGTTAATTATAGACGGACTGAAAAGTGAAGTAATTAACTTAAGGATGAAAAAAATGAGGTTTAAAGGTGAAGGTGACATTACTGTAGTTGACAGGAAGCAAACAGACCATAAAACAAATATACACCACATGTGTAGGTAGAGAATGTAACCGTGGAATGAAATAGAAACAGCTAGTTTGGCATTTTGTATCACTGCAGGGATAGAACAATTTTATTGTTAGAAGTTTACCACATTGTTCCCAAAATATTACTAAATAGTTTTGCCTTGTTTCTAACTTTAAATGTTTTCCCCACTATTCCCCCTGCCATTTCAGTCTATTACCCACATGTACCCAATGTTAATACCAAGCTATGAGCTGATTATAACTTTGGTAAATACATGGTATTAATTACTTTATTACTAACCACTATTACCATGTTACCACCAAGCCATCATGTAAAGTGCCACCTATGTTTGTTATGCATTTATATTAAACAACCCACCAATGGTCAATATGTAATTGTCAGATTTTCTTTAACTCAGAAATATCAACATCTGTATTGGCCTCAGACTACATTTGGTCGGGCTCTAGAGTAGAATATGTAACAGACTTTACACCCAGTTATCCAAAACTTTAACTTCCACACGGAAACGATCTCAAACATTGAACAAACATTACAAATTGAATGAAAGCTAGGCTATAACTGGTATCAAAAATCTGTGCACGGCAATGAAGAACCACCATGTGAAAGGCCTGCCACATGTTATAAAAGCTAATATATAAAATAAAAACTTACCAAAAGTTTCAGCATTGTTCTGTGCTGTCATGCAGGATAAACTGTGATAAAACTGGTGTTTCAAATTAGTATTCAATGTCAACACCACTTATATATTGATTTCAGCTTTGAAACCACATAAATTAAAGCCATGCATCACGTGTCAGGCAAACTAAACATTTGCATCAACATAACGTGGCAACTCAACAATACCCAAAAACATTAGTATCAAACCAGTCCGGAAATGTAGAAAATATAGTGCCAAACCCAAACTCCTACACAAAATACTGTACTGAAATGTTTCAAATGTATGGCTTTATTCACCTTCCTCTGATCTCTAACTTTGTTTGATTACTTATCGCCTGTAAAATATCCACAAGTAAAAAATATTAAGCAATTCTGATACTGTATTGCACTTAGTAATTGCATGTGTCACTGATATTAAGAGTCCAAAAGACAGAAAGGCTGCTGGTGACAGTGCAGTAATTACAGTGGCCTGTAACAGGCGTCTGGCTGCCACATTCGCAGATCCACCAGAATCTGGTTCAGTTTCTTCATCCACAGATTCCTCTCGTCCTTAGTGTCCGCGCTTAGCCAGTTTCTGCACAAGAAAACAACCCGTGTTCACAAATGCATGGTCACTGTTATCTATAGACACACGTGGAACATATGCTCATATGTAAACTGGAAGAACTTACTTGGTAACACACATGGTGTTCTTGCACTGACTGACTAGTGTCTCTTTGTCGTCGTCTCTTTGTGGTCTGACTGTGATGAGCTCAAATGTGTTGGGTCTGGCACAAAACTCTCTGTTGGCTGGTTCCACATTCTTACTGGTGCAGTTAGCCAGGTTGATACGACCAATGGGATTCTGACAGAAGAGGGGAAAAACACATCAGGACCCTGCTACAGAAAGTGAGTTTAGTGATGGGGTAACTCTGGGTTTTCTGTTCCAGAAACTTAAACTATGGGTCAGTTACCAAAGTATACCAGTTACCTTGGTAACTGAATGTGAGCCTAAACTGCTTGCTGGCAGGTTTTCTTCAACAAACAGTGACTCTTTCAGAATCCTCCCCTTCTGCGGAGGATGAAGCAGCTGTCTGACAAGCCGATTCATTTCCTCATTCGTGCAGTCGATATCAGAACACATTCACTGCAGAATTTTCCATCTTTAGAAATATCAAAATCCTGTATAGATTTTAGTTTGTTACTTAGAAAATTTCTTTGAGCTCTTTTTACGATCAATCTGACAACATGTGGACTCCCAGAGACGGCCTTCTTCAGCCTTCACTCTTCTCAGGTGTGTTGGATATGCCAAACCCAAAAGCCAGGAGCTTTTTGTGTGCGCTTTTGACAACTCAGGAATAGTTGACATTTCATTCCTCGTGACCTCGCAGAGCCAAAGGTCTGGGTCAAGTTGCGAGCAATTAGCCACGATTAGTCTTTCTTTACTGTGCAGCTGTTGTCTATGGAAACTGCAGTCTGCATCTTGTCGTTTTATTCGTAAAATTTGAACACTTGCAGAAATGATCATGACCATTTTGCTACTGCTTCCCTAGTGCGAGCAGTGCACACGCTCACAGCGAACCACGGCCTTGCAAATATAAAACAACTGTAAGTTGACCTATATGAGGCAGGTGACAAAGAAGAAAAACCCATCCTTAAGTGTCTCAGTATTGATCAGGCCACCGTGAGCCTCCAGAACAGCCTTACCTTACGCTTCTCATCATCTGGGTAGGTCCAGTAGGAGATGCAGTATCCTGATAAGACACACCACCTCCTGTGCCAGGCTCCAAATCCACTAACGTCTTCAAACATCGTCTGTGGGGGTTCAAACATACAAGTACAGCATTAATAAACCGATGCTCCTCAGCATTGGTTAATCTGTGGTGATGGTTTGATCTGCGTGCACTCACCAGGAAGCCCCTCTCCTCCACCTTTGTGCCAACTTCACACTGCATCTTGAGGTAGACGTGGCCCTCCAGAGGGCACAGGAACGGCACCTTGAATCCAAAGTACAAGACACTAATGAAACGCTTTGACATCATGTTCACAGTATGGGAAGAAATGTTAAAGTTGCAAGATATGGTTACACAAATACAAGGTTACATTGCACCTTTTATAAAGATAGTTAACAACAGTTGCTTGTAAGCACCTGACAATCGTAGACAAACATTCCCCAATGAGATTTGTGATGAGATTAATCAGTTAATAATCTCCTGAGTATCAATGAAGTTAAGAAAATTCCTCGTTACAGTGTGTTCGTCACCTTCCCCACACAACCAGAACAGAAACATAGGGCAAGTAGTAACCTTGGTATGAAACATGTCACTGAGTAGCTCTCTTTCACTTCCTTCATATATGATCTAAAAGAAAGATATCAAGGCAGGTAAATGAGACCACAGGCAGAACATACTGTCCCGTGAGAACAAACAGGATTACTGTGAGTCTCTGTAAAGCCTGAACACAAATATATGACTGATCCAAATGAGCATTTGTTGGTCTTACATACAGCAATAAAGATACTGTGTCTTCATACAAAGGCCAGACACATGTGAAATATAGAATTAAGAACATGAAAGTGCTCGAAAAGAGAGTGTTTGGACAAAAAAAGAAGGAGAAACAGCTTCCGTACCTTCTCCAAAGGAAATTTGTTCTTCCCTATAGAGGACAGGGTGAGCTTGTGTGATCCAACCAGGACAAAGTTACTGGTGCGAACAGCATTGGGGCCTCCTGGGCTGGCTAAAACTACACACAGAAAGATGAGATCGTTAATACCTCACATCAGAGCTTAAAGGCACACACACCAACAGTAGTTTACTTGTCCTATGGAGTAATAACAGTGAAAACAAAAGTCTTTTTCAAATCTGAGAGAACAACCTCAGCTTTGGCTGGGAGACTACAAATGTATAACAGAAAGGCTGCGTTACAGAGTAGGGGTGTGAAGAACCTGGATGTTTACTAGGGAGCGCCTAACAAAGAGAAGCATTCTAGCTGCATTATGGGAAATGTAGGATTAAATAAACATAAAAGAACCTGCTTCTGCTTATAATTCTTATTTTAAATCTTTCTCTTGCAAGTCTACATATTTTAAGTAACTATTTAAGTGCAATACCAAATCACTAGAGTACTCCTTTAAAAAAAAACCAAACACCACATCTACCATGACTCTGAATGGTTTCTGTAGTTTTCAACAAGTTAAATTTAAGATTTTTTAATAACTTTTGAGACATTGTTAGCTTAAGATATAACTTGCTTAGTAAATGAATTAAGCTTCCCGGAGTTAATGTTGTTAGTGCAGACAGTCTTGGTGATGCTCCGATGTGACTGCAGAACAATGTTGGGTGATGATGGCTGCACTTGGTTGGTGGCTTTTGTGTTTTTCTGACTTTCCATGTGACTATAATGCCTTTAACTTTTCTACCCAAAGTTCCCAATGCTAGAGCATTTTCTTGCACAAGGTGCAGCGGGCTTCAAATGTGTTATTTTCAATATATTTGAACTAAGCACTGGATGTGCCGTTCGAGATGTTGCTGAGCTTGCACTTACCCTAATTAGATGAAAGTAACATTAACTGTGTTTGTGTTTGACTTTGTTTGTTCTAGAAGTAGCTGTCTTTTACATAGTTCCCCTTCGAGGGAACTCGAACTGCGTCGGTGATGACACCATGGGAACGCCATAGTGTCGCCACCGACGCAGTGTCTCGATCCCCTTCTCGGGGAACAAGGGTTACATACGTAAACCGAGACGTTTGCATTAGTGGTTATTGGTTCCAGTTTGGTTTCGTTTTACACTTGTTGCAGCGCAATCAAAACAAATTTTTCCCCAAAACACAAAGCAAGACTGAAGTCAATGCAATTGTATAAATGTAACATTAACGTCATAATCCACTCAGTTTTTAGTTTGTTAGTGGATTTTATACTTTTTAAAAAAAAGGACCTGCTGAAATCCTGCTGAAGTTTTTTGTCGATGCAAAAGGCTCTTACATCTGACTCAATAGTACAAATTGTTTCTTTAGATTGACATTAAATGTGGACATACCTGGTGTCTGGACACTTTTCTGCAAGACAAAAAGAAAACAAATGAAACATTTCAGGCAGATGAGAACAAAGAGTTACATCCTGATTTAACATTGAGAGAAATATGAGTGTGATGGACAGCAGAAAAAAAAAAATTAAATGCTTACAGTGATGGCGAGGAATCTCTTCGGAGTGATAGCCTACAAACAAAAACGTAAAGCATACAATGTATTTTTGCTTCAAAATGAAAGATGGTGTGACAGTACAGTGTGTCTGAGGGACATGTTTGATACTGGCCAGTGTGCAGTAGTGATTCTTTAGACTACATCTGCCCACACAGTGCACACCCACCAACATGTGAGCCATATGATACAGAAACTGTTCATACCGACATACACAAATCATGGGCCTCATGAACCTGTCTCCACATTATCTGAACACACACACACACACACACACACACACAGTATTAAAGCGTTTTCTGTATTTAATTGACAAATGTGTAATCCACTTGGTTCAGCACCACACAATGGGGATTTACCTTTGACTTGCTGGGTTTCTTTTTCTTGTCACTGCAGACCTCACGCTTCTGCACCTGAGGATGTCAGTTAATGTACAATTAACAATCTGCAGTCAGTAATTGTAGATAGCAGCGCGGTACTTAAAACTTACTCTATCTAAAATATGTTTTACATGGCTGATACATCAAAAGATAAACCAGTGGGTAAAACAAAGGGAAAACACTATGCAACTATGGGGAGAAAAAAAATAAAGATATGGGCTCAGCAATGCAGCCAAAATGATAACACATTTTAATGAAATTTTATGTTATTGATGACCAAACTCTTTCTGTGGCTGAAAAAGTGAAGTTAAGGCCTCTTAATTTAACAGAAACATTTAATCAATTAAAAAGTAAATCTCTCTGTTATGTGATTTAACTATAAATTATGTTTTCATTGTTGCCGTAAACAAAGTGCATATAAAGACTTCTTTGCAAATTACTACATATCATAAAATGACATTATGATGATATCAGTATGTGCAGACACTCGATCAATCATCAATATGGGAAATGAAACAGTAGTACTGAGATGGCCAATTTCTACTACAAGACATCTTTCATTATATCTTAAGGGCTACATATGAATTCAAAAGTCAAAAGTCAGAAAATCAATGCAGCTGCAAAATAAATTACAGATTTTAGTTTCCCAGAATTTAATTTGATCATTTAAAAAGCAGATGTGAGACACTCACCAGGCCATAGACCTCAATATTAACCTCAAAGTCACTGGAAACATCAGATCTGAAAGTGAAGAGGGATATGTGTCAATTTTTAACAATTACAATCAATAATAGTAGTAATAATGTTTCATTATTGTCAGTGTGACCAATTTCCTATTCAGTCCAGACTGATACAAACTTTAACACATTTAATTTGACCAAACACTCATACTAAACACCGTGTCAAAAGGTGACCAATGTCTGAGTCACAATCAAATAATAATCAGTTCTTATCAAATGACGTGATGTGAATTCTTTTATGAGCAGTGTGGGATTTACATGGTGAACTTTGTGGGGAATGCGAGGGTGTCCCCACTGAGGCTGCGATGTGTGCCGGCTAAAGGCGTGGCCACAGTGTTCTCTGCTCCAGCACGAATCATGATGAAGAAGGAATGTTTGGTTGAATCTGGAATAATCAAGAGACAGAATGATACTGATAAACGACCAGCACTCAGTGACTTCAGATAAAGCTTCCATGGAATTTCAATCCAAGGAACAAAGACATGCATAAAGTTATTTCCGCTCCACTAGTGTCAAAGCACTAATGTAGGTATGACCAAGAACAAAGTGAAAGAATGCCTGTAGTTTTCCTATTACTTTGATTCCTCACATTATTATTATTAGACATACAAAGAGACAGAAATAGTGTATATTAAGAATTAGTGCCAACTGATGTCTGGAGAAAATGTTAAAAAGTGCTGTGTTACCAAACTTTGGCATTATGGATTTTGAGTCTACCTGGCTTGTTGGCAGTGGAGCAAACAAAGTCTGCCTTGAGAGGCAGGCGTAACTCCTGCAGGGTGATGGAGCCCTTGGAGGCAGACGTGCTGGTGCTGTCTCGGGCTGCAGAGGCCTTTTTCTGGCCTGTTGGGTCTCCTTTCAGACGTTCCAGCTCGGCCTTCAGTGCTTCCCTCCTCTCCGCTAAACAAAGTCAAAAGAAACATATGTCAAGCTTTCAAAAGTTTGATACTACCTCTGGTAGCGACCAAGGCCAACAGATAGTGGCTTTAAAAGTGCAGTTTGCTAGTGACAGAGTTTTATTATATGTTTAAGTATAAAATTCAAACATTTTTAAATGTAATAAAGAAAAACAAATGTACAAAGCTATAGCTACATTTTTTATAAATAAAGCTAAATTACTTCTATTTCTCTCTTGTCTGGAACTCACTTGCCACCAGCAGCAGTCTCTCTGCCTCAGCCTCCACCTGGGATCCTTTGCCATGCTCTTCATCTGTGCAGCAGTTGAGTGCCTGGCTGGCCTGATGTATAACTGTCTGCTGCAGGTTCATCTCATTCGTCAGAATCTATGGACACAGTGGGATAGTAAAGCTTAGTCTCGAGTATATACAAAGTATGTGAATCACGTCCTAAGGAGAGAACAGTTCACATGAACCCTTTACACTGCAATCTGCAAATTGAAAGAATGTCTTCCGAACCTTCATCTTCTGTTTGATACTGAAGAGACTGGATCCTCTGGGTTCCTCCATTCTGTTAGAAACATCCTCTTTCCTCACAATCACCTGTTTCACATTGGGTTTCTCCGTCTCTTTCACCCTGATGGACCTATATGCGTCAATGCTAACACACACACACACACGGACACATATAAGATACATATTTACTGCAACAGCGAGGGCAGCCCACTTTAACATAACCGAACGCGACATGGGAGCACTTACCTATATGGCAGTTTGTGGTCCTCGTCTGAGGCCTCAATGCTGTCTGAGGAGGCGGTTCGCACCATGTTAGTTCTCTGGAACTTGCTGGGCTTGGAAGCATTGTCTGGAGTGCTCTTTACAATGAATGAGCTGGCTGGAGTTGATGTCTGCACAAAGACATGAAGAAAACGTTAAGCCGTTTCCCTGCCCTGCCCAGGAAGGTCCAACCGAAACCTTACGTGAAATATGATGATGTACGTGGTGGAAAGAGACATCATGTTGGTCCCTACCATCATTCTTCTCTCTGGACTCTTCACCACTGCTGCCACAGTCTCTGCTAGCGGAGTGAGGAGGGACATGGAGGAGATATTCAAAGCATCTTCCTCCTCTTCTTCCTCCTCCTCCTCCTGATCTTCACTCTGCTCCAGGATTCCATCAAACAAATCATTGATAACTGCAGAGTTGATGGACTGGTCCACATTCATCTCTCGCTCCTTGACCACCTCCTCTTCTTCTTCTTCTGTCGTTTTCTCCACAGTATGGGCGACCACCTTCAGGGGACTGGATGTTAAGGCTGGAGGCGAGGCCACCAACCCATGACCTGTTCACGAACACAATCTATGTTAACCTCACATACGCATGTGCAGACTGAACACCTCCACCACAGCCTGCAAACTCTCAAATCAATCTTTTTAATTCAAGTTCAACTGAATTACTGAAACTATTCCACATCGTGGTGGAAATTTCTACCAGATGTATTCTTTAGTCAGGAACACACACTGATAGCAATTCCTAACTTTTTACAAAGGCACAACTTACAGCTTTGATGAGCCAAAACGATGAAAGAAAGAACTACCAATGTTAGTAACTGATCACTCACATGTGTGGACAATACCAAATAACTGTTCAACCACCAATCTGAAATCTCATTGAATACCTGGAGGAATGCACTTTGTTGGTGTTTGTGTACAATCAGTAGAGGTTGATGGAAGTTCATCCTGTGATTCACGTGGGGCAACTTCGGCCTCCACAGTCTTGTAAAGCTGGTCCTAAAGAGCATAACATTTATTAAATACAATCTTGCATAATAAACCCATGACCGTTTGGTGAGGTGTCAAACATAACTTTGTCATTTGTAGGCCAACCTGGATGTCTGTGTTTTTACTGGTCGCTGCCACTTCATCTTTTTTCCACACACTGTTCCCCTTCTGAAAGCGACTGCGAATCTGAGCCAGCTCAGACTCTCGCTCCTGAAATAAGTGCAGGCATAGCATGTAGTGTAGCTATTGTCAGATGAAAACAATTAACAACAACATCATGTTACACAACAGCATCTGCAACATTAACCTACCAGCTTCTGTCTTTGGGTGAGATCAGCTGTGCTTGTGTTTGCAGCCTGGGCAGCTCTGAGCCTCTCCTGTACCAGTCTGGTGTTTGGTGTGACTGGTGATGGAGTTACAGTAGGAGTCTTGGCATGGGTAGGGCCCCCTGCTGGGGAGCTCTGGTTGGTACGCGCCTGGCATCTCTCTCCAAATCTCTCCACAAAAGATTTTACACCTGTTGGGCATAACGGAAAGCTATTTATCATATATCTTTTTGGTTCATTGATTTTGTATGTAGATCCATTTTCTCTTTTCTTTGAGATGCAGAACCATCAACTGAACTGCAGCCATGTCAGTTTCTGTATTAATATACAGCAGGACACACAAATTTACAATACAACTTAATGTGTTTCCAGGTAATTCATCAACTCCACCACAGCACATTTCAACACTTCTGCTTAAGAAAATATGCAGAAAGACTGACACTGAAGAACTGAATCCTCAACGTGTATCTAATTTCATGAAATCATTCCAAAATGAAATGCATCTCACCAGGAGCACCAGCGGGGGCCTTTTCCTGGGGTACAGTGGGGGCAGCGATGTTGGGCTTGGCACAGAGTTCTGGCTTCTGGGGGCTGGAGGTGGAGTAGAGACCCCTGGAGACAGCCTGATTCTTCAGGGGACTTTGAGGCACTGATGTTGAGGACTGGGGGCTGGCCTTCTGGAGACTGGACGGGAAGGCGGAACCCTGAATGGAACTCTTCTGAGGACTTGTTACTGACTTCAATGCTGGGCTGGCTGCAGGAATGTCAGCCTTCTGAGGGCTTGGGAGAACCACTCGGCCGGACTTAACTGGAGAATACACAGCCTGTTGAAAAGGCATACAACAGTCCCTTTATTTATAAAGCATGTTCAAGTTGGGGCATCCTGGTGCTCTAACTGGCCATTCAGAACAAAAAAGGGCTGGTGTTAAAAATGTTATGGCTGCGTTGGTGAGGGCATGTTGCTACAGTTACCAGAGAGAGCAGTGCAGTATGTTGCCAGATGATGTTGTAAAGACCGCTCTGCATGGAGACCTCTGTTATGCTAACAGTAGCCATGCTGAAACTAATAAAGGGGCAGCCTTGTCTCACACGGTTATGTCATCTTTCTTACCCAGCCTAATATGGCAACCATGTAATGTAGGCCTGTGTCTAATGATCATTTTCATTATTGATTAATTTGCAAATCATTTTCTTGATTAACCCATTAGTTTTTTGGTCTATAAAATGTTTCAAAATAGAGAAAATGCACAGTGTATTTTCCCACAGTACAAACTGACACCTTCAAATGTCTTGTTTTGTCAGACCAACAGTCCAAAAGCCAAATGATATGCCAATTTACAAATTTTGCTAAAAAAATGACTTACACAATTAAACATTTTCTGTCGATTGACGCTCTACAATAAACACATTGGAGGCATTCCCAAGATAAACATTCTCAGAATATAATATCTATAAATTTTAGACAAAGCAGTCATAAGTGATGAGTTCTTCAGTTCAATTTTATTTATAGAGCAAAATGCTCATTCTGAAGCGCTATCAGTGGATTCTGTAGACAGTTCCAGGAAACCTACCTGACTAGAGCCGGTTGTAAACTTGCTGCTTGCAGTTGAACTGGCTACCACATGACCTGCAGCACTTGGTTTTGTGCTGGCAGCCACAGTAGCATCTCTGACAGCTAACTTGGGAACAGGCTTCTCTTTTGCATTCTCATGGGGAATGTTAGCATGGCTTAGGTCGTCTTCCCAGGATCCAATGGTGGCAGCGAGGTTGGCCAGTCTGCCTCTCCTTCCCAGTGGAGTTGCTGAGGACACGGGGGGGGCGGCAGCTGGTGGGACCTCAGCTTGCCTCTTCAACAGGGACAGGGGAGTGCAGTCTTCAACTGCCACAGAGGTTCCTAAAAAAGGTATGATGTTTAGCGGAGGTAAGCTACCTTAACAGTGATAGCTGAAGGCAGGCAAGTTAAGTCAGTCTTATTTCATTTGAATAATAAAATCATACATACATTGACCTCAAGGTTGTAGACCAGTATTCTAAATAAATACACTTCCATAAAGATTTGTATATGTATAATGCTTTAAAAAGGAAAATACAGCAATAAGAAAGACCTTTTGATTCAGCACGCCCACTATTACTTCCTGTGTTAAAATCTCTGTCAGTCAGCTACAGCAGATTCTAACCGTGTTTTGCTATTTTGGTGTGGAGTTTATTTAGTTTTTTTGTGTCTTCAAATACTAACTGCTATTTAAAATTATTTTATTTAAACAAAATCATCTCAATCGGGGCCCGATGTCAGCTGGGATAGCCTCCTGTACACAGGGTAAACAGCTGACGATGGATGGATCTCAATCAGGACACAAAATACTCTTACCACTGCCATCCCAACACTTTCTCTGCTCTGCTAGCCTCTGCAGACGAGACTTCATGCCAGCAGCAGATGGATCTCGATCTTCCACCAGGTCCTCCTTGTTGCCCTGCAGGGCTGAACTAGAGGACACCATCTCTGCTGCTCTGCTGCTTGGAAGATCAGGGGCAGGGGCGACTGTTATCTTCTCCGACTCCGCAGTTTGCAGCTGCCCTGGCTGAGACTGGACAGCAGGCCGGGTAGCAGTCTTCTCCAGGGAGGAGGAATGTCGAACGCTGGCAGGCCCCACTGGGGGTTTCTTGTCTGTCGGAGGGTCTGAGAGCACAGTAGCCACAGCTCGTGTCACCAGTGGCTCTTTGTTCTCCTCCCGAGCTGTAGGCTGGACATTTTCCCCTGAGCACCGGCGTTTGGAGGGAGAAGGTTTGGAGACCTGTGGAACTAGGGGAAGTGAAAGAGAAATTTAACCAGTAGTAGAGCTGCAACTCAATGGTCAAACTGACATTACAAGTCCCAGCAGACAACAATCCAACAAACGTGTTCATACCTTTGTCAATGACTAACTCACTGCTCACACTATTGGTGTCAGCCAGTGGCTCTCTGGGCCTCTTGACCATCTGTCTGTTTGCTGCATTTGGTCTCTCTGCCATTTTCTTCTGCAGGTTTTCTCTGCGAGCCCGGGTCCGCTCCAACAGTTTCTGGTTTGACCAAAAAACATACTCAATTGTTACTTGATTGGCTGATTTATACATACAGAGAATGGAAAGAACAAAATCGTCACCAGCTGTAATTTGAAGCAACGTTTTGGGGTTTTTTTTAAAAAATACTCTGCCTTTAAAAAAATCATTGATCCCCCAACATCTCAGAACTCGATAACAGAGCCATCACTGACATGGGATGGCCATAACACATGACCCTGGACACTAGAGGTGGGTGAACTCTGTCTCTAGCTGTCTTTTTAAATCCTTGACACAACTATCACTTTTCATATGAAAAATACAGTGCAACACTATGAATGCCTTCCAGGAGAGACTGTCATCAACCAGATTTTGAACCTCTATATATATTCTCTAAGAATCTGACATGTGCCGTGGATGGCTGTCAAATTGACATGGATAATAAAGTTGAACACACCACTCCCTTGCTTTTGTTGTCAGAATGTATTCTAGTCAGAGCTCCGTCAGTACACTGAATAGTTCTTATAATCTGAAACCTGAAGTAAACAACATATTCAGTTAGGAAGCATGTTTCAACCAGACATAAATAAAAAGTGTCACTGAATTTTATCTTCAACAGAGCAAAGCAGAAGATGTTTATGATCCGACAGAGTGAGACTTGCAATTAAGTCTGTTTTTTTTAAAAGGCCAAATTATGCTGATCCTCCATCTTCCCAGGATACCTGCTGGATATCTGTAAACACAAATATGCAGAACAAGGCACAGCCCATTGACTATCTCTACACAGGCTAATGTTACTTCGACAAACATCATAACAGCCTACAAAACAGTCCTTCCCCACCAGTGATAAAAAGGGCTCTGTTTGCATGCCCTCTTTCCTTCCTCTTTTCTTTAGGACACTCCCTTCTCTTGACCTCACACTCCTGAGGTCTGTCAGAACATCTGATTTACTGTGCTGTATGTTGACTGTGCAAGCCCCAACACATTCCTGCGGCTGCACTGGACCGCCTGCACAATTTCTCCAGGCAGTATGGAAAACCTGATGTCACATTCAGCAGCATTCCTCAGGAGTGAGCCACTCCTGCTTGTAGTTCCTGGATTTGAAATTTCAAACCCTACTGCCAAGAATACTGGAGCAACAAGAACTGTTATCAGATCTAATTCATTTCTGGTTTTAGCTTGCACCAGCAGCATGAGCGCATTAAGGACAAGAGAGAGAATCAGGCAAAGAGGGCCAAGTGTTGGACAATTTCCAGAGCTGACACATACCTTTGCCTTAAATGGAGACAAAGCCGTTTCAGTTGAATAACGTTACGTGGATTTAGTGATTGGCCAAACATCCCTACACATAATGCTACTGCCTTTAAAAGTTGAAGGTAACGTTATTGGAGTGTTATGTAGTTGCTGACGACTGACAAGACAAAGAAACAACACGTGACATGTTTTCACTGGCCTTCTTTGAATCTATTGCGATTCATATGCCAACGTTAGCTTGACGTTACGTTAAAGTACTATGTAAGTAAACAACAAAGCCTCCTTCGGTAACAAGGTTGTCTCTAATAACATTCTAGAAACAGAAAATGTTATGATAGGTAAATTAGCATTAGCATGTAACGTCAACGCAGCTAATGTTATTCAGACTCAACTTAGCGTTAACGTTATGTTAGCTAACGTTAAGGTTAACTCAGATAACGTCACATATCTAACATAGTAAGCGCACCGACTCACCTCAGTAAATGGATCCATTTTGGAGAGTTTATCTCCACTCGAGCAATATTTCAATAACTGTGTAGTTCAAAAATCATGTAAATTAGACAAACAGGGCGTTGAGACGAGCTGAGCAGCTCTCAGCTTCTGTCTTCTCGGGTCCTCTGCACAAAACAACTGTTCAAATTTGAATTTCAGCGCTGCTCCCACTGCGCAAACTCCAATGGTTGAACGACCGCCCGAGAACCAATCAGAAACAAGCAGCTTGGCTTTACACTTGTTCAGCCAATCACAGCTTAGGTGTATTTAAAAAAAACTGTCACTTTCTTCAATTTTTGCACTTTGCCCACACCACAGACCTCACTGTATGATGCACTCCACATTTTTTTTTATCAATCAGTCATCTGTGTATTCAACAACCGGTTTACGTTAAAACGCACGATGACCTAATACACATTTTTAGTTTCAAATGATACAATGAACAGAAGACTTTCATACAGTATACATGCATTTTTTCATTACAAATTCTCATTGATTTTGGTTTATATTATATTTAATAATTAATAATAATTAATTAGCATTGTTTAATATTTTCACCGTTTAACTGCAAACAAGTGACATAAAAGTTTTCCCTTCATTCCAGAAATAACACAACAGCACCAAAAAAAATCATATTGTTATATATTTCCTAGACTCAGAAGTATAGATGCTTACAAAGATCATTTAAATGAAGCATGCATTATCATCCATCCATTCAGTTTTGTTGTTGTTTTAAATGTAAAGCGAGTCACCCCTACAGGATGAAAAGAGTCACCAGATAAGGTTTGCAGACATGCCACATAAAATAACAGTCCATCCATCCATCTTCATCCGCTTATCCGGGGTCGGGTCGCGGGGGCAGCAGCTCCAGCAGGGGACCCCAAACTTCCCGTTTAAAAATAACAGTATTTTTTTTAAATAGTTAGTTAGTGTTTTAAATAGTTAGTTTAAATAGTTTAAAAGTTTTGAGTAATTAAGTCAGGTGTGGAGAAGATTAAAATGGGAACCCATATTGAATATCAGTATGAATTAAATCCTTTGCTATTTCTGCAATCTAAAGAATTATAAGGTTCTAGACTTTTATTGCAGATATCGTAAAGTGACCAGTTACAGTGTTAGTGGGGCAAACTCTGGACTTTGTCACTAGGATCTTATTAGCCCACTTTTCCTGGAACGCGTCCGTTCTTCAGCCTCGTCAACCTCTGATACTAAATTGACATTTGTTATCCATTCCCATTCTTTTATGGGGGGGGGGTCGAGGGCTTTCTAGGTGGAAGATGCAACCAGTCCACAGGAAACTACAATCATGGCGTCTACTTCTAACACATGCCTGAGTTTGAATAAAATGAGTATTAAATTCAGTCCACAATGCGAACTGATAGTGCTGAACTATAAGTGATCTATGAATCTACGTCCACTTAACATCAAACCTCGATATTTCCCCTAAGGTGTCTGAACCTTTTCTCAGAGACGGACTTCATTTCCCATGAGCATTCATGTGTCTTGCGTATGCTCTAACGAAACCATGGAAACAGATAAGTCAGTGCAGATCCTGTACAACACAGTCTGCTGCTCGGTTCTTTCTTGCCAGTTTGGCTGGGACTCGGTTAGTGTAGGCGGGTCGTGTAATGTCAGCCCAGCCATTAAAACGGTTTTAAAATATGTCTTACGTGTCGTAATACGTATTAACTAACTTACAGGTAACTCGCTTTCATCGTTGGCTTTCTATTTGGACATTAGCCGGCTAATTCAGCTAGGTTAACTTGCTAAGTAACGTTGGTGCTCTTCAAACAGCACTGTTGTATTGTAGGTTAACGCTAAACATCATAGAGAGCTTTAACAGAGGATGCTTGAGTCAATAAAAGTAACAGGTAATATTGCATTTGTTTCTCTTGTTTTTCTGTGACTCTAAATAGGAGCTTGTCTATTTAGCGGATTAAAATCATTCAGGAACTAAGTTGAATTGTAATACCGTTATAATAGTAATGTTAACTTTTCTTAAAACTGGCAAAGTTATCCTAAGTGTTAAGTTAGCTCAGTTAAAGGTGTGTAAGTTGAAACGTGATCCCCAGTGAGCTATTAATTAACGTATTACTACTAGGAAAATTTTAACGAACATAAACGAAAACCGAATATATTTTAGAGGTGCATGAATTACTCACTTTATTTAGCATTATATATAACCTACATTGCATTTTCTAATGCGTAACTTACTGTATAATACGCTTTGTGTTGGGACGAATAATGGAAGTCTTAAAACAGATTTCTGGTGAGCTCACTCAGTGCTGAATCATGCTGATTAATGCGAATCACGCTGATTATTAGTAATCAGGTGCTTTCAATTAACACTTTGATTAATGTGATGGATACCACTGTGATGCTTGAGCACTGCTTCATGTTGTGTGGTTGAATTACGTTCAATTTCAGGACTGCTTGCTGTGACAAATGTGATGTCATAATGGTAACTGGTTTGAAGAGGTCTTAAATGTACTCACACAGTAGTATTCACCTGATGGGAATGCTGTGTTGATTACTTTTCTGCCTAGAATGTGATGTAATAGTAGCAGCCTATCACATCAGTTGACACAGAGTGATGAGATACCCAGCTAATGTGTTAGGTAATAGTATTTGATTGGGTGGCTGAGCAAGGCAATGATTACTGTGCTGCTGAGGTCATTAGTTTGTGCTGCGTGGATTCCGGCTCAGTGCTCCTGTCCGAACGGAGAGCCTGCTCTCACTGTGATGATGTTCCAGGTCGCCTTACTGGAAATCGCAGAGCCCTGCACTCTCATGAAACTGAATGGTGCATAGCCATGGACTGCTGACATAACACAAGTCACTTTGGGTTTATTTGAGTCAGCTCACATTAATATGATTGTAGAAAACAGTTTTTACTTTGCTTAGCGAGATGTAAAAATACATTTCATCACACTGGTTACAAGTTAGGGTATCCATTTATAAGTACCTTGTTGTTTTTTTTTAGCTTGGCATCACAATAGATCTAATTTTATCCTGCCTTGATAAGAGGATTAGTCTATCAAGCTATCTAGAAGAGGAATGCACGTGAATGTGATTCTAAAGTAAGCAGCAAACATTTTCACTGTCCTCCCCTCTCATCTTATTTCTTTCAGAAAGACTCCACTGGCCAGAAGTAGAAATGTCCAAAAAAGTATATCTTAAACTCTGCTGACAACGCACTGAGTCCAAGCCAAGTGTACCTGGAGAAGATTTCTTCAGGTGTTCTCAAAGACCTCTTCAGCTCTGGCTCCAGCAGCTTTAACGTACTGCTGCAGGCTGAGGAGGAGGAGAAGATGAGCCCCAAGCTCTCCCCGTACAAGAGGCCAAAAACATCAGGGAAATGTAGCACCGCGTTTAGTAAAAGAAACCGTCCAGGCCTGGCTTTTAAAAAGGTACATGCTCCAGAAGTTGTCGGGAAACCTGCGCAAAAAAATGGTGTCCTCTCAGGAAGCAACTCCAATCTCCCTAAACCAGCACGAAACATCGCAGTTGTGGGCAGGACCGTGGGCCTAAACCCTCGGACAGTTCCTCAGCTCAGGAAGATGTGCATCCCCACTTCTCCTCGCACAAAACTTCCCTCGTTGCACAAAGCAGCAATCACGAGGGAGGTGGAAAATGCCAAGAAGCTCTGCATCCTTTCAGCCATAAAGCCGTCTAATGTTGAGAAAGAGAAGGCCAAGTTTTTCAAGTCCGACTTCAACTACAATCCACAGTTTGAGTACAGCAACCCCGTTTCTCCGCTGGTCCTGGCACGGCATAACAATGCCTCTGATCGCTTCCTGACAAAGGTAAGGGTGTGTTTGTGTTTGTTTTTTGTTTAATTCTTGAGGTTTGCTTTATTTGGTCAGGTGAGACCAGTGTCATTTGCAACAAAAAGCCTGTTGAAATGCTTAAAGGTGGGATCAGCGCTTCTAATCCAAGACACGTTCAAATTCAGTGAATATCTCCTTATGGTCCAACAACTGTCCGTTCTGTGTGTGCACTGAAAACAAATCGTTTGTACTCCGCACTGGCTCGGTAAATGGGAAACAAACAGTGACTCGGACCGCGCCACACGACACTAGTATTCTAGCCAGTCGTCAACACGGGTATTTTATCATTTATGCTCGCCAGGTTCCAGGCAGCTATAAGCAGTTGCACTCTGACCTCTTCCTCTGCTTTGAAGTTACTAGTGATAATGTTATCTATACACAAGCTAAGCTACTCCTCGTATTTGTTTGTCTGTCTCTCTGCAGAATTGCTTTCCCCACCTTTAATAATGTGCTTGTCAGGCTTCCTGGCAAGCAGCCTATGTGATCATTTGGGGTGCAAACATCTTCAAAGTAAAAAGTTTGGGGATAATTGATGATTTCTAACAATTAGCAATGATAAATCATTTTGAAACCTGGCAGAATAAATATGAGGGCAAGACCGACCTTAGAAAAAACAATTAAATATTCTGCGATGGCGCAATGGATAAGACTATGCCTTTGGTGTGAGAGACCAGGGTTCAATCCCTCACTGTGACCCATTCACCATTGTGTCCCTGAGCAAGACACTTAACCCCTAGTTGCTCCAGAGGCGTGCGACCTCTGATATGTATAGCAATTATAAGTTGATCTGGATAAAAGCATGAGCTAAATGAATAAATGTAAATATTCTCTGTGCGATGGATATTTAACATAGCCCAAGGTGCAGACAAAGACGTGGTTACTGACTGTATCTCTGCGACACGGCGGTAACTATCACTGAGGACACTGATAGCAGGTTCTCTGTTTTTTCCTGACGTGGATATTTTATAGGTTGATTATAGTATTTTTAGTCATAGTATATTTAAATTTAGACTAGTTAAGAAAACAACATAGAAAATACATAAAATAAAACAAATGCAATAATAACCACTGTTATTAACAATGGATCAGTTGACCATGTGAAATGTGAAAGGGGTAGCTCCTAGCGATGAACCCACAGAGAAGTGTCCTCAACTGTGCAGTTCCCCTCATTTTAGCACATTTCAGCTCATTGTTTTGAATTCTGTATTTTTGCAAATTTACTGTTTCGATTATCTCTCACTGCTCTCATAAACCTAGTTTCCAGCAGACAGACAGACACAGTTAGCAACTAGCTGAAAAATAGTGGAGCATTTAGCAGCCACATATTTTTCTCAAGCATAGACTATAAGAAATATGATTGTAGTGCCTGTGACAATGTCACAGTAGGCCTCTGAAGAGAGATTGTGAAGCTCAATGTGGGTGGGTCCAGCCGTTGTCTTGTTGGCCGAGGCTGACTCACCTCACTCACGGCTAATCCAAAAATGGGCGATAAAGTGTAGCTAAGGCCAAATGAAGCCTGGGTGCTGCGGCCAGCCACCTGTGACATCCCCACCTGTCTCAAAGTGGCCATTAATTATGCATAACTTCCGGCCTTAATATAAAGTTGTCATGAAGAGGGAAATTAGCTTAAACCGTTTTTTTGTTCCTGGCTGTAATGTTTTAAATTCTAATTAGTGCAGAAACAGCATTTACAATTTTATGATTAATAAAAAATATAGCGTACAATATGAATAAATACGATATGAAAAATCCAGATACTTTAGTTTGGTGTTAGGGACAATGGGGGCTGGGGGATTTGGACCCATGACCTCGGTATTCCAAACATCCTGGTTACGGCCCTGCTTGTGATTGTGAAAAGCAGTATTTATGTCTTAGGGGGTTAGAAGTCTTCAGTATCTACCAGTATCTACTACGTAGTCATGGTCAGTAAACACTAATAGTACTCCTGTAACTTTTTAGAAACCCCTGCTCACCATTCATCTCATGTTCAGATTTATCCTCTGAGTGTCTGTGTTTCTCTGAGAATACAAGAAGTACTGTATCAAGGCAAAAATGGGACAGAGATACTCAAAATCCTGACACTTGCTTGCTGAAAAAAAGAAAGTACACTCAGGCAGTGAGTGCAAGATTGCACCATTTTCTGGCCTGAAGGCAGTGACAAGTCATTCATCACCGTGCCCGAAGTGCATGAGGTTGGATGCTGGTTTGAGCGGTCAAGTTGGATACTGTGACCACAGAAACTTGCTGCCAGAGCTGTTTAGCGTCAGGGCCTATCAGAGCTGATGCAGTGTGAGTCTGTTGTCCAAGTGAAAGTGGAAAGTAACCTGGATGAATTAGTTCAGAAAACAAATGCACAAGGCTTTGCTTAGCAAACAGTGGATGATTAGTTTAAAACAACCTCAGAGGCTATCTTAAATCAACATTAACAGTGTGAGTGCATATCCCATGAGCAACACTGAAGCCGCAGACAAATCACACACACTATTTTCAAAACTACATTTTTAAAAAGACAAAGATTCAGAGTCATGGATTAATCACCCCCACCACCACCACAAATCAATACATAAGGGTATGAGATCAGACGTGTTTCTGCTGAACAGGAAAACAGTCCCGTGGTGTTTAGTTGCAGGCTATTTTAGTAACACAAGTACACAGATAGTAAGACAGGGAAAAAGAGTAAGTGAGCTCAACCGGAAATGCAGTAAAATGATCCTGCAGAGGATGCTCATGTTTGTTTTTTTGTTTTTCCTGGAGTCTGCCCTAGTTTGTCACATTTTCTTCCTCCGTGCTGCACTTTGAAAGTAAACTGTCACTTGAATTACATTTGTCTTGCAGTATTATATTTATGGCATTTGTCGGGGGAAATGGAGGACACTAGTCCTCAACAGAGGAATAATTCATGGAAATGTGGAGCTGCCCTTCATTCAATGTATAGTAAGACTGTAAGCTACAGAAGCACAACTTCAAAAACATTGTTAGGCAAGACTCCTGAGAATTCTACTACACATGCTAGACATGATTCAAAACTTAAGATTAAAAAAGGATCTGTTTCTTAAAATGTAGAAAAACTCACCAGTAGATTTTTTTTCACCATTATCACCCCTATCAGCTACTAAGCACTTTATCCAGATTATCTAACCGCTTTATTTGGAAGTAAAACTGAAAGTGAGCACACTTGTTATGTTCATAACAATTTTTTCTATTACAAAGAGACGTAGTTATGAAGGGGGTGGATAAGAAAGTTCTGACATCCAGAATTTGATACCCTGGAGTTGCTGAGGTCAGATTATTGTGTCTCTCCTCTCTCCGGTGTTGAGTCACAGACATCTGGAGACATGCCACAGACCAGCCTGCTACAAGACCGCCACCATCATCCGCCAAAAAATGTGAAAAAATACTTGCCAGTAAATCTGATTCTGATAAATAGGGCAGGCCAGTTGTAAGATTATTGCTTTGGAGTACTGTATAAGTACAGACTGTCCAAAGCCCCACCAACAGAAGGTGTCATGACAGTCATTAGTCACAGGCAGCTCTAACTTTATGAGTTTGTCCTCTCTTGCAGGCAGTACACATCATGGAGCTTGCTCTGCAGCGATATGGCAGCTACGAGAAGTTTGAACAGGTCACTGGTGGCCAGCTCCTCACCAAGAGTCGCATCTGGCACAATGTCAAGAAATACATGGAGAAGGAAGGCTGCATAGGGGAGGTAAGAGGACGAGCTACTCGTGCTTATTTTTCTGATGTGTTGCTTTTTATTTGCAAACTCTAACGGTGATATACTTTATATACACTGTAGAGAATTTTCCACAAATTAAAAAAAGCCATTAAGAGGCTTTCAGTTTGAGCCTGGGATCTTTCTGTGGCTGCACTGTGCAGTTTGTGTCAAGGTGCATTCGTACATCACCATTTCAGAGCAGCAGACAGCAGGGCATCAAAGTGAATGAGCTCCAGGGAAGTGAGACCTTTGCTTGTGCGGAGCTGTGTTTATGTAACCATCAACAAATACATGTTACATCACCGAGTTACTAATGTTTCACTGAACACATTACACCACATACACGCACCTTGTGTATGCGTGGTAAAGTCCTGAAGGGTTTAGACATACTAGACAGTAGAAAGAAAATACAAGAGAGTGAGTAATCCACACAAAACTCTGACATCTGTGATGTAGATGGTCAAAGAACATATTTCAGCAGCGTAGAGCATCAGTGCCTTTGGAATTAATCAAGCAATACTACATACCCACAAGGATCTGCAAGGGTTTGCACAACGTCACCCTTGTCACCTTCCATGTCTGTGAGGGTCCACACTGACACATTTGCAGACATCCAGTTGCAGCCTAAAATTTAGGAACCACCTACGCAGACAACTAATGCAGTGTTAATGCCCTTGGTTCCACTGCCTGCCTTGCATCCATGCTTTGTATTCATTGAACAAGGGGTTAGTCACTCCCCCTCTGTCAAATCTGATGGACTCTGGAGAGCCTCACTATTTGAATCAGGCTGAACGCTACGTTAGGCAGGATCATGTCCCAACCAACAGGAAGTTCTCGTCACCTTCTCCATTGAAATGGATGGGGAGTACCTTGCTTTAGGTGCAGTCACACCGAAGGCATAGCCATCCTTCTTCCCAGCCACATCCTTCAGCTCCAGCTGGGGAATTCCAAGTAATGACCAGATGTACCCTCTGTACCATTTTGCTAATCTTATAGTGTTTTTTGTTGTCACAAGTTGTCACAAATACTCATATACCACTAATGGTGAAAATTAAGTTGGAGGTGACAGCAAAAAAAGTAACACTAAAACACTACGAGTTCTGTCTGTGTTGGTAGATCGTAGTCCAGGTGACAGATGACCTCCTGTCCAGAGCCTCCATGACGGTGGTGAACAGCAGACCCACACTGACCATCAACGTCTCCACTGCACGAGAGCACTGGCTGGAAGGAATGCTGAGGCATGAGATAGGTGAGTACAGTAGCTCTCACACAGGTGTTATTCTTTATGTGGGGCTCCTGGAGGTCACCGGCCAAATGGAAAATCATTTACATTCAACTGTAATGCAGTTCACTGGATGACACACACTACTGTTAAACAGTTTGGGGTCATTTAGAAATGTAGGTAAGTAGGTAGATTTATTATGTCACAGTACAACAGGTTATAGGGTGAAATTGAGTTTTTAACTCCCTTCTGCTACGTAGCAGACAATATACAGTAATATAAAAGCAATTAAAAAATGGTAAACATAAATAAACTACATCACTGGAGCAGTGCTGAGGATGAATAAGAGTTTAAGTCTGATAGCTTGGGGAGAAAAGTTGCTCTGCAGTCTGATGGTACAGCAGCAGAAACTTCTATATCTCTTCCCAGAAGGAAGCAGGGTGAACAGGCTGTGGCTGGGTGGGTACTGTCCTTTATCACTGGTGCTCGGGGAGATGGGTACAAATAATCTTCTGAGCAGTTATTAGGCCATTCTGCAAGATTAGCAATTTCCTTCTGATGTGAAGTCTCATCATTGTTTGAAATCTGGCCGATGATGGTGGTGTTGTCCACAAACATGCTTGCTGAGACGCCTGGACGCCTCTGTAGATATTCTATTACAAATCAGCCATTTTCAGCAACAGCATTCATTTACAACATTTACCACATCCACAATACATTTTCTAAGTGAGCCCACATTTTTTAACAGTAGTGCAAATGACTCCTTTAATCACAGGTCTCATTGGCTGTCATCCAGAAACTACTAAGAGACTGTTATTGGTATCGATGCACTGCTTACTGATGTTGCTATTAATAAAGTCGGCTTTGAACCCAAATTGAAGGCACACATTATTTCCGTGGCATCAACAACTGCCACCAGCCATGGAGCAGCAGCGTGGGCAGGAAGAAGCACAACCTGAAGCCTCTGAATCCCACAGAGGAGGGGCTGGCCAGCATTCACAGCGTCCTGTTCCGGAAAGACCCCACACTGTGGCGTGCCGCCCTGCTCTACTACACCGTCTACCAGGCCAGCCACATGTCCTTCTCTCAGCTCTTCCATAATCTGGGACGCTTCGTCCAGGACCCCAATACCCGCTGGGACTACTGTGTCCGAGCCAAGAGGGGCCAGACCGATACAGCACAGCCAGGTCACTATGTCAATTGACAGGGTTTAAAATTCAAAAGAGAGTTTGCTGATAGATGGCGGCCAATGTTATGTTTGATTACACATTTAATGTAGAGTCAAACAAACCAACACTGGTTGTCTTAAAATGAATTGATTCACATGTGATATGTCCAAAATAATAATAAATAATAAAACTCAAATTGATCCTTGTCAAACTTCTTTTCTGAACTCTCACATTACAGGTTGCTTCAGTAAAGACCAGGTCTACCTGGATGGTATCCTGAAGATCCTGAAATACAGAGACAAGATCAACTTCCCTCTGCTGATGGCTCTAGGAAAGGTGAGGCAGCTCATCTATCTCTGTCTGCCGGTATTAGTCAGTTTACTGAGTCGCTAAGTAGCAGCTACTGCTACTGAATTATCCAGTGCAGAGAGTCTACTAATTAGATGTTTCAGTGCTGTCACGTCCACAATCAAGCACGTTGATCAGACCTGCACCAGGTGGCTGCTCCTCCCTGCCTTTACTTCCTTCTCTCCCACCACAGTCACTGGCTGGATCCAAATATCTGCCCTCCAGACTTGCAGACTCTTGCAGCTATTTGTGATATGTTCTATGGTGATTTCTGGAAGTCCTCAAAAACTCTTATTAGGTTGTCTTGGGGTCAATTAACTGAGCTGGTGGATGTTAGAGACCTTGCGCTCCTCCTCCTTCTGTTTGAGGATGTCCCACAGATGCTCAGTAGGGTTTAAGTCTGGAGACATGCTTGGTCAGTCCATCACCTTTACTCTCAGCTTCTTTAGCAAGGTAGCGGTCGTCTTGGAGGTGTGTTTGGGGTCGTTATCATGTTGGAATACTGCCCTGCAGCCCAGTCTCAGAAGGGAGGGGATCCTGCTCTGCTTCAGTGTGTCACAGTACATGTTGGCCTTCATGGTTCCCTCAATGAACTGTAGCTCCCCAGTGCTGGCAGCACTCATGCAGCCCCAGACCAAGACACTCCCACCACCATGCTTGACTGTAGACAAGACACACTTGTCTTTGTGCTCCTCACCTGGCTGCCTCCACACACGCTTGACACCATGTGAACCAAAAAGTTTATGTTGCTCTCATCAGACCATAACATAAGACTGGTAAATCATGAACTGACAGTTCATGATTTACCAGTGTCCTGTGTACTGATGTTGCACCAGTCCACCAGTTGATCTCATGATCCATCCCCTTTTCTGAACAAGTTTCTGAATTTACCACCACAAGTGCTGCACACAACAGCCTTGAAAGTGATAAATAGTTGTAATGAACTTGTGGCCTTGATACCCTTCACTGTAACCTTTTTGGATGCACGCATTAACAAGAGGTTGAGATTTGTGCAGCTTCTTCTTGAACGTCCACTGCTCCAACATTCAGCAATGATGATGCGTTCACTGTTTCAGAGGTGCAGATTAGGCCTCAGTGCTGTGCTGACAGTGTCCGGTCTTCATCTGACATCCCAGACAGTTCTGTTCCTATTCAGAGCTATTTTAATAGACCTGCTGTGGATAAATGATCTTGCTCTGTTTTTTTTCCTGTCAGTGGCGTCGTGTTTCTAATGGCTGGTTTCTGCCAGTGCTTCTACAACAGCACCAAAGTAACAGCAGAAGAGTATAATTTGTGACATTCAGTCACATTAAATACAAGTTTAACTACACAGAAGATAGTTACAGTTCAGACGGGGAAATAAATGGAAAGCTGAACGAGGCTATTATAACACCGTCTCTAAGGAGGGAACAGACCGTGTTCTGCTTCAGAGGAGCCGAAGGCACTGATGATTAACTAAGGTGCTCATTCCAGATGTTGTAGATGTTGAATGTGATGTAAGAAGTAATGTGTTTTTAATAACACCACTGGGTTGAGGGCGGAATCCACAAAATAACTCAAATCAGGAAATTTTTTTGGGATATGAATTTTACAGGTAGAGAGTTGCTCCTCATTGGTTGCGTTTCCCTACTGGTTCTGGTTCTGGTGGTTAATCGTACTTTCATTTTTTAGTTGCGGTGCAGCAGGTTGCTAATTCTGTCGTTTGTTTGTTTGTTTATTGTTATTTTTCTGTGGGCTTAGGTGTCATTTGAAGACGTGGACCGCCTGAAAGCCCTGGCTCAGATGGAGAACGTCCGCATCCCGCACTTCATGCAGGACCAGGCGAGGTATGCCGAGCAGCTTACGAAAATCATGACGTTCAACCAGCTGACTGACGAGGAGCTCAAGACCATTGTCTGAGCCCACTCCAGGCTCCTGCACAAACCTGATCACAACCGTATTAAATCTGTCACACCACTGCCAGCCCTTGCCCGCATGCCTCAACACCAACACCATTACTGTGCGTGGTAGCAGAGTGTGTAACTCGTGCAGCGTACTGTATTGCATGTACCGTGGAGTTGTGTTAGACAGGATACATACATTTAATCTGATAGTAGCTTTTAATTAAAAATCTGTTAGAGCCCAGTCATTTCTCCTCTGATACAGAAGGAATGTGTTTCGTTTAGGGCTGGATGTAGTTTGAACCTTTAACAGTGCCAATACAATATCTGGATTAATGTTTCCAATATTTTTCTATACCTTACACTATTTACTTGTTACCAAGCACTTAATGCCAATTTCATTTTACCCAACAGCTTCTGAGACAAGATAGTTCACTTTGTGGTTCGCTACCCAGTGTTAGGTGGGGAGTGCTTTCATTTATATTTTCTCTGTGGCCACATTAGCATGGTTATAAAAGCAAACGTTTAATATCCCATGCTTACTTAAATTAGAGCCTGAATGATGGATTGTTTGGTCTTGTATCGATGTTTGAGATGTCAGCTTATGTTTCTTTTTTAACAATCCTGTGATAAGCGTCCCTTAAATTTGGTCGTTAAAATATTTTGACCAATATGTAGACCTAAACACCTGTCAGTGCTTTGTGGTTCACAAAATCTGAATTTACTTGTGCATATTTTAGGGATTCGTGTGCTTCTGTTCCATCCCATGCCCTGTTGCCTTCAGTAACGTAAAATGGAGAAAACTAGCAACCCATGCTGAAAGGATAATCAGTACAATCATCACACCACACCACTGATAGGTAACGTGAGGAAACAATGTGGAATTAACGCAACAGATGGAAAATCTGGATAAAGGTGCAGGTGTTTGCTGACTTTTCAAATGCCTTAAAGTAACGTTAGCTTGTTGATCCTTGAGGCACCAGAGCCACTGTGAACAGCGTTAATTCTACGACATATTTTAGCATTCACGCTAAGTGGGTTGCATTCAAATTAATCTGATCAAATGATGTGCTATTTGAATGTATTCGGAATATATTTTTTAAAGAATGATGTGGTGGTGTGATAAGCTAAACTAGCCAGTGATATCGGCTGCAATAATATATCCACTGGGCTCTAATCTAAATACTGCCCCAGAAAACCGACCTGAGATTACCTGAATGCTTATTTTTCTGTGTGAAGTTGTGCATGGATATGGTGACATTTAGACATATGGAATAATTAGTTTAAGCATAAGCCATCGAAATGTTGGTGATCTAGTTCCAAAATGCTTTGTCTTTCTCTCGTGCACCTATGATCCAAGTGTACTTACCTAGTGTTTTATATCTATTCCTTTAGTGAAGATGAACACATTCTCGCATTCTTTTTTCCTCTAGAGACAATATAAGGTTACTATTTTTGTAGTACAGATGTTAGGCATTAAAACAGAGTTGATGCTCGAGGGAAAGATGGTGAAAAGCAGGGCGGTTCACAGCAGCTCTGTCTTACTAGAGGGAGATGGACAGATAACTGTAAAAGTGCTTCATCAGCGCTGTCGCTCACAGGCCTGCTAATTAAAGCTGAGCTTGTCTGCGTTGTCCGACATTTGCTGAAAGGAAAATGAAGTGTGAAAGTCATTTAAAGCTGTGTCAATTTAAAGGCGTGTTAAGCATCTGCTCTATGAAGCTCTAGTGAAGTGCACTGACTTGAAGCCCTATTTGCACTTTGTTACCTTTGATCTACCTTTTCACCTGCACCAACATGGGCAGTTACTGTGTTGGTGTCTTTTAGACGGACTGATATATTGATGTTTTACAAAACAAACCACACCTCGTGGTTTTACTGATACTTGATAAGTTTTTGTGTTGTTAATATCAAGAATGATCTAATATTGGGAGCACGTGTGCTCGTCTGCTTCCTCAAAGACCCCTTAAATGGTACAGTTAAGTAACATGACAATTCTGTGTGATGTTTTCTATTTGATTTTTTGTGATATTCATAGATAGAATCTTCAAATAAAGTGGACTACCTGAAAATGTGTCATGTGCTTTGTATCTGCCAATGGGGCTGTTTGTTTTTTAGTGTGTTGTATTGTTTGCAGCACAAATACACAATGTTAAAATTCCGTTCATAGAAGCTGGATGTTGTTATTTACTTGCAATTTTATTCTCCAATATAATGGTAATAATATAATGGTATTAATAATATAATGGTAAATACAGTGTACTTATACTGTACATATAAGTTTCTAGTCTTTCTAGTCTGTCAACCACTTGCCATGTCACATTCACCCCATTCACACATTGGTGGTTACCATGCAAGGTGTCAGCTGCTCATCAGAAAGAAACTAATCATTCACACACACACACACACACACACACACACACACACTGATGGAACAGCCTTCAGGAGCTATTTGGGGTTCAGTGTCAGTGGGGTTCAGGACACTCTGACATGTGGGCTGGGGTAAGCAGACTGCCAATTTTCCAAAAATTTCCAATTAGTGGGCTCCCAGTGCAACCTCTTAGCCATAGCCACCTATCATCTAATCATCAGAAAAATAAATAACCTGTTTTCAAACTCTTACCTTTCCCATGCCCTTTCCACAAAAATAGGACTCTGAGTCTTGATTCAGAATTATTGTTTATGTATAAAATGCAATGATGTGCAAAACACTGAAACCTCATATTTAATTGAAAATAACACAAAGAAAACCTATCAAGTCTTTAAACTGAAAATGGAAATTCTGTGGGCCTCAGCTCATTTAATATGGACTGAGGCGAAGTGGAAAACTTGTTCAATTCAATTCAATTTTATTTATATAGCACCAAATCACAAGGCTAGGCTAAACTGGCCGGCCTGCAGTCCCAACTTGTTACCCACTGAAAATATTTACCACATTATGAAACCTAAAATACGACAGTGTTTGAAGTGTTGAGCCGCTACATCAAATCCTACATCAAGCAAGAATGGGGAGAAAATTCCAGAAAACAGCTGCCTGCTGCTGAAGACAAGGTAGAGAGTGGAGCAGAGGCCAGAAATTTGAAACGATCTAAAAGAGACAGACAGGGAAACTAAGGAATTAGATTCACACTCAAAGTGACACCTATTCCACTTTGCACATGTTAAAATGTATCTCAAGTTAATATAAAAATATTGATTATTGCAGCTTTAAAGATTTTGACAAGTTATCAGTATCGATTGTTTCACTCTAAAAGGATTAGTGGGGCCTTTAAAACCTCGTCCATTTGAGCCTAATGTACTCTCTATCCAGTGTTGGGGCCGGATACAGATTTCTGAAGGATTACATGAGTAGAGTATATTACCAAATGGATAACAAAATGGATCAGCCTAATGCTAACCAATATCACTGAGCTACAAAGCCTATAATGCTAACTGAGTATAGGCTAAATATCTGAAGCTCTTCTCTGTGTCCGAGATCTGTAAGGAGAGTTTCCTGAGCTGAATGTGCTGACCCACATTCTGAGTGACTGCAGTAACCACATTTGTCACAACACACACTGCCGGCCTCTCCGAACCATGTCCAGAGGTGTCAAACTTCCCATTCATCAGAGTCTGGTTTCACTGGAAACCATGTAGGGCCCAGGTGGTGACTGACAGCTACAAGCAGTGACATGCTGGACAATAGGTATCAGTCTACGGTACACAGCACACACACACACACACACACACACACACACACACACACACACACACACACACACACCTCACCCACCCACCTCCCACACTTGGCTCTGAATGGTGAGCACAATTTGCACAAGATGTAGTGCTTTTCTAATGAAAATGCATTCACCTTAGGGAATATTTTTTAGACATGCTTGTCCCCAGTGCACTAATTTACTTAGTTTAAGTTTTTTGAATAATGGATCTCAGTAACTTGAATTAAACTCTATCGCCAAGTCAGATAAAATAGTCATAAATGCGGATTTTAAGGAGATTAACTTTACTACTGAGACATGAGAGCTGCCAAGGAGTTAAAATTGAAGATGACACATGTATGTATCCTTATTAATGACAAAAGGAAGTTATTAAGTTGAATTGTGACAAATTTCTTAGAGATGACTACTGAGGTTATGAGATAGTAGTTGATTATTTATTTTATGTATCCTGAGCCCACTCCTGTGGTGATAAACGGTTCTGTTGCTGATGACAGGCTGACATGGAGTGAACACATGGATCATTTAAACTGCCTGAGAAATCAAGTCACACCACAACAAGAGCTTTATAAGGATACAGTACACTTTAAGCTTGTAACTTGGACACCCTGCCCTGTTGAAGCAAGTCTTTATCAGAGAAAAGTTGTGACTGTGAAATGGAGCCATATCACCACTAGAGGGCAGTAGCACACAATGCAAGTGTGACCTACCACTGCAGAAACTATTCAGAGAAATCCTGAAATCCCCACGGGTCAGTGACAATCATAAAATAGTGTTAACATGTGCTCAATGTTTCCTAACCATTGTTGGTATATTGTCCATTACCATTGTTGGCATTGTTTATTCTTCTTAAATTGTTGGTACTGTTGTTATAATAAATACTTGTTACTTGTGGTAACGCCACCATGATACAACATTTGTAAACAATCCGTGAGCAAAGTAACAATGAAGCTCAATGTATTAATCACTAAATGGGGAATTGGGGTGGGATTAAATAAGTTGTCTTCTTCCCACTCCCTTTCAGGCAGATTTCGATCGTCATAGTGAAATACTGCATGTTTTGTTTGCACTGTATGATTTAACAATATTTTGTCTGCCTTGTGCTTTCTGTGCCATTGCCTGAAATAAACGAATAAATGAAATGAATGAAATGACTAAGGGGAAGCATGTGGTGGGACTCCCAACAAGCAGTCATCGTGATGCATCTAAGATGGAACAGTTCCAAATCCTGGTTAAGATCACAAATGTTTTATTATGTGCGACAAGATTTTATGTATAGGCTAACTATTACACGTCTGTAATATGAGCACACAGTATTCATTAATACACTACCAGTATTCATTATTCAACCACTTAGAGGCAAGTAGAGCCCAAATCATGAAGGACGGTCCGTGTGGCACTGCATGGAGTTTTCTCAGCGGGAAGGGCTTTTATTATTTAGATAGGGAAACCATTTCCTTTCAGGAAGCAGCATGATGTAAGTCATAAATTAAATAAACAGTAATTATGTTATAACCTTTGTTTCATTATATTCATTACTTCTTTATGTGGTCGATTTTATGATGCCAGTCTCTTGCAGTTTTAAATACATGTGCATACTACAAAGCGACATATTTATAATCTGGAGCCACGTCATGGAGACCCATAAAGGTGATAAATCAACAAACAACCAAACAGGGAGCCAACGTAAAGAGGCTAAAACAGGTGTGATCGTATACCTCTTGGTTTTGGTTAAAATCCTAGCAGTTGAGTCTCTGTAGAGGCACGATGCTTCTGCTGCATGCTCTCTTGCATGAAATGGAACTGTCCCATACCCAGAATCTAGTGGTTTTAAGACTCAGGTTTGGTTTTGATTATCAAGCAGCTGTTTGTCACTCAGGGACTTGTTCTTTGGATTGCTGTTCTACAAATGTGTGGAACAACTGTTCATGTTGAACATCTAACACCAGCTGACTGTTCCTTTGAACCTCACCAAGGAGGCAACGTGCTTCAGCCCAGGAGCTCATGAACTGCTCACACACCAATGAATTGAAAGCAATATGTTATTTCCTTCAGTTTCCTGTACATAGAGCTTGAGGATGACACATACCACCCCGCAAGGGGTGAGAGGGGGATTTTATTATATATATATATATATATACAACCGAGGTATGCAGCAAAGCATTTGTGAAGCCACAACACGCACAACCTTGAGGCGGATGGGCTACAACAGCAGAAGACCCCACCGGGTTCCACTCATCTCCTCTACAAATAGGAAAAAAGAGGCTACAATTTGCAAGAGCTCACCAAAATTGGACAGTTGAAGACTGGAAAAATGTTGCCTGGTCTGATGAGTCTCGATTTCTGTTGAGACATTCAGATGGTAGAGTCAGAATTTGGCGTAAACAGGATGAGAACATGGATCCATCATGCCTTGTTACCCCTGTGCAGGCTGCTGGTGGTGGAGGTGTAATGGTGTGGGGGATGTTTTCTTAGCACACTTTAGGCCCCTTAGTGCCAACTGGGCATCGTTTAAATGCCACGGCCTACCTGAGCATTGTTTCTGACCATGTCCATCCCTTTATGGCCACCATGTACCCATCCTCTGATGGCTACTTCCAGCAGGATAATGCACCATGTCACAAAGCTCAAATCATTTCAAATTGGTTTCATTGAACATGACAATGAGTTCACTGTACTAAAATGGCCCCCACAGTCACCAGATCTCAACCCAGTACAGCATCTTTGGGATGTGGTGGAACGGGAGCTTCGTGTCCTGGATGTGCATCCCACAAATCTCCATCAACTGCAAGATGCTATCCATCAATACGGACCAACATTTTTAAGGAAACCTTGTTGAGTCAATGCCACGTAGAATTAAGGCAGTTCTGAAGGCGAAAGGGGGTCAAACACAGTATTAGTATGGTGTTCCTAATAATCCTTTAGGTGAGTGTATAGTTCTGTGGGCAGCCAAATGAAATTCTATAAACCAAATGTGAAGTCACCTGTAAATAGGGGGATGTTACCCATTCTTATCATCTAGTATATGCCAGTTCAAATTGGCCAACAAATTCAGTATATTCTCTTAAATTCAGCATATTCTCTTTGTTGTAATGTTGATCTATTCATATCTGCGATCACTGATTGACATAAAAAGCAACAACTGAGTGCTAACGCATCACTGTGGAGCCAGTTAATGAGCAGTTGAGGCAGCAGCAACGTCTCTCTGATGGCACTCTGCCCTGGCACCTCATTTCCATCACAGAGGACGACGGCAGCTCACACGTGTGCACAGGGACCCGGCTTACATAATTTAAGAGCGCAGCCTTCGGGAGCTCTACAGCTGAGATGTTATCATCCTCTCAACTGACAGGACAGATGAGCAGCTCTGATGAGATACTGCGCTTATTTGCATCAATGAGAGTTCAGACAAAGCCACTATTCATTTCTCTTTATTTTATATACATGTAGAAAATGTTTGGCACATTTCTTTTTAAAAGAACATTATATATAGAACAGAACATTTTTATGGCTCTATGACTTTACTATCATACATCGATAAATTCTAATCCAAAAAGGCAATCATGGCACTTCTTCACATTCATCAGGAAACTCTCTGCTCCACGGCTAACCAAGACAAAGCAGGAGCAGGGCAGGATAAAGTCTGATGTCGTCCGCTGCTGTCTTTACTGTGTCGTCACCGCTCGTGTTTGGGCATAATGTCTCCTCTGTCCACCACTGCCATACCAGACCTGCTCAGCTCCTTAGCGGATACATCTGCGTAAAACTCAGCCACCACGGGGCAGTGATCTGACGCCACACCTCCCCACGACCAGTTGTCCGGGATCCAGGGGTTGGTCAAGCCCTCCCGCACTACCATGCAGTGGCCTGCAGAAGAAAAGACACAAGAAGATGGGAAGTCAGCGGACGCGTGGGACGGCACGCAACTTACACACGGTACCAAAGGATTCACACAGTGGGGTCGACTTTGATCTGACAAAAGCTGCTGTGGCTTACATCCAACTGTCATGGACTCAGGCAGTAGCTGCAAACAGACCTGCTACATGTGGAGGAAACCTGTAGGTAAATAGGTCGAGTCAGACTGAAGGCACAAAAACAAGGACCTGAAGCTTGACGTATAACATTACCACTCCACCATCAAGTTTTGACCTGCTCAAATCTGAGGACAAAAAAAAAAAAAAAAGAATGACAGCAACTAGCAGGCCTTGAATATTTAATTATAAAGTCTATGCACTCTGTCTCAGCCATGTGAAAAACTCATATCTTTGAAATGATTCAAATGCCACAGTAATGTTCACAGTCCTGACAGACTCTTGACTTGCAGGTAAGCTTTTTAGAATTGTGACTTGACATGCGACTTCAGATTCCCTTGTGTTATTGACTTGGACTCGAGATTTGTCTTTACGTATTCTCAAATGACTCGAGACTTAACTCGAACTAGTCTCGAATGACTTGACTTATTGGTAAAATAAAAATGTCCCCACAGCTCTGATGGAGCTCAGGAAAACTTTCAAGTTTGTCCTCTGCGTTCTCTGTAATGTTTATGGACTAAGGTCGGTGCTAATACTGTATGTGGAGAAAAGCCTGATGTTCAGACTTTGGCTTGTGTGCAGAGAAAGCTTATTGAACCTATATGACGATATTAATTTCATTAAGGAGTAGCTTTGTGGATTCCTCTTCTTTGGCATCAGATTTGTTTGGGCAGCATGAGAGCAGGCGTCTCATGCCACAAGTGTGAGAGTTGATGGCTTAGAGCCCCAAGAAGGTCAGTTATCCACTACTCTATGCAGTCTCCACATCTTCGTCCAGTATGTTCAAATAATGTGGTTGTCTTTTTATTCAGATACAGACTTAATAATAATAATAATAATAATAATAATAATAATAATAATAATGTATTACATTTATATAACGCTTTATCATGGAAACTTAAAGTGCTTCACAGCAAAGTAGGGGGGAGTCACCTCAACTGCCACCAATGTGTAGCACCCACACGGGTGATGCACGGCAGCCATTTAGCGCCAGAACGCTCACCACAGTTTGAGGGAGAGAGGGAGCGAAACATTGAGCCAATTACTACGGGGGATTATTAGGTCAGGTGGTGAAAGCCAGGTTGGGAATTTTGCCATAACACTGGGAGACCCCCTACTTTTTTGCATCAAGTGGCACGGGATCACAGTTTAATGTCTCATCTGAAGGACGGCATCTCCTACAGCACAGTGTCCCCATCACTGCACTGGGATCTTATTATTAGGAGCAGAGGGAAGACTGCCCTCTATTGGCCCACCAACACGTCTTCCAGCAGCAAATTAGTTTTCCCAGGAGGTCCCCCATCCAGGTACTGGCCAAGCCCAAACCTGCTTAGGTTCAGCCATGCAGCAGTAGCAGGGTTTCATTGGTACGGCTGCTGGCTAAACACACTTGGATTTGCCTTGACACTCGACTTGGACTAGTCTCGACTGACCCAAATGACTGTTTCTGCTAACACTTGAGACTCAACTTAGATTTGTCTCAACTAACTTTGGCTCGTCTCGAATGACTCAAGACTGGACTTGAATCTTCCTCAAATGACTTGAGACTCGCTTCGTCTCGATTGACTGACTTGAGACTTGACTCGTAATGAGTGACTTCAAATTTGAAATTGAATTCTGCCCCTGTCTAAAAACACCCATGAAGAACACCTACCAGAATAGATCTTCTTGAGGGAGCGGCTCACCCAGATGTTGTCCAGGCAGCGGGTGCCCTGCGGTGAGCGGGTGCTGATGTTGGTGAACTGGGTGGATGGCACCAGGGCACAGAGCTTCTCCTTTCTCAGTATGTCCAGCTCCGAGCTCTGAGGAGGGGAGCCAAAATCTCCCAGCACCACCAACTCCTTCTCAGCTGCAGACACAGATGGATAAGATCAGACTGAAATTCTCTTAATTCACCTTCATGCAGAGGACACGGACATGATGTCTGATGACTTAAGTTTTGATCCATCTCTTTTTTGTGTGAAACCACCCACAGTGTCTGACACGTGGATGGACGGTGCGGAAGAGGTGGTTTTTAGCGTTCTAACCTGACAGACCTTTGAGTGTTTCCTGGATGCTGGGGGAGAGGCGCTGACACTTGGCTTCGTCTGTGTTGTGGTTCTTGCTGTTGGACTCTTCCGATGCAGCTGTGGCCTGCATGTGGATGTTCACCACTGTCAGCTCATATGAACCAACCTAAGGGATAAAGCCGGCCATTAAATTCTGGTCAGAATCCAGCTGGCAACAAAAACGGCAGCAGACAAAAAACATCAGATCTGTAAGGAGACCGTAACCTCCTTCAAATGAAACAAATCTAATTGTTTCTGGTATCTGATTCCCCACGACAACTCTAATGGAGCTCAGCTTGAGACGACTGGTGCGCTACGCTATGTATGTGAAACTTGAAGCCTGTGAACTTGGAATCCGTGTGTGACAGCGTACTGTCTGAAGTGTAGAAAAGTACTGAAGGTCACCTAGATCCGTTAGATCCTGTCGCCATGTTGGGAATAAATAATGAAGTAACCACCGTCGTCCCATGGATGTAAAAGCCCACAGTACCCCTCTCACTTTGGAGATGCACATGTCGCTCCTGCTGCAGCGTGACTGCAGATATTTGATTAACTAAGGAGAAGACAGCTGTAAGCAACAACCAACTTGAGCTCCTCCTACGACACATTTCTTGAAAAATCATCCATTTTTCTGAAAAATTAAACGCGAAACCTAATGTTTAAACTACATTCACAAAACCCCTGACTCTTCTGGGCAAACCAAACAATCGCCGCCAAACCATGTGATCTGTGCTCACAATCAAAAACTGCTTTCAAAACAAACACAGACAGACAACATGTTAAACACCTCAGAGCATTCTTTAGACACTACATCAAAAAAAAAAAAGAGAAATTCATTCACATCACATGCAACCATGTCCCTAACCAAGCAAAGGAAGAAAACCCTCTGGTGAGCTGGATGCAGCCTTACTGTAACACGCCTCCACACCTATCTCTCCACAGGCCAATTCCATTTTCCCTAGTAAATGAGTTTCAGTCATAGACCTTCCACCAGCAGGCAGAATTCCTTTGTTGGATAAGGGCTGTATGGTTGAAGGAAAACATTTAGGAATCACTGGTTGCTGGTTGATGGTGAACCACTTGGTTTGCAGGACACCACAGTGAAATCTGACATTGTCCCATAGACAGGATGTACTGCCGGCTGATGAACAGAACTATGTACAGAATTATGTGTACATGTAAAGATGACAGCTGTGATGTAGCTGTCTGTTGAGTTTTGCAAAAAGAGTAGATGAGATTTGCAAAAAGCAATGGTGAGAAACTGTTTTGGCAAAACCCGTATCACGTTCGGTGGCACAAAGAGACTCATTAATCTGACCTCTTACAGATGCTGCCCTAGAACTTGTATTTTTATCTACATTTCAATTTGTAATTGATGTGAAAATGCACAGGAAAGTAAATGATGCAAAATGCAACACAAATGAAAGGCATTTAAAAGGTAGTTTCGCTCTCTGTAGTGTTTATGGTCCAATATTGGTGCCGAAATGTGGATAAAAGCCTCGTGTTCAGACTTTGTGTGCAGAGAAAGCTTATTTAAATTATAGAACTATTTTTTTTTCATGTAGGAGTGGCTTTGTGGCTTCCTCTGATCTGGAACTCACACTCAGATGAGTCAGAAAGTGTGTCCTGTTGGCTCTACAAAGCTTTTCCAGCCTTTCGCCCGCTGCTTTATCTGAAATCATCTCTTTATCTCTTGTGCTAAATAACAGATGTGGTCCTACATTTGTCCAAATTTCTCTACTTTTCTTACTTCTAATTAACCAGTCAACTACTACTACTACTAGCGTTAGTCTTTCTTCTTCTTCGCACGTATTCAACGTGGTGACGGAAAACGCTCGGACTCATTCTAAGGTAATAAAAACATGAGGGTTCATCATGTAAGGTCTTTATACACCACTGAAAACATATTTGGGTTAATTGATCCTCCTAAATGTTACACACTGAACCTTTAACGTAACATTAAAAAAAAGCTACAGTCTGTTTTGGGGATGAATAATTACTTACAGAAAAGTGAGCCAGGTAGAGTCCAGGGTGTGCATGATTCCCGTTGCCATTGACAACAGGAGGCTCCAGGACTGCAGCATCCTTCAGGTCAATACCAGACGAACTGTCCCACAGAAAGCCGGAGTAGCTCACTCCCTGAGAAAAGAGGATCATGGGAAATGGACTCAGATAGCGCACTGCCCTTCTTAAAGGGCCTCAACACCATTACTACTGCATCGTTTAGGACTTACGGAGCTCACTGTTTCAATAAGAACTGTCTCTGGGCTAACTGAACTACTGTAACAATCCAGCTGGGATCTTCTAATTCAGAGTGAAGGGGACACTGTTTATAGAACCACAAGCAATGTGTATGAGGGTATATGACCTACTGGACTGAAGGCTGACTCGTGACTATCAGTCTGCTACAGAGATGAGCAGGAAGCACATTCATTGAAGTGCTAATGCTTCATGGATTTCTTGACTGTGGCTAAACAGGATTATTTCCTACAGTACAATATGAGCCTTCTCGGTGGGGAACAGCAGCATGCTGTGTCATAAGACCTAATTTCAAACATAGAGATGTATTACAGATAAAAGATCAGCTAACAAGGCTAAGTCACAGTTTTCAAACTGCTGCATTTTCGGCTAATTAAAAAGATAGTTTGAGATAAGATGACCCTTTACTGCTCTCTGTGGGGAAACTGCTGACCTCACCAAATGAGTTCACACAGTGCTGATTAAGCCTCTCACCACCAGGTGAATCTCTCTGTATTTTGCAGTAAACCAGTGTCTGTGGTGACATTTCTGCACTGGCACACTGATAGTAATGAGTTTTATGGGCACCAGTAATGATAATGGTGGTGGGAGGGTTTAGAGTCTGTACGTCATAAGCTCCAACAACACTGTTGTGTAATTACTCTCACTGTGAGAAGGGGGACACAAAAGTTCTGCACGGCAGGTTTAACTTTTCAGAAACACTGTATGGAAATGGATGGATGAATGTCTGTGTATTGATTATTAACAGTGTCTGGGCAAAGGCGACTGAGACAAAGGAAAGGTGAAGACTCAAACCAAAAAAAGCAAATATACAGCATGAAATGAAAAAACTAAACATACAAATTATGAAACTATGTGCAGTTTCTCTCTCACAGTTCATCCCGAATAGGAGCTTCAAAAACATGTTGACCATGTAAAAACCCAGCCAGCACAGTGCTGTTTATTCAGGGAGTATTTTTCTTCAAGCGCACTTTGTAGCAGGCAGGATTTTAGAAATACAGAGATTACGGGAAAAAGATACAAAAAGTCAAGTCTGTGAAACATTGTAATTGTTTGAATTTTCGCTTTAACTCTCTGAAAGCAAAAGCCTTTCAGGAGAGTCCGCCCTTGTGCCCATACTTAAAACAACATGGAGCCTCCTCCCTCGCGAGGACTGCCAGCTTGTCTCTCCACCTTCAAGTGTGGCTCTTCAGAACAACTATAAACACTTTTGATTGCCGACGCAGTGGGACAACACGATGTACAGACCACTTACCTGCCCTTAAGTCTGCAACATGAAGACCTATCAGGAAGATTTTGTTTCACAGTCCTCTACACACACCCACACACACACAAGCCCGGAAAAACTTTTCTGGTGGGAAAATATTGAATCCCACATTCCTGATGATGAGATTTTTCATCTTGTGCACACATGTTTTACAAGATACCATCTTTTGCGACTTCAGTGATTCTGTAGAAAGATTTCTTTTTTATTCTTATTGGCCTAAAAGATTTATAGAAAGATCCGGTAATAGGTACACAGTTGGCTTTTAATTGCAGAATTTAAACTCCTTACTGGACCCCCCCCCCACCCCCAAACCTTACTGACGTTGTACCATGTTATCATGCAGTCAGAATGCTCTGGCAGTTGGGGGTGGCAGAGCATTTTAAAACCCCTTGTTGTTATTTCAACTATCCATCTTATGTGACTGTGGACGCTGACGCGCGCTGCCGACCCAGCTCAAGTTAATATCAAGGGTTCATCTACTGGCTGGTTTCCGCTGTGAACAAGCAGGCCTCCTCCCTGCTATCTGCTCTGTGCTCAGCGTCTTCCTGATGTCAGAGCAGATATTGCAGAGAAGAGAGACGACCCCTTAGAGCTGAATAAACCCACAAGGCGCTGATTTACTGCAGGGGCTTATCCCTTTGAGGACCAAACACTGAACTGCTTAATTTTCTTGATATAAGAATTAAACCCGCTGTGAGGACTTATCTCTGTCATTTGGGGACTAATCGGCAAAAGTTTGGGTTTAACAGATTTAAATTCTCGAGGACTGATTACACCAGTATTTCTGATCGGACGTTGCATCAGCTGCCAAAAGGTAAATACAGCAATGCAGCAGCTTCTGTCCCATGCCAGTCTTCAAAGAAAAGTTAATGATGGTGGCCGTACCTTGATGGAGTGTCCACTGGGCTTTTCAGACACAATACTTTTCCACAGCCCTCGTGGCCATTTCCACTTCCGCACCGTGGCCAGCGTTCCTTGGTTTAACTCCACACAGAACTGAAACACAAAACAGAGAAAGGAAATGTCGTCAGCAGTGTGCATAGCTACCAGATTTGTTGTTAGTTGCACTTCATCATTTGGCAATGATGTAAATGTTGACTGTAATTCTCAACAGTAGTAGAAGTTAGACGGAGGCTAACGCCCGGTGGAACAGATGCCAGCTGAGAGATAGTTACAATATTCACCATATGGGAGTATTCAAGGCTTTAGCTAGATCTGCAGTAAACCAGACACAATTTCACTGAGCTAACCTCGTATATGCTACCACTCACAATGCTACATGTACAGCAAAAAGCATCAGCCAGCTAACCAACTTAAGATGCACAAGCTTCTAGAAATTTACAGACATTATTGCCGTATTTCATTGATTGTTTGGCCTCTTTTAATTTATCTGGGTTTAATTTTTATTTTTTCTACTGTATAACTTTGCTCAGCACTTTGGTCAACTCTGCTTGTTTTTAAATGTGATTTAGCAATAAAACTTGACTTGACATTACATTTCAATAGTTAGAATGTATATTTAAATGTAGGGCCAACAGATTTTCTACATAGCAGTGTCATATTTTACATTGCAGGTGTCCTATGCAGGTTGGTAACAGCCAGGTAATGTGCTGGTATTAACAATGAAAATATCTTAGTAAAATTAGGGTTATTTTATAGTTAATAATAGGAAACAGGGGAATAATAACAAAAAAACAGTAACAATCCACAAACAGTCCAGAAACTCTCAGTAATTACTTGGCAATGATCTAAAATGTTTACCAAAGAAGCACTTATGTTATAACATTATAACAGCAATAATGTTGTTTGGCTATAATTCAGAAGTGTGCATGATAAGACACCATAAGGGCCTCCTCAGCGCCAAGGACACTTGTAACATGTCTAAGATACATGACAACGTGCAGTTCACAGGGCGTGTTGTACTTCATTTTAACACTTGAGGGCAGATTAACTGGTCGTCAGCAAAAACATGTCGTGCTTAACAGTCGCTGACAAACAATACAGAGTTCAGTGAACTCAAATAGCCTCATCTCAGAGGAAATACAGAGAGAAAGAGGAAGCATCTTATGTCAACATCGCTGTTCTGGAGAACAGACAAAGGTAAATTGGTATGGAAATAGCAGAGGTCTGAATAGAGGTAGGTGAATAGAAGAACATGCTCGTAAAGGCTCAGGTTGCCGCTCTGGCCGACCCGCCACTGGCTCTAAATTTAACCTGAGGCTCCCTGTGCGACACCGGGAGAATCAGAGGAACCCCATATAGTGCACGCACACACATACATGAGCTCTCCATGAGAGGCCCACAGTGAAATGACACCGATTAATATTTAAAGTGACAATCTGCAACACTTTACTGCAGGCTGCCTTGCTTATTGTAAAATGACAAAATACAAAAAGTGTCCAGCTTTATCCTTTAACACTTCATAAGCAAGTGAACCAATGTAATGTAATGTACATAATTGTTGTGCATGGCCACATAAACCTGTTAGGGCGCCCCTGGACAAAAATACCCCATGGCCTCAAAGGTCCCATCAAGCATAAGTGTACAGAGCAAACTAAACATTGTAGTTTTATTATTTTCCAGACACTCACACACAAACCTACAGAGCCTGGCTGCTGCCAAAGAGAGAAAGAGAAAACAAATAGTGCGCCCAAATGGATGAACTGTGGTTTTGAATAAATAAAGTCAAATGACTTAATTCGTGGTCTTGAATTATGTAGTGTGTGCATGTAAATTACTAATTTGTGCACAAGCACTAACTGAATGTAGTATTAAACAATACTGATGACATTGTAACGTGTGTTTAGGGATGTCAAGAAAATACTCATTTTAATAGCACCAATTTAGAAGTTCAAAAACTCATCTATTGTACTTTATGACATGGTCACATGACTGGGCGGCCAACTGCCTCGACTGGTCCAAAGACGTTCAACAGGCAAAAGGATAAATCTGAAGAATACCTGCGGGTTGCCACTCTAAGTTAAAACAAGGCTTTATTAAATGCAAGCAGCTCATTTACAGTATATTGTCCTTAACCTGACAACTTTCCTTGTTTATATTACACAGCAGAAAAGTCAATTGAGTAGATGTAGGAACTGAAGTTGGTTTGTCTTGCAGCTACTCAGTTAAGTTTAGAGGCAGGCAGCTGTGACTTCTAAGTCCTAAGGTGCCTACACATGTTTCCTTTATTTTAATATAGTTGTCATGCTATATTTGACATTTGACAACTGGGCAACTTGGACATCAAGAAAAGAAGATTTGCCAAGTGTGACAAATATATGACAAGAGAGTTGACAACATATCAAAGCTCAGGCGCTTGTGACAACTGTGAAACTGCATGGTGTTTGGCCACACTGTTTGACAGAAGTCTGGAAACTAACTGTTAATATGTTTTGTCCTCTGAGGGACTGAAACACAAACCCACAATGTTTTAAAGGTGGGGTAGACAATTCTAATCCAATATACATATTTTTTTCAAATTGAGTGAATAACTCACGGCCCACCAGCTGTCCATTCAGTGAGTGCGCTGAAAAAAAAAATCCGATGTTTGTACTCAGCCCTGGCTCTTACTAGCTTTCTAACTAACTTTCTAGTTCACCATGACATGCTGTTGCTGTGATGTTAGGGACTGCATGTTAGCTTCCATGTAAGCTTCATGTTAGCGTCACGTTAGCTTCATGTAAGCTTCATGTTAGCTTCATGTTAGCTTCATGTAAGCATCATGTAAGCTTCATGTAAGCTTCATGTTAGCTTCATGTAAGCATCATGTAAGCTTCATGTAAGCTTCATGTAAGCGTCATGTTAGCGTCATGTAAGCGTCATGTTAGCTTCATGTAAGCGTCATGTTAGCTTCATGTAAGCTTCATGTAAGCATCATGTTAGCTGTAGCCACAGTATGCTTACCACCGTTAACAAGAACAAAACACAGCTAGATAACACTAACTAACAGTCTATCAGGTCATCAGTGCTCCCACAGCTCTCTCAGGCTGCAGTCAGATATACAATCACAGTGAACTGCATTCTGTTATCACTGGCCCACCGCTGCCTAAATAATAATACTAATAAAAAGGCAATTTCAGGCTGCCAAGAGGTTAGTAACCCCCAACATGATTTACTTTCAGATGTAGTCCCCAGGGGCCATTCAGCTTGTAAAGTGTACAAAGATGAATTGCTCACAAGTATAACTTTGCCAAAGAACAAAACGCCCTCATAATTCAGCCTGTGAGCACCAAAGTGCAGGCACAGCATGCAGTCAGGGCCCTGGCAAGGAGCCCAGGCCAGGAGGAATCACCTGGCAGAGCTGAAGGGTCCCTACTGTGACACTTGGACTAGACCAGGTACAGGAACAAAGCACTAAAAGCACAGGCTCACCTCTCACTGCCAAGGATTTAAATTGTCTGATTTCTAGCTTGAGTGTTCAGTACAGACAGAGGATGTCAAATCTCCTCACCATTCCTCTCTTACATAGTACACAACTTTCAAAACTTTCTAAAGCCTGATACAATAAGCCTGTCAACCTGTCAGTGTCATCAGGGTCATCTTACTTTGGGCCTTAACACAACACAGTTTCAACAGACAGCCTGTGTTACAAACTGTAGGTCAGGAAATCTCGGCCACTGCTGCATCGATTTTGACGATTCTCTACTTTTGCAAGTCTTCCAACTTTACTAAAATCACTGGAGTGCCCCTTTAAGTTACTGTTCAGTGAATCTGTGACTTTAAAATCTGTCAAGTACCAAATCTCAGGACAAGTTAGTTAACTGGTTTGTGCTTGTTTGGCGTGTGCCTGAAATGGGACAAACTAAAATGCAAATAAATTAGAAAGGGGATAAATGAGTACTGGGTACATTTTAACTACTTACATGCATTCTTATTTGTTACATATTTGAGAGACTTGAACATTCTAGCTCAGTTAGAAACAATTTAAAAGATGGGGTAATTTTAATTTAGCTTTATGAATATGAGATTTTTTCATTTTATTTATTTGAATAAAACCATTTCCACACCATAAGAGCCTGTGGATGGAATGTGCATAGTTTTAGCTTTTATTGACTTGTAATTACAGTATTGCAAAAAGGGCATTCTACTCCTGTAAATAGGTTGTGTGGAATGAAATACCATAATGAGTTTGGTGCTTTTAAACATTCTTTTATCCGTTTTACCTTAAAAGGTATTATTCCATGGAGTCCAGTAATTCAAACTCTACCGCAGCTTTGCTCCAGAGAGCATGCTGTCTCCTGTTACTGGAAATGAGGCTGATGAGAGCGGTGACACCGAAGCTGAAGGCAGCTAAAACGCTCCGTTTTGCATGTCTATACAGTTATAAGTGTGGCTGTCGTCAGATCTCTTTTGGAAAGACATCTGATCATGAGGCTGGTTTAATAAAGGCTGAAACAAATCCAGTTGTGTGATTGAAGCTTGTGTCACTTCCCCCAGGTGAAAACCACTCACGGTCACTCAGACTGAAAGACGAACCAAAAAGTGCCTCTTTAAAGCAGGGTGAACAAATTAAGAAATTTAGAAGCAAACAACAGTGAACTCACTGAACCTTCAGAGGAGTGCCAGAGTACTGTGTCCGGGGTTGCCAGTATCCACACAACACAAAACAACAAAGAGAAGTGTGTGTGTGTGTGTGAATTATTTAGAAGGAGGGAAGTTATGTTACTTCAAATTGTTGTTAGTTGTTAGTTGCATGCTCATTACTGTATTTACACAGGCTGATAGTGACCAGTAAGGCCTTTTATAGTAAAATTAATCATGAGTTTGAAATCTAACCACAGACTGAGGGTTCCTTAGCGACAAACATCAGACAGAGAACAACAGTCTAAAACCGGCACGCACTCTATGTGTGACTAATCACAACCCATGTCCAGGAAACATGTCCACTAAAATGACTCTTAGTGGTTAATGCTCTCATGGGCGTTTGGAAATACTGTTACACAAAACGGACACACACAAAAAAAATGCAGGGTACATTCACCGAAGGTTAGTTATGCCACATTTTCTAGTTTCCAGTAAATCATCATGAGGTCCATTTTTACAGATTACATGTTGTCAAAGTGCCAGCCACGGTAGCTGCAGCCTGCTTATCCCAGCTTCTGTAGTAAACTCAAATCCAGCCTCCAAAAAAAAAAAAAAAAAAAGAGACTGGAGCACACCGATTCATCTGCAGCCTTTAATTCTGCCAACAAACTAACGTTCCGACACCACTGTGTTTTCATCTGTGTCAAAATGGATAATGACACGAGGCAAACAACATATACATGTGCTCAAAGAATGTATAAAGTCCTTTGAAATAACTGACAAAATTATTAACATCCACCACTGTACAGTGTATTCCAAATTTAATTTAATTTAAACGATTTTAACATACTTTTGTAAATAATAACGAATGAAAAGGATGAGACCCTCAACCTAATATTTTGCTGCCCAAGCTTTAGAGCCAGTGACTGCTGTTTTTTGGTCTGTGAGACGTCTGCACCTGTTTTTTTGGCCCATTCCTCCTGAGAAAACTCTTAAGAACAGTTCAATGTTTTGTTCATATCCATTCTTGGGTGTTTTCAGCTGTGTGTTTTAGGTCATTATCCTGTTGGAGGACCCATCACCTGTGACAGAGACAGAGCTTTCTGACACTGGGCAGTGTGTTTCGCACCAGAGTGCCTTGATAGTGGTGAGACTTCATTGTGCCCCGCACAGATTCAAGCCACCCTGTGCCAGGCACAGCAAAGCAGGGCTCAAAACATAACCTAGCCTCCTCCATGTTTCACTGTAGGTGCAGTGTTTTTTTCTTTGAAAGCTTCATTTTCCCGTCTGCGAACACAGAGCGGATGTGACTTGCCAAAAAGCTCTAGTTCTGTCTCGTCTGTACAAAGGACATTCTCCCAGAAGGGTTGTTGCTTGTATATGCATTTTAGCAAATTCCAGTCTGACTTTATTATGTTTTTGAATTGAGCTTGAATCTCTCTGGCAGTTATCCTTGGTTCTTGGTTATTTTTCTGTCATTCTCACAATCCTCCTGTTTAATGTGGGGTCGATTTTCCTCTTGCGGCCTCGCCCAGGGAGGTTGGCTAGTTCCATGAACCTTGAACTTCTTAACAATATATGCATGCTTATGTGCATACCATGCTTCTCTTTTATCTTCTTTCTAACCTCCTCAGACAACTCACTGCTTCTCTTTCTCAGGTCCATGTTCAGCGTGGTGCACACAATGATACCAAACGGCTCAGTGACTACTTTCCCTCCTCTTAAATAGGCTGAATGACTGATGACAGGATTAGAAACCAGAGATGGGGACTCGAGTTAGAGACTCTGACTCGAGTGCGACTTAAGTCGCACAAACAGTGACTTCAGACTCGACTTGAGACTCGTCCTCAAAAGACTTCAGACTCGACTGGAGGCGCGGGACTCGTGAACAATGTTAATATTTTAGGAAACTTCTGATTATTCCCTCCCTCCGTTACCTATAACCTGCCTATGTAACATGTAACATCTGCTGCATCCGCACGTGAGAGAGGACTACAAACACAGGAAGCTGGTGAGCCATTCATCATAAACTTTGGCTTTAAAACTTCATACAACAAGACCCGAACAAAGAAACACTGAACGCAAAATAGGTTAGTAACCTGAGGTTAGTAAACATGTTTAGCTCAGCATTGGCCATCTAACGTTAGCTTGCGTCTTGCTTCAGCTACGACCTACGAAAGGTTTACTCCGACTGTCGTTTGTTATGAACAGATGAATGAGCGTTTGTTTACTTGCCAAACTTGTGGTGGTTGATTAACGTAATTATTTACATCCCGCTGGCTGCCATCATGTTAATTACTACTGTTGGCTGTAAAGAGGTTACAGGTTTATTGTTGATCATGTGACCTTACAGTTTTATTTAGTTATAACGTTACACTGGTTTGAGAGTCAACACCACATCAACACCACATCAACACCACATCAGAGACAAAAGAACACAGACATATCTTGAGGTTACAAAGATTAAAAAAACATTTCCATGGGCTAACTGTTGTTCTGCAGCATCATTAAAGTTCTGAACTGAATTTGTCAGGTCTCCTCTAATTGTTGAAGGCCTACTGGATGGATGCAGTACCTATAATGTTTTTTATTTCATTATCCAAACAAAGAGAACGTGCTAATGACTAAGACAAGACAGCAGAGATGGAAAATCACGCAGAAAATCCATGTGGGAGGGCTGGCTGCACTGCAATGTGGGCTACCACTTGTTCAGAGGTAACTCATCCTCCCACCACCTTCCTCTCTCTGTACAAAACACTCTGCCGCAGACCTGCTTCTCTTTCCACGGAACTGTGACTCTATCAAGGAACCATCGGGTAGCCAAAACAGAAAGTGACATTTCAGGTGTGCAAACAAGTGTGCAGAGCAGCCCACATCATACTGCTCTTACATTTTATGGATACACTGACATTCTTACATTAACACAGTCACCATGCATCTCTGCTCAGAAGAGTGTAGTTGATGAGACTGCACAGCATATTCCATATATTAGTACTTCCGTATGTGATTTTATCCATTGTTTTACCATACTGACTGAATGAGGTCACAAAATCTGATGTCTTAAGGCCCGGTCACAGCATTTAATAACACATTTTACAGCAAAATCAATTAAAGCCATTTCAATAGAATCGCTGCAACCACAGTATTTGCTCTGGAGACAAGGCAAATCTGTGCAAATCTTTTGACAGTGTTGACATTTAAGGGAACAGAGAGACAGAGAGCCTAAAACAGAGGAAGCTCTTGTAGCGTAATAGCTGTTGCTTGTGAACTTTTACTGAACTGCCTCTGTCGGAGTACAAACTGCTCCGCAAAGAGGTATGGTTTGCAGTTGTGACACAGGAGCTGATGGCACAAATACATCTTTCGAATACACTTTGAAGTGTGAAATTATTGTCTCATTAACAACCAAGCTAACAAGGTTGCTAGTGAGCAAGCTAGCTAGCTAGCGAGGACGGTTTGATGACCTTCCTGTTAACAATATGGAGGGCACAATGCAGAGAAAATAGAAAGAAGCTTGCGCACGTAGCAACTGTAATCCATTGGTGCTAGCATGTTCTCATATTTTCTCTTAATATTTAGTTGAAGGCATTTCCTACACTTCTCTTCTTGATCTATCTTATCATTTTAGCTAAGAGTGAGATATTCAGATTGATAGCTGTGGATTAAGTCCTGAGCTAGCATAAAGACTAGCAACACAGGTGAAACAACTAGCCTACAAACACTTTTAAATCCAACAAATTATCTTGTATTTTGTATTTGCCCACCCTGAGTCTACATTCTGCTCAAGGTTTCCGCCTCTTAAAAGGGAGTTCTTCCTCGCCACTGTTGCCAACGGCTTGCTCAGAGTTCGATCTGACCTGCTCTAAATAAAAGAGCCCTGTTATAGCTTAGATACTGAATTGTCGCTATATAAATAAAACTGAATTTAACTAAATTAAACATGTACAAAAAATAAATGTATACATTTGGATATTATGTAAGATAAATACTGTCTTGTTGTCACAGTGAGGTTGCCAGGTTTGGTACCAATTGGCCCAAACCTGTGCACACCGTGTCTGTGTTTATCAAAATGGAGAACTCCCTCTAAATCCACAATTTGTCATTTTTACTGTGCTGGTTGTGTAGAGATTAAACAAATGACATGCAACATGTTAATGAAGTGAATGTTTGAGGTGTTGGTAGATGTACTTTTGACGTTTGGACAGATGCAGTCCAGCTGTTTCTCCCAGGCTTTATGCTTAACTAGGTTAACTGCATCCTCCAGCTCCAGACGTACAGTAAAACACACAGACAGATGATTGATATCAAACCTCTTATCAATGCTGTCAGAAAGAGAGCGAATAGGCATCTTTCCCAAAAGCTGAGCTTGTCCTTTTAAGGCTCTCATTTCCTTGATCTCACTGAACTCTGCAGTAAAGCTGTTTCCAGCAGAGTGCTTGTGTGCTCTTCTGTGTACCTCTCTCCAATAATAGTGGTGAGTGAAATGTTATGCTGACCTAAATCAACCAGAACTAGTACAATAAATCCTGGTTCTTATAAAACAGATTTCCCTCCCCCCTTTAAAGTTTAACATTGAATTTAGGATTAAGCATTTAAAAAGATTTAATGCTGGCATTTTGAACATGTGTAGAATGTAATGTTATAATTTGATGACTTAATATTTCAAGACAGAGCTTGCACTAAATACGCAGTAAATATGTGCAAAAGAGTCTTTAGTTTGTTAACTGTATTTATATATTACATATTGTCTTCCAATTAGGTCTGTGCAAGTCAGGGAGTGAGCAGTAGGGCTGCACAATTAATAGAAATACTATCAGAATCGCAAAAAGGCCAAATATCCAAATTGCAAAGGCTGCAATATTTTGATGAAGGTAATTAAAATGTGTGACAAAACAGCAAGAAAACATATTTGCTTGGTTAGTTATTAGTGAAAATAAAAACTGTGATGCAAAAATGATTAAATGATTTCCATTAATCATGAAGCCTATCACGGATCATAATACCTGCCAAAATAATCCAAAAGGATTTTTTTTACAATGTCGTGCAGCCCTAGTGAGCAGTAGAATGCTATAATCCTCTAATTCTGAATAACTTGGAAAGCTACAGCTTCTGTAATGATTGATGCTGCTGTGTAATTTGTGTTTCAAGAAATCAGAAGTCAGTCAAAGCTCCCAGCTTCCAGCCAATATTATCCAGCATCTTTTTTTGCTAAATATTTTTTTCTTATTTAAAAAAAAAGAAAAAAAGTGACTTAAAGATTAATCCAATGTATCCTGATTACCGACACTGCTGAAAAGGACACCTCCCTGCCCGTAGCAACCACTGTCATATTTATAGTAATGAAAGTGAGAACGCTAGCACAGTTCAAACCCAAATGTGGGCCTAGAAATAGAAGACATTTACACTCGGGAGACACACACACACACACACACACACACACACACACACACACACACAGAGTGGTATGAAAGTGGGAGAATTTGCATAACAGCAACACATTTAATAATTGCGAAATGCTGATTGAGAGTTTCGGAGTGCATTTCCCTGTGTGGTGAGTCATCTCATTTACAATGCAGCAAATCAAGGCAGATTTGAACACAGTGTGACCCAGGCAGAGAGCTGCGGGGTGCCCAGCTCCCCTTTACCTTATCGAGAGCCTCCCGCTCCAGCAGGTCCTGCACTGCCAGTAACTTGATGCTGGAAACAGAAAGAGGAAGATTTTTACATTTACATATCCACATTTTGATTGTAAATACATATATGCACACATACACACACACACACCAATATGCACACCATATCCACACAAAGCAACTGACATCCACAAACCCCAAATTGTTTTATTGGTTGAATCCTGTTTGGCCTTAGTACAATTGTTTAAAGCCACTCTGTTTGCACATCTGTTTATTTAATTACAGCATCTGATTTCACAAACTTTTGTTAGTAAAAATGATAAAGTACCACTGAAATGTGGTGCAGTACATGTCTGGTAAAATACTTCTTGATTAACTTACATGATAAAAACATTTAAAACATGTATATTTTACATGGTAAAACGTAGTAGCGTAAAAGCAAGACCAAGTCTAAGTTGCTCACTTTAGTGTGTTGCTAACCATGAGCTACTGGTCACACCAGAGGAAGTGAGGCCGTACTACAGCTGAGGGGTTTGTTTTGTTTCAGTCAATACAACTTTTCATTTTGAAGAGGAAGGTTAAGGTAAATTTCCCTTTTCCATAAGTGACATAGTCCCCCATTTTGTAAAGAAAATTTACATTTAAAAAAATGAAACAGGAACTTGTCTTCCTAGAAAGAGCCTCCTGGTTTTCTGAATAACTCCACCGTCCTGCTGTGTACAGTTCTCAGAGGAACAGCCTTCCACTGAACAAACATTGTGTTGTAATCTGAGTCAACTGAGCCTTTAAGGAAACAATCATAACCGCTTTGTTTAGTAACACCTTTCCATCAATCCTCACAGGTAACCCAAGAGCCATACCTTCCACATTTGGTCCCCTGACAGCAAACGTGCTGGGAATTTGATACAGTGTTTATCATATAAAGTCATGGTTCGTATAGCAAAAACAGGGCTTTATTCTATCATCATGTGCACAGAAATCATATACTGTGTAGCAGAGTGTAGCAGTGTTGACAGGATACAAGTGGCACAACCCAAACTGGATCCTCAACACAACAGGCAGCACATTTCCAAAAGGCAAATTAAATGTTTGTTTTTTTAAAAACTGAACAAACTGTTACTGAGAGTTTGGACCGGCGTCCTAAACTCTATCTGCCAACGCTTTGTTGCGCTGTGAAGGAGGGGCCTTTACAGCCAAATAAACTTTTATGTGTTTACTTTAAAAATTATTCACCAGCCCAAACAGTCAGCACAATAAACAGCAATATATTTCTCAGGGGCAGCACCGCGTTTCCTCCTGCCTGCTTTGCCATTTGCGACAGAGGCGAGGAAAGCATTCCTCAGTTTTTCATTTGGATTAACGTCTTTTACGAACGGCTCCCACATATGAAGAAAGTCTGAGGGGAATCAAATAAGTTCCCGAAATCCTGCTAGTTGACGCCCGCAATCTTCCAGAGCTCAGTCTCAGCCGTTCGTTATATTTGAGGCAGAGGAGAGAAACCGCTGCTTCACTGAGTGATACGAGGCGACATTCTAATACGCACACTCACTCAACTCAGTCTGCAGTGCCATATGCTAAACTGGTTCACTTTGGTGCAACACAACGAAATCAAGTTGGCGGCAGTGCTTTGACCTTATTCACCTCTAACCTACTAATCTGAAATCAGCCACACAGAAAATGACATTGCATAACAGTCTTTGCTATTAGTGAAGTGCTGCTGCATTACAGGAGCTCTGCTACCACTCCAGACTGACTCACAGTCACTTAGCTGAGTGTTCCACTGAGGCTCGGTGACCAGCACCAGCGGCATGTGTAATGTAAGCAGTCAGTACTAGTGAAGGAGAACATGGAGGACTTACAACTCAAATCCTCTACATGGCTGGATGCAGCAGAGGCTGTGAAAAGCTGTGAAGGGGCAAATTCAGCCATGAGGAGACAGCCATGGTGGTTGAGCTATGCAGCAGTAGTATCCTGATGTGTCATCACGGATAGACCCGCGACGATTTGTCACCGTAGAAGACGGCCAGTGGCTGCTGCACTTTGGATTTCTGTACCGAGACCCGGTCCGGTTGTTTGTTTAGTTTTTCACGCCAACCTAAACTGAGTACACAAATGAACGGGGTGAACACACCAGGTTTGTCTGAGCGGTGCCAAACAAGTTGAGGTTAGATGTGAGCAGAGAGTCTTCTTGAAACGCCGACCACGCTGATGCAAACAACTGACTCTTCATTTAGCTGAGGTTTCATCAACACATGCTGACACAAAGCAGAAAGCACTGTAAGGTGAAGCGTGCTTACTACAGCCACATTTTGGACTAGTTCTAGGTATTGGAATCTTATTCCTAAACACATCTAGTCCCCCATTCACTGTGAGTGGAATGAAAATCTTTTAAAACAGCTACTGATGCATATTGAGCGGATCAGGCTGCACCCTAAATATCCTGTGAAGGCTTATGCCGATGTGTTTGTGTGATATTTAGTGGATATAATGCCCTAGTCATGTAGTCATAACCAGTAGAACAACAAGTACATTCCAGTTTGTTTGAATTTCTTATGTGGTTCTGTGTAACTACTTTGGACTTCATATTCCGCAGCACATCACACATTAAAAATCATCCAACGAGACTAAAGCCCGCTAGTCTGGACAAACTTGCAGATTTTATAGCCTTTTGCAGTGGAATAAATAAAAGTTTGCCTTGAGGGTGGTGACGCAGGTAATGCAGTCATCAAAGGATTTATCCTTTGGGGAGCACGAATGAGCTCAGTAAACTCAGAATTCTGGTAAGAAGTTCATTTCTTGTAGGCATTGTGGACATTCGGGCCAAAGGAAGGCTCTGGAAGGATAGCTTAGTAGTTCAAAGAGTTCATCCTTTGGGAAGCAGTGTGGATTTAATTGCAACATGTAATTTAGATTTTTCTGTTAAAAGCTACGGCTACCCAGCAAAACTGAAATTTAAAAAATGGTGTGCCATGCCACTGCGTTAAAGTTTAAAGTATTTCAAATTTGTGCTGTTAGTTTTAAGCAGCAGCTACGCACTTACGCCCTGCAGTGAGGAAAAGTCTGATCTAAATTGTTTTCTCTCCTGTGTTCAAGACTTTTCGCATTTCAAAGAGATGTTTTAATAATTAAAAGGTATCCTGTGAACTTTGAGTCCTCTAGTTTTTATGAGTGAGGCCCCTGTTTTGATTTTCTTGTGCCCATGCGCTCGTGAGCACATGGGCGACGCCATACATTTTTCATCCTGCTTGTTGAATGCTAATATACTGATTAACATTTTGTGGCGGTGACGTAGAAAGAAACGTAATAATATGGCAACAAATGCAATGAAGACAAAGACTGCAATTTGGCAAACATGGTTATAAATAATGCAAATTTTAAAATCAGCTTGTGAGGAAGGAAATGCATAGATAAGTTTGTAAGGCCTGAAGGATACGCATAATGTTTTTGGTGGACAAATGACTGCTTACCTCCGTACGCCAGATTTCCTTTTGCTAAAACTAAACCTGTTTCAGCTCTTTAAATCTGCTTGCTGATTCGTGTTGTGAAATGTAATGCGGGCCACAAGTCAACCGTCATCGACTACTGTGTGAAAAAAAAAAACTCAAAAAACTTGCCTTGGCGAGGCTTAGCCACTTTTCACACAGCTGGAAAACTTTCCTTCTGCCCCTCACAGCCCAACCGGGGCCGAAACAGTGTCAGCCCACATTTCTGCATACTGTCAGTACTGCTGTGTATTAATTGCATTGAAAACGTTTGCTGACACAGCAAAGTCGCATGAAGCCAACGCAATTTGCTACTTTAAGTCAATTTAAACTTCTGTGTCTACTAGCCGATGGCGCACGCTGAGCATTTATACTTGTGTGCTGGTGTCTGCGTTGCTCTGCCCAAAATGCAGGTTGGCGGTTGGGTTTCAGTGTTACTTTGTGCTGAGTTTCTTCTCTGTCGTTGGAGTAGGCTACTAAAAACAATGGCGACTAAGGGGATCGTGCTGGAGTCGGAGCTGATCAGTAACTTTTAGTCAAATTACTAAAACGCAGGCGCAAGACGTCGGAGGAGACGGTATGGACGACCTTCGACCCAGCAGAGGCAGCAGAAGGAAGAGCGGGAAAAGGCGTAGGAGGAAATGTGACGCTACCGAGCCAACCAATCACAGTTCTTGCGGTCTGCATCACGGTGAAGTGTAGTTACATTTTGAGGGAGGTTATGGCGTCCTGTCGGCGTAAATTCAACTCAGGTGTATCAATTGGCCTTGAACAGTGGACTGGGTGATTGATCAGTTTTTATTTTCAACACATCCAGAAACGGCAGCAAAAAGCCCAAAGCCATTAAAATAAGCACAGGCACACATAAGCGCAAAAATACAAGCAAAAAGGTTGCAGACACACTCTGTGACATCGAGCCTAATCCTTCAGTGTCTCTGTGATAACCGAGCCTGTCATCAGCGCGGGGAATTTCCGGGGCCCGTATCTGCTGCTGCTGTGCAGACACAAACAGAACATGATGCAGCGAAACACAGTGTCTGCTTCAGCATTTGTCAGATTACTGCAAATCTGAGGGCAGACACAAGGTTGCATAATCAGAAGTGACGAGCGGCAGCACTGGAGATGACCTTGAACATAAATAACGCCTCGGAGGATTTTCTAGCCCTGAATGAGGAAAGGGCTCCAGGCTGCGGCCCCCCCACAGCAGACAGATATATGGAGTGCTGCCAATGACGATAAATGCTATTCATTTTTTTTTTATATCCAACATAGAACCAGATACAGCTATGAACACGGGGCCAAATTTGTTGCACTTTCACAATAATGTAACTATATGTTTGGTTCCGTCTTGACTTGCACAAATCTAGGCAATTTGTCAGATTAGATATTTTTTGTTTTGCAAATTTACATTCTAAAAATGTTGTAAAAGCATGTCTTTGACATTAATGCGTGTTACTTGATTTATTTTCTGCGATTGTCAGATCCCAAATGTTTCTATATTTCTCAGATTCGCCCATTTATATATTTGAAAAAACAAAGTGACTGCAAGTAAAATCACATTTACATTCATTTTTTTAGCTTTTGTAACTTTACGGATTAGAGTAAAATGCTCCTGCACTGCAAATCTTGTATGCAGCAAAGTATGCCGGTTTGTTTGAAAGTCAACTTATAGCGTCAAACACTTTTTAATGCTAGTACAATTAATTCTGTCAGTTTTGGGGTGGCTGTGGCTCAGGGGGTAGAGCGGGTTGCCCGTTAATTGGAAAGTCGGTGGTTCAATCCCCCGGCTCCTCCAGGCTGCATGTGGAAGTGTCCTTGGGCAAGATACTGAACCCCGAATTGCCCCTGGTGGCTGTTCCACCAGTGTATGAATGTAAGTGAATGGTGAATGCTGATGTGGTGTAAAAGCGTTTTGAGTGGTCAAAAAGACTAGGAAGCCGCTATACAAATACAGAGTATTTACATTTACATTTTTCATGTGCGTTTTTGCTTTAAAGTTGCATTATATTAATCATGACTGAATCAAATTATACTGTGAATATCACATATCACAAATATCATCTAACTTGCCCAGCTCTACATCGATTGTTTTTGCCTGTTTTAGGTCACTGTTTTGGTTTTATGCACTGCCTTTATATGAAGATGAAGATGAAGGATGACATGACGGCTCTAAAAAGTGAAGCTGATAACATCTTTATGACGCCCTGGTGGCTGGCTGCAGTACTAAGGTAAACCCCCCCCCCCCGCCATGTTAGCAGATGAGACATGGGCCAAACAAAAAATTCAAAGTAAAAGGTCAAATACAATTTTCCCAAAGACACTTTGTTCAAGTGTTAATTTTTGTTTTTTATTTGAAGAAAAAAAAGGACGTTTCCCTTCATGATTGACAGCTGAGCCCATCCAATTAAATCAGATGGTTGTATGGGTGGGACCTCATTACCACAGCTCCACCCCCGATCACTACTGCACAGACTCCAAATGACATCATCACCAGCACAAGATGACATCGCCAGTCTCTGGGATATTATGGCTGGAGTTTTGTACAGTGGGAGGAAGTGGAGACAAGTCGTCCACCTTCATATACACTGTCTTTGGTTTCATGGCACATTTACTCTCTTACCACTCTCATCAACTGTCCAGGAGCAAGCAGCTGTTTTCAGTGAAAAAACACTGATAAACCCACTCAGCACCTAACAGCAGACCGACAATGTTAAGAGACTAGCTGGTGACCACAGTGAGGAATGTAGCAGCTAAAGAGCCAGATATGTTTTATACATGTGAAAATGAACAAATAAAACAATTTCATATTGTTTCATCGAACCACCAACCTTCTGATAAGCAGACGACCCCTCTGCCACCTGAGCCACAGCTGCACATGTAATAATCATGAGCAATCACAGACCGTCCTGCTCAGTCAGTATTGGAACAGTAAAGTTCCACCCCATAAATAAACATTGAAACAATCATTACTGCATTAGCCTATACACAGTTTGTCTAAAATATGAGAGTGGGGAACAAACTAAACATACGGCCAGTAGAGAGGCGGATTAAAGTGGTGTGGTTTAAAGGTTTAACTGTGAATGTTTTGATACTTTCTTTTCAACATGAAACTCCTCCATGGAATCCATTCCAAGCAAAAGAAGGATTTTTTTTTAGAGCCACCTTTTAAGCACACACTGGATGAATGAGGAATGTTCCTGTAAGTTTTACTATTCAGATGAAATATGAAGTTCAGCAATCCTTGCATTTTCCACCTACCCATAATTCTCCTCACTCTCCCCAACGCTCCTAAGGCAATCCATCTTTTGTTTTAATCTCACTAATTAAAGTAGAGGTGCATTTAGCTTGCTAGTGACCACAGTGAGTCAGTCAGATTTGCTGCTGCAGGACACAAACAAGCCAAAATCAGCTGTGTTTAGCAAAAGAAACAGGGTTGGGAGCACTGTGTTGGCCCGAGTGACTCCTGGCTGGCTGGGCCTGTTGGGCAATGCCCCTAACTCACTGTCCACCCACAATAAAATGCTGCGCCAATGGAATTTTCCACATGAGCACCCAACACCCCGAGTCAGCTCAGCACAGACCGGCTCTGCAGCACCCCGTTCCTCATGTCCTCAGCGTGAATCACGTCGTCTCAGTGAGGTCGGAATACCACAAAGTAACCTCACTGAAAATGTGAATGCCCGGCATGTTTGTGTGTGTGTGTGTGTTTGTTTAGGATAGTTCTATCAGTCTGTGAAAGGATTAAAATAGTGTGTGATGCTGCTGCCAAACACTGTGCCTGCCCATCTCATAATCCGGGGCTACAGAGCACAGATGTTGGGTACATTATCTCAACAGCTGCCCCGGGCTTGTGTATGTTGCCTGTCAGAAACATGCAGATTTGCAATCATACACATAAGCATGTTCACAGACTGTCACTTACAAAGTCTGGGAGAGGCATAAAATGTATTTTATGGTATCAAAGGTACTTTGCATAGAACTGTTTGCCCAATAACAGAGTCAAATGAGCTGCTTTCCTTGGTGTAATTAGTGTAAACAATGAGATCATGGTAAATGAATTATGGCACAACGTGCCAGCATTTTTAGAGCTAGATTTTGTCAAAGTTAAAGATATAGTTCCACATAGGGCTGGAAAATAAAACAATAACAATAATTATCACGGTATAATATTTTTCAATAACAATATAATAAATGTTTAATAAATATTCAATAAATCCAAGATGCTTATTTTATTGAGGAAAAAGGACAGAAAAAAAAGCTTTTAGTTAATTTTACTCGTGCATATTTGTTGAAAAAGATTTTATCATAATTGTTTTGAATGTTCTACCTCAGATTTGTGAAGAGATCCCCTGTTTGGAATCAAATGTTTGTCATGTTCTGACCATAAAGAAAAGTTTAAACCACAATTAACCATCAGGTTTCTTCAACTTTCACTGAGGAGCAAAAATCAGCCTTTAAACTCAAAAGATATAACGATTTGATACTTATCGTGATAATTATCGATATCGAAAGATATGAAACTTTTTATCGTGAACATTTTTGGCCATATCGTCCAGCCAAAATACACTTATTTGCTTTCTTTCCCAGAGTGAGAGGAGAAGATCAACTCTTTAAGTGGTAAGCTTCATCTAAAGTTTCCTCCTGCGTCCAGTCTTTGCGCTAAGCTAGGCTAACCATGTCCTGTTCCAGCTCCGTACTCTTGGAAAAAAAGCATATAAGCATGTTTGCCAAAATGTTGAACTATTCCTTTAAGACTACAGTTTCATAGGCTACCTGAGCACTATGGAGTGAAACAGACATACTTTCCCAAGAGATCTTTGCTTCAGCGGATATTAGCCAACATATTTACCTCTGCACAATATGCAAAATGCAGAAGGCAATCGGCTTCAAGCAGGAACTAACGCACTTGTATGTTTCTCAACGGATGTTTTCCATACAGTACAGCAGGAAATATATCGACTGCATGTTTATGCATATTAACATCTGTGCAAAACCAAAACTATATCACCATGATACATGATTAATTTCAAGTGAAGTAATAAAACTGATAACAGTTCAGCACAAAGAAAAAAAGTAAGTGCAAAATAAACTTTATCCATCATGCATTATCAAAAGCATGATCAATTAATTATTTTCATTTTGAAAAGTGCATTTGTGAAAATAGAAAACTTTACTGTACAAATGAACTAGAAAAAACAACAATATGTTTTCCAGATTGTGTTCTTGGCATGTTATTTTTTCCTTTTGCAGCCGCACCTAGGCTCCATCTTTATGGCTTTATGATGTGTACACAAGCCAAATGCTTTTCATTTCTGAAAGACAGCAAAATACAGCAGAAAATACTGCTGCACGATTTTCGACATATAGCTCGGGTCCCTTAATCCAACTGCATCACATTTAGTCATCCCTTTAAAAATACAATATCATTGTGACTTTCAACTGATCACTTAATAAAAGTTCTTTGGGGATCTATTGGAAATGCTTCTCTTTTCTCAAGCCTCTGAGTAGCCGTGTCAGTGTGCACTACGAACACAATGCAATCTGTCCTTCGCTTCTAAGATACATTTACCTGCAAAACTGTGTTACATTGTCTCTCCATGCCCCTTTGCACACTGAAACACCTACACAGAGCTTTGAGAGAAAAGTAACATTTCTGATAAATCCCCAAAGAACATTTTAAATTCCCGTTGATATTGTTAAAGTACTTGACTAAAGCTTAAAATGGCTGTGTCTTGGATTTATTCACTTAAGTAATATGCTTTACAGTCATAGAGAACAACAGTCTGTTAGTTTAAGCTATTTTCACATGGCAGTTAAAGTAAACAGGAAATAAAACAGCCGAACGTTAGATGACGCATGGTTTAATGTTACCATGACAGCAGCAGTGCAGATATGACTTTTAGCATGAGAAGGAAAATCTATTTTAATACTATTGTCAGTTACTGTCAATACTACTAACAGGAACACCTTCCTCATGCTGATCATCCTCATGTATCGTGCGTGTGTGCAGACTAAACGGAAACAGGATTTGTGGCGATGTCTTGTTGCCGCTGCCATCTTGATAAAGCACTTCGGAATGACGGCTTCAAATGTTTGTGCCACTTCAAGTGCTCGCGCAGAGCTGCTGTGATAAGCTGTTTCCAATTCTCAGAGCTTACAGAGTACTATTTTGTTGGGTCTCTTTCTAAAACACTGCCAAACTGCTATGACCTAGCGCTGCAAAGTGTTATACAAATTGACGTATTTCCGTTATCGATGGCGTCGCTAACTCGCCCCAGCCCAAGACAAAGGAAGGCTAGCCATTATCCCCTGCTTCTAGTCTTTATGCTAAGATAAGCTAAACATATCCTGACTCCAGCTCCGTAATTAATGCTCAGTTGTTTAAAGGTGTGTAAGTTTTAGCGACATCTAGTGGTGCGCGTTTCAAATTACCACAAATTGAACCCATCCCCTTTCCGAGCAAGTAGCATAGCTACGGTGCCTGAAACAGGGAAAAATATGTGGCCTATGAGATCGCAGAGTTGCCAGTCAAGAATTCAGGTTTCTTTATATTAAAATATTGTATATACTAATATATTCAGTAAAACCAAAAAGTTATTGTGAATATTATTGTTGCTTGGTCATAAAACAGCCACATCATGATGCAACATGATGTTTCATACTCCCCATATACATTATTTTTCTTTAATGATATATTTTGTTACAACTTGTGAACAGCATGTGAACGTAGAAATTAATTTGTGTGCACAGTAGCAAAGCAATATCCAACCAAAACAACACATTTTTTTTAAATGCAAATTTTGAAAGTACTCACTATTGGTGACTTTATAGGCACACGGTCTTGTTATCGTATCACCACTAGCAGTGAAAAGAAATACATGTTTTCCAGCTGGGCAGTAAAATGTGAAGTGTAACTGCTGATCTGAACTTCCATGCTGTTACTGTTTAATTGCCAATTTATATTCATCATCTGTTTGTCTCAGGAAGGTAGCGGCACATTTCTGTCCACGTAGCAAAGCCAAAACAGAGCACTGGAGACAGACTAACTCCATGACCTTAATCCAACTACATATTTTACACTATAAGCCAAAGCACAGCGCTGGAGAATGACATGAAATGAGTCCAACTTCATGTTTTTCTACCAGGGCAGTAAACGTTTAGCTGGCTGATCGCTCCCATGCTCTAAGCTAACATTATCGTTTTATTGCCGTTTGATTGCTAAAGTCCGACTGACTTAATTACCTGTCCAGCAGAATAACCCGCGGTTATTTCGATAAAAATGACTCATTCTAAGGTAATAATAAGGTAGGCTAGTAAAAACATAACAGTTAATCATGTAAGGTCTTTACACACCACTGAAAACAATCCTCTGAAACATTACAAACTGGACCTTTAAGCAAGGGACTATATTTTCCCAAAATGTGGAACTTTGCCGTTTACTTATTCAAAGCCATTACAGAAGTTATGGCGGTGAGCTGCACACAGAGTTCTTTGGACAGGATCACTTCCTCACTGCTGTCCTGTAACTCAATTTTATGTTTAGATTCTCCCCACTTCCTGTGTGCCGCAGAAGTGTCAGGTAGGTGGGATGGGAAACTGGATGGAACATAAGCTGTCACACTGCAGGGATGTTCTCAGCAGAGAGGGTGGATGTTGTTTGTTGCATAAAATTCTTGCTTCATGCAGCTTGGGAGTTGCGAGACACACAAGATGCCATGTGAAGTTGAGGCAGCCAAATTCTTCGCTGTGACACAAGAAAAAAACCCTGACTAAACCCTCCAGATACAGAAAAGTCTCCCTATAAACTGCCACGTAGAAAGAGAGGACCCCCGAGGTAGAGTGGGCAGCTCTGAATCAAATGAATCTCTGTCAGCTCATATGATGCATGTGAACTATTTAAGAGCGAGTAGCGGCTCTTTCACTTCCCTTCAGCCCAGTGTGTGAGGCTGACTAATGGCTGGCTGATTACGAACATCAGCAGGCCCGGGAGGCTGCGGTGGCTGAGCGCAGTTTGGTGTGTAACCTTTGGTAAGCGGGAGTTCATTGAACTCTAGTAGCTCTCTGCTTGCGCCTGGAGGAAAGCCAGGAAGTGTGTAAACTCAGCCTGGATCTTGTGATTGCTCGCACAGCGGAGCCCGAGCGCTGTGCAAACACGCCGTATCTCCCCCTACAAGTCTCCTCCTCCTCCATAACAATGATCCCTACGATAATCACCATTAGGGTTGTTCCTCGTGGCTTGGGAACACAGGAAATGGGAGACATGAGTGAAGGAAGCGGTGGGGATTTGTAAGTCGGTGGGTGGGTTTGGTGGGAGAGCTCTAGTAAAAACACACAACTGACGCTCCTTGTTCAAATGGATCTGTCATGAGGCTCCAGGCTTTACCTAAGGTTTGCACTGGGCGTGGTGGAGCTTTATGGATGGCTTAATAACACAGACAACATGCCACCTAATGCAAACACTGGACAGGTGCATGGAGATATAGAAGTAGTCTGGGTTGGGACTCCTCCCTCCAGCTCTTCTCAACTACCTCCATCACTTTGCGCATGTAAAAGTGCAAAATGAGTGAATGATTTCGAGAAGAGACCCTGTGAAAGTCCACGCCACTGCCACACCCCGCCGTCTTTCACACCTCCCCACACCCGAGCAATTGCAGCATAAAGTGGGCATGGTTGTGGAACGGTCTGATCGGGAAAGCTACAAAAATGTTCACAACAATTGTGCAGTCAGAAAAAGAGGTTTTATGGCACTATTAGGAGATTAGGGTTCTGGGGGGGAATCGATATGGCATAGTATCGCAATATTTTTGCAGCAGTATTGTATCGATACATGGACACCAAGTACCAATCTTTTATTATATAAATTGCCGTGAGAATTTTACTTTTTGGTACAGCAATAATAAAATCAATTGCTTTTCCACAATCTGAAGTTGGAAAAAAGGTAATAAATTGCGAAATATCGCCATATATTTAAAATCGCAACAATATCGTATCGTGACATAAGTACCGTGATAATATCGTGGGCCCTCTGGTGATTCCCACCCCTATAGGAGATCTGGCAACAACTGTTCACAGACTACAAAGCCATTTAGGTCGCTTCATATTGCTTCTTGTTACCTCACATCTTCTGTTAAAGTTACGACGCCGTGGAGACTACAGCCAACATCTACCTGGACCAAAACGTGCATCTATATCCACTGAACATAGTGGAGTTAAAGAACACCAACCAGATTCACACTGCTGTGAACTGAACAGGTCTGATTAAAAAATTGCACCTGGCGCTGTCTTGTTAGATCCTGCTGTTCTTTGCCAACGTTCAGCCAATTGTCTTTTGCTTGTGGAAGAAGGGGGAAAAAAACGGGGAGGACAAAAGTAATGAGAAAGCGTGCTAAATGGGTGAAATCACTAATTCACAGGCTGGGCAGCCACCCAGACATCTTTCTCTCATCGCTTGCAACATGTTGAATCAGCCAAGCAGCCTTTGATAAGTGCCAACTAGGGCTGAACTAAGTAGCAGCTCTGTCTGCAGTGACCAGGAGGGCCCAAAAGTAAGTATGGAGAAGACAGAAAAGGGGACATTTTTACGTATTTCCTAACACACATGCCTTACTGAAGAGATGTACAGCAACCCAGAAGAATAACAAAAATGGCGCGTCTACAGAAGAGCTCCATTGCAGCCTGCTGCTGAGAACAGGACAGATGTCATTGTCAGACAACAGTCCTGTTACTTGTAGCTACATAGCTAACTGGGTGCTAAAAAGACCTCGGCCAACTCTGACACTTTGTAGAACAAGACCTTTTTTTGCATTTTTTTTTACAGTCCGTGACAGTTCAGGTTGCCAGCATCATATGAAACACGGGTATTGAAATTTAAATCACAACAAGGCCTTATTGGTGTCTTAGACATATGAGTCGTTCATATGAGTTGGTGACGAAGTCATGCCAGCCTCTCTGTTCACAGAGAACAGAATGTTTAGGAGCAAGGATGGATCATATGATGGCTGCATTGCAGAGGATACTAATTTTACAGGCAGCGACAGTTTCAGATGTAAGAACACGCACCCCAACCCCTTCTTCCCCTCCCTCCACCGTTCCAAGCAGGTCAGGGCTCACCACACAAGCAGGGTACTGCACAGCTCCAGGCACTTCATCGAGTGTGTGTGCCAACACACACACTGGGAAAGTCTGATCACACCCTGCTCATGAAGTGTGTATTATGAACAAAGAATAACCGAAGAGCAGTGTGGCCATTTGAGCAGTCATGTGAGCAGAACAGAGTAAATAACTTGTTTGCCGTTCCATGCTGAGCCATGTCAGGCCTGAGCTCGTTGAGAGCTTTTAGACAAGGTGAGCAGAGCAGCCTGTGGTGAAGCAAATACATGCAGATTCCCATTGAATTAATCTTGTTATTCATTGACTGTGGAACCTGAAGCTGAAACACTACACTCAGTTTATCTGGGCAGATTGACCTGGATTCACAAAGGCCTGTTTTCCTGCTATCTGCACCACAAATGTTGCACTCGGGGCAAAAGAACACGGCCATTTTAATCGGGGGACTACAGATCAAGGTGATCTTTCTGCGTCATTAATTTTCCTCATAAGTGAGACCTTGTAAATGCCGTACATCAAAGAAACTGAGATGCTGCATTAAAATCAAAGTCAAATAAACGTGTGAAACAGTTGCATCATGTTTAGGATGTAGCTTACTGCGAATAAAAAAAAAAAATCAGTTGGTTAAAATTACAGACTTAAACAAGCAAAACTAAATACTTTGTCTTTTACACATTAAAATTGTATATTAATAAGAAATACGGCTTCAGTTTTTGTGGTTTTCTTTTATATTTACTGTTTTTTCCTCTTTAAAAGGTGATTTAATTTTATTTCTTCCAGTAACATCAACCTTCAAGTTTTCTTTATTATTATTATTTTTTTAAAACTCACTGAAAAGTTCTTTTCTTTAAGAAAAATAGTGTTCTTAGTGCCCCTAGTGATCCCTCTCTCACCCTTATTGCTAAGTGTATGTACCCTGTCATGTCCAAGTTCTCATCTAGTACTGTGCACACAAGGACCCACAGAATAACCAGTGCTAAAACCATCTGCTCACAGGTTTTCTAAACGTCTGAGGCGTTTTCATTAAACACAACTTTACGTAGGAACAGGCGAGTACAAAGTAAACTACAGTCTTAAAACTAGATTCTGACGGAGAGACTCAAGATGAAGTATTAATCCAGGATCTTCAAGTTATGTTGTCCTTTAGCGGTGCAGATTCCACAACACATTTTTAATTCAAATCGAATTACCAAAAACAACTGACATGCAGTGAACCTTTCTGGGCCCCAGGGAATCTGAGTTTCCTCTCAAATTTTTTGAACAGGTGACCAGGCAACGCTCAGTTTATGGGGATTGTTCTCTCTAAAAGTGACTCGCCCATCACTGAGTCACAGCACCTTCCTGACTTCCACTTTTTAAATGGTTTGCATTAGTTGTGAACAACAGTAGTTGTTTGTCACCGCACTGACAGTCCAGACACAACCAGGATTTGCTCTCCTGTGTTTATTTTAAACATCCCACATGCACTATACTGATCTGGCCCTGATTTGGCTTCTAAATGGCACTGCTATCACACAATCAGCACTGACATCTGAGTCAGGAGTGGACCAACAAGTGGAAACATTAAAGATGGCAAGCTCAACATGGGCTCACAGTTAGGAATGATGGGGGCTACAGGTAAGGCCCCGGAAGTGTTACTCACTCATTCTCCAGCAGGGTCATGCACACCACCTCTTTGACCCCCGGGTTGTTGGCCTTATCGCAGGAGCAGCCCTGCAGGCTCCAGGTACCCAGACGCACCACCGGCTTCCCGTCCCGCAGGCCGGGCGGGGGCTCCACGTTTGGCCGCACAGAGATGATCTGGGTCGGTCCTCCGGGCGGGAGGTCCAGATCGTCGCTCATGAGACTGAATGATGTCGGGCTGGGGTGGGACTTGGTGGTGCAGGTGAGCCCTCCGTTGGTGTTGGTGGACGGCGCCCTGGAGCGCTCCACGAACACGTGGAAGCGGATTTTGTCCAGAAGGGAGCTGTTGATGTGGTTGACCCTCACCAAGTCCTCGATGCTTTTGAACGGGCCGTGTTCGGCCCGGTACGCCACGATGTTCTTGGCTATTTTCTCCGTGATGCCCCGGATGCTCATGAGCTGTGCCGGGGTGGCAGTGTTAATGTTCATGCCGGTGCAGGACTGGTGATCTAGATCTTTGCGCAAGGAGGACGGGGAGTGCTGGGAAGAACTGGTCCTGCTGGAGACACATATTTCCAGTTTGATCACCTCCAGTTTGGTGGCCCCGATTCCGCTGACCAGAGCCAGGTCCTCCACTTTTTTAAACCCCCCAATGCAGTCCCGGTATTCCACGATATTCTGCGCAACAGTGCGGTTGACTCCCGGTAGGGTCATGAGTTCCTCCTCGGTGGCCGTGTTGATGTTCAGGCGCTCCTGGTTCACCAGGATGTGGCCAAAGTTACACGCAGCGCTGAACTTGCGCTTGCCGCAGCTGAAGTCTGTGGGGTCCTTGGGAATGGAGCGGTGGCAGCCCAGACTCCCACCCATGGCTCCTGCGGGTCACCGGGGTTCGGATCAGTGGAGCGTGCGGGAGCAGACAGCGGGCCACGGCAGAGTGAGCTGAAACACAACCACCGCGGAGACAGTCAGGAAGGTGACAGTCACGCAGATTTACAGGACAGTACACACAGACACCGCCTTCCTCGGATCAGACTGGCTCACTCAGTGTGATATTGGACATACGCACCACACAGCAGTTGTCCTCAGTCCTGGCTACATGCTGCATGGATCTCACACACCGGCGTTCAGGCTCAGAGTCTCAGTGCTCTCCGTGCAGCTGAAGCCCGTCTGTGTGTCCTCTGTGGGAGATATAAGCTCTGGATAAACAGCCTCCTCCGCAGGCTAAACTTTGCCCTCCAACGGTGTGACTGGTCACAGGTCGGCCTCCACACACACACTGTGTCAGGGAGACGCCAGCGCTCACATCAATACTAACCATTGCTCCCGACGTGCGTCAAGATACACAAGTTCAGATAGGCAAATACACCGGAACACTTGCTCTGGGACTTCAAAATAAGAGTAGCACAAGTAAGAAGGCGAAGCAGTTTAACTAAATGCATGTGTACTCTTATGCTAAATAATATTATGTTCAAACATTAAATGTTTAGTCTTCTCGTAAACATTGTGAACACAAGAAGGACACGGGACATCCATAAAATTGATTTAATCCGCCGCCCATGCATATGAACTCTTTTTTAAAATGCCTAAAGAGAATCAATATCAATATATTCATTGATTTATTTCCACAGTAATTCTTTCCCCACATTTATTTCTTCACAGTAAAGAAGACAAAATATAATTGTACATCTATTTCCACAAATGTTGAACATTTTTGCAATAAATAAAAAAAATCATGCGCATTTTTACTCCCCCCTGTCCGTTTTGGGTCTCCATAATAACCAGTCTAGTTTTTACCAATTCTTCAAAAAAAAAAAAAAGAGGAAAAAAAAAGCAACTTTATTGCAACAACTTTGTTTTCATGCACATATTATGCTTCTATAAAATGTATATTTATATTTCCTCATTTTGGAGCCTGGAACTGTTTGGTCCCCAAATCTGAATAAAAATGGTTTGACTCAATCCAGCTCTTATCTTGAAACCAAGCGCTCTCCTCTTCTGTTATGTGTTGCTCAATGCTTCCTCCATCAGCAGCAGCAGGGGGCGTGGCTCCTGGCATAACAACCCAATGTTTCATCTGGCTGGGGAAGTGGAGCTTATTGCACACATGTAAAAAACAAAAAACAAAAAAAGAAACAAAAGCCTATATACAAATTTAGATTTGGTTTTCATTTGGGTTAAAGATTGACCATTCAGTCTCTGGTGTTCTGATGTCAAAATACAAGGCATGTCTACAGTAAACCAGGACAACAAGGTTTTAAAAAATATTCATCATCGGTATTAAAAAACAAATTATCAAATTCTATACAACATTAACTTTTTAGTCTTAAAGGATGTAGGACTGACAGACAAGTTGTAACGCACAGTTTCTCCTGTTACCCACCCGTTATTCTGCAAATTAAAATCATAGTTAGGGGTTCGGCAAAAGGGGATTCCCATCAATATGTGGTGCATGGTAGCTATATCTAAGAATTTCCAGGTTTCAAGGTGTTGGAACTTTCAAGGATGTTGTTTTATAAAAATAGAGATGTTTGCAATGCAGGACTAGTATGCAGCAAGTGGGTCAGGCAGTGTTTGACTGTGGACTTCATCAGTGGAAGGATGTAATTATCACTCTGGCTCCTTCCGCTCTGACCCTGCCTGATTGAATTAGCATAGCATTATAATTTCAGATAAGACACATGCTTTGGTTTCCTTCTTAATCAACAAAGCCTGTGATTATCCATTGATCTTATGCTTTCTCCCTTGTGCAATGGCGTTGAAAAGCTCATCATTCATAGACAAGAGGTTTCTTTCTTTTCTGGTGACCAAACCAGAAGCTTTAAATGTACTCTTTGCAAATGGAAATAAGAAGTCACAAAGGGACAGTTTTATATGCACCCACTCTGGGACTAATGAATATTTTCCCTGTTGTTGATTTCAGTGCTGAGGGTGCATCATTTCATGCTAATGTATTAATAGTTATTATAAATATGCCACACCAGCAATTTTCAAAGAGGAATTCCAGGACCACCAGGAGTTCTTGAGTGGGTGCCAATGGTTATTTAGAGGTTTTTAGGGGTCCTTATGAGAATACTATGGCCCACAAGAAGATTGAAGGAGGTCCATGAGTTCCACAAGTTCAAAAGAGGTTCTATGGGTCCCTGTGACATCACAAGGGTAACAGACTTGGTGGTTCCATGGCCTCTCAAGGAGATCCCATGATGTCAGAGGGGTTTTGGGAGGTCATTTAAAAAGAGTTTGCACATGGATTTTTGGAGGTCCTTGAGGGGTTTACAGTGTCTTTGACGGGATCTTAAAGAAAATTAAAGGTGGTTCTAGGGATTTTTGTGGGGTTCTCACAGGTCGTTATGAGGGTTCAATGACTTCTAGAAAAGATTCCAAGAAGATTGTAGGGATTGCTGTAGGAATCCTCGAGGTGCTTCCTGGGATTCTTAGGTGTTAAGGTCTTGGTTCTTGAGAGGGTTACAGTGTCCAAATCAAAAGGAGTTTAATAATTACATAACTTTTCCACAGTGAGAGGATGTAGTCATTATTTTATTGTTTTATCATAGGTTTTATGGTTAGCACTGTTTCTTCTTTAGACAATTATGTATAAAAATGCAAATTCTGTCACATGGCACTCTGTTTACTTTATTAAATGTTTGGAATAGTCAATTAGTAACCAGTAACATGACTCTCTGGCCCTGACAGAGAGCGTGATGCAGACAATCAGCTATATATCTGCATCATCTGGTAGTGTAAGAATAAGCCACTGTGCACATCACAGCTCTATTTACAGCCTGGACGCCCCATGGCATGAATACTAAACATGGCCACCTCTGCTTGACCTCAGCTTATGCATAAAGCAGAAGATCTCAAACACTGTGTGATCCAATAAAATAACCCAACAAAGGAACTCCAAACTGAAGGCATACACATCTCTAGGACAAATACAAAAGAGGAAAGATTCTGCCGTCTTATCCACCTCCAAATCAGATATGAGGATTTAGATTTCACCACGATATGAATTTGAAAAACATGATGGTGTCTTGGATTTATGGTATGTGATGGTATCTTTGCATGGCTTTTGGCTAATAAGCCGGTGGTTCTTGGCAGTCTGAGTTCGATTAGGAGTCATGTTAGCATATGGACCAAGGCCTGCGAAGACTGGTCAGTTCATTTATATTCCCCATTAAAGGTGCCACATGTAAGAATGTAAGAACTTAAAAAATTCCTTCCTGACTTTCTTGGTCATCTATAACTACCTGTGGACTGATTTTTATGTAAATTACTTTTAGTTTTTGCAAAGCAAACATTACTGCAAAGCATGTATAATATATTGTGATATTGTGGTTTTAGCTGGCTAATGTTAGCTGATATTAGCTTGGTTGCTAATGCCAACAAATAGCTTGCTAGCTAACATAGCAACATACTGTTTTCAGTGGATAACATTAGCTTATTATTGGCTGGCTTGCTGTTTGCAGGTTACTTTGTCAGCTGGCGTTAATGGGGCCACCTCCAGATCCATGCAGCTGGCTCGCTTAACCTTTGCTTGCTTGCTTGTTAATGTTATTGCTAGCAAAACACTATCTTTGTGCATAATCAAAGTTGTCTGATGACGCGTCTCGTTCGTTCTCTTAGGCCCAAGCTAGTTAAGCTTAACTCTTGTCCAGTTCAATTAACAATTGCTTTCTACCAGCGTAGAGCGATGCAAGGCAGGGGCAGCCAACTAGCTAATTGTTGCACAGACATTCTAGTGTAACCTAAGCTAAGCTGGAATTGGCCGGCTGGGCATGGCGTCGGTTGCTTTGTCATGTTGGCTGATGGAGTGATTTGCAAATGGGAAGCTAGTCAGTATTATGGAGCAAATTTTCCAAATAAATTATAGGAACTTTACATATAGTAAAATTATTCTAAATATGATTGTTATTAATTTTCCAACATTCAGTCTAGTGTATGTGGCATCACTGTTTTGGAAGATGCCCTGGTTGATGCGCCCTCAAGCACGAGCAACAGGATGCTGACTGCAGTTCAGTTAACGGCAACTGGTGCAATTATTATCAAGGGTTTTCTGAAAGTTCCACATTGGAGCTTTAGATAAATGTCCCTACTGGTGTGCCCTTTTTTGTCAGTGTACAAAGAACTCATTGTGGTGGGGGAAAAATAATTGACTTGAATGGCTGAAAACTTCCCTGTAGAATGGATGCTTGTGGTTTATGATCAGAAAAGCAAATGAGTGTGACCCATATCTTCGTTCCTATCATGGTTCATATCATGGTTTTACTAATACTGGAAATGTTTCCTCCATCATGTATGTCCAGCACTTTGATCGAGCAGATTTTCTGTTGGTTTTCCTGGTCCCCAGAGTCCTAATGATTTTAGCGACCCCCTTTCCTCTATTGCTACAATTATACACATGACATTTTAGAATCCAAAGAGCAGTTTGCCATGAAATTTACTAAGCACATTCATGATCCCCAGAGGTGTATTAATGAGCTTTCTACTGCCAAACTGTGGACAGTGTATACAAAATATAAAAAGCTCATTGCTGGGTCCCAGGGAAATTTACTGTGGATATTAATGGTCCCCCAGTGGAATAGCCGCTTGGCCTTAATCGTTAAACGCTTCTAGGTATATACAAAACAAACGAAAAACAAATGGGAACATTGTTATGGATTTTGTTCTGGTACGGCTCAAAGATTATCAAAATCATCTCTATCCTCTTCAGTCTATCAACTCAGTTCACAATTTTATCAAAAACTACAGTATTTTGGCTGCATTTAGGGCATGTGAATGTGGCTTTATATTTTTAGCCACACCAGAGGTGGAGATAGTGTCGTTTTACCACTTTGGTCCATACTGAAATATTTCAAACATTGGATGGGTTGCCATGAAAGTTAGTATAAACATTCATGGTCCCCGGAGGATGAATCCTAAAGACGCTGGTGATCCCCTGATTTTTCCTCACAGGATGAATTGTAATAACTTTGGTGATCCCCTGACTCATCAGGTCAAACTCTTAATTTGTACAATACTAGTTTATGACTAAATACCTGCAAAACATTTCCATTAATCTCAGTTGTACTTGGTAGCACTAAATAAGGGACACAAAATGTTGAGTAGTTTACCAGGGAATAAATGAGGAAATGTTAGAAAACCATTAGTAAGAGTCATTTCCAATCAAATTCTATGGAGTAGCTAATGATTAGTTAATTAAGAAACAAGGGAAGAATAAATCAGGAACGACTTGATTTTTAATGAATTGTCAATAAGTACTTCCCTAATATTGTATTTTCTAATGGAAGACTATATAGTAGATATTGATGAGTCACGAGAGAACAGACTGAGTGTTCCTATATTAATGAACCATTTGGTAATGATTAGTTCATGGACATCTGTTTACACGGCTATGAGCTACTCTACAAAATTTGATTGGGAGTCACTCATTAACTAATAGTTCACTAGCAGTTAGTTCCCCATTCCAAAAACCACAAATGTCAACCTGTGTCATGGTTTTATTTCCCGTTTATTTTGATAGTATCCTTCATGTGTCTTGTGTTACTCTACTTTCTGCCTTTGTCTTTTTCTGCCCTAATTAGTTTTACCTGTGTCTAGTTACCAGCCCCCTCACTTCTGTATTTAGTCCGTGTGCTTCCCTTGTCTGTTGTGAGTTTGTCTTTGTCTTCTTGTCCAGCGAAGCAGCTTATGCCGATTGGACCTCTTGAATTTTAATGTCTTCTTTATTTTGGATGTATTTCCCTTTTTGACTTTCTGCTGGGTTTGGAGCTTTGCCTGCCTCACCGTTGTTTGCTTTTGATTTATTATTTAAACATTTGTAAGGTACCTGTTCTGTCTCTGTCTGCATCCAAATGCCTTGTGTTCTGAAAATTCAGAGTATCACCAAGGTCATTAGGGTTCATCCTCTGGAAACCATGAATGTCTGTTCCACACATTGAACTAACATGGCGAACATGACAATAACCTGCTAAACATCAGCATTTCGCCATGCCAACGTTTGCATTAAGCTTAAAGCACAGGCACAGCCTCACAGAGCAACTACAACGATAGTCTTGTTACTCCTTTATGTGGGATCCATTTACCATTTTTATTTAAAGGTAACTTTCTCTTATTTTAAGTCTAGCCTGGCAGTTATTGTCACTATTAAATGTTGTAATATGCAAGCAGCAGCAGGACTAATCTTAATTTGTTTTAAAGAAGAAACTGAATGTCTACATACTAATGGCTTTTACACTCTCACTAAAACTGAAAGAATCTGGAGTTGGCAATGTGGAGATGGTTCAAAACCCTTTTTTCTCATACAAGTAGAATAGGTTTAAATATCACAACAAAATTCTAAGCATTGGCACTGCAATTCAAAAACCTAATTACAGATCTGAATATTCTCCTGTTTCCCTTGCTGTTGCTTTACTACCTGAATGGCACACTTTGTCTAGAGTGTATAGAAATACCGGCTTCAGTGACACATTTCCTACAGTTGTTTCACTGTGCCCAGGGCTGGAGCTAACCCAGAAACTCTCAGGCAACCAGGTCAATGTCAGAACAGCAATGAACCAAGCATGAATTAACTCTGATCCACCTGATAAGGGGAAGAATTTGGCAGCGATGGTGGAGGTAAGGAACAATGAACAAACAGGGAGATATGGCGAGTTATTCACTCCATCGTCCACAGAGTAATGCAGTCAGGGTTGGCCCCCATTTTTGGGGGGGCTCCGGCAGAATTAGATTTGTGACCAGATCCTGTTCTGTCATGTGGGCTGACACATGGGGTTTTAGTGAACACCTCCGTAACTGGCCAAGGGCGTCTTCACCTGGGTGACCAGAGGGGACAGCTGACCAATCAGCAAGAGGAGAGGACGAAGCAGACTAGTTATCAGACTGGGACGGTTGTGGCGTGATTCTGCAGTACAGCAGTGTGTGTGTGTGTGTGTGTGTGTGTGTGTGTGTTTTACACTCCACACAGAGTTCAGAGGGTCCAGCTTTTATTTGAATAAGCCAGAGGGAAAGAAAAATTTAAGGTTACATCAATAAATGGAGCAAATACTGATCGTGTTAAAATTTAAAATCTGTTGACCAGATCTAACAGTTACAAAACAGTTGCTACAATGGATACTGTACTGGGGAACTGGTCAGTAAATTGGCTGAATGTGGGTAGAACTGGGCCTGCACCCATCAGTGGACAGGAAGTAAACCTGCACCTGAACTTCAGAATGGTCTAAATGTTCTATCCCTGCAGGGAGAATCCATACTGAGGAAGAAACATAATACCTTTAATCTCATGGTAAGAATAGTAAGATTCTGACACAGTCATGATGAGCAATTTCAGTCAGATTTTAGTGTTTTGGTGAGAGACACTGAGGATATTATGCAACTGTTTATTTTAGTCCTCCTGCTGTAGCCTTTTAGTTAGCTATCAATAGATGATTACCTTCAGCAATCTGCTGTACTGTATAACAGGAGCACGTGTCTACAAACAACAAAAAAAATATGTAAGTTTATTTTTATGTATGTGTGAACCCTCTCTGAGACCCCTAGTATTTTTTTAAACCTTTCAAGAGCCCCCTTTAGGACAGCTCCAATCTTCTCAGTGAAATGTTATTAATAATCCCTGGAAACCCTCAAGAACCACTACAATAGCTTTTTGAGCCCTTAGAATCCCCTAAAGTATCTGTGGTGACCACTGAAACTTCCTCAAGAATCCCTGAAAAACCTCAATGTTCACATATATTTCTGTCAAGAGTCCTTGACACACTACTAAGTGTCCTCTCTTAATGAGCACTGAAAACCCCCTAAAGTTTTCCTACCACTCCTTCAACTCCCCCGTTACCTCCTCAAGAATCACAGGAACCCCTCAAAGTCCCTTAAGAAGCCCCAGAACTTTCACAAGAACTCAAGCTTTATGAATAACCTGTTACCCCTCACAAGGAACCACCTCAAAATCCCCAGCATCCCTTAATCCCCCAGAACATTCTTTAATTTCCCTCTGACCCTCAAAGGGACATCCTCAATATCTGTAGAATCCTCTAGTAGGACCCCTGGAATATTCCCAATAATCCCTAGAACCTCCTGAATAACTGCTGGCTGCTTAAGAGCCCACGATGGTCTCCAAATTCCACAACTAACCCCTCCACCTTAATTCTGAAAGAATTAAAACCATTGAATAATGAAATAATATAGCTTACTGACACTGACACCTTCAGTGTCATCAGAGCCAAGTATGCACCTGTCACCTCAGTGACACTCTGACTGAGGTGCAGTGTACATCAAGACAAAACGCAGCTGGGTCATGGTTAAAGTCCGGAGACACTGATAAGGCTGGTGCATAGAAAGTCCCTGAACCTGTCACAAGAGGAAGTTCAGTACAGTCTCGTGCTGCCATCTGCTGGAAGTAAACATTAAGGTCTAAACGCAAAGTTCAGATCACTTCGCTTTGAACCAGAGAAACGTCAAAACTTGTCAGATGAAAAAAGACGGCAAAAAAGTTGCATTTTTAAATGCTCAAAGATCATATTTAACATTGTCTCACTGTTGCGTTCTTGAACACTTCAAGGAACCTTTAGAAACCTTACATGATTTGGCTGAAAGTAAATGAGCATCCCAGCCCATACATTTTAATTCTGGGTCTGTTTCCTAATGCTAAATTCCAGCGCCATACTACACAAGAAATCAACACACTTTTTTTCCCCAAGTCAAGTTTATTATAAAGCATGTTTAAAAACAACCAGAGTTGACCAAAGTGCTGCACAAGTTATACAGAAGCAACACAGTTAGATACAAAATACATAAATAAAGACACAAGCGCAGGTGCCCCTAAACAGACTCAAACACCAATGAATCAAAATGTGTTTTAAGTCGAGACTTAAAAGTGTGGATGGTGGGGGATGATCTAACAATCAGGGGCGGATTATTCCACAGTCACCCTTTGTTTTCATACGAGACAGTGGGATGGCTAAGAGGGATTGATCTGATGATCTGAGGGGTCTGGAGGAGTGACGAAACAGTAGGAGTTCTGAAATATAAGATGGGGTCAGTCCATGTAATACCTTAAAAACAATTAGCAGCACCTTAAAATCGATTCTATATTTGACTGGTAACCAGTGAAGAGCAGCCAATACTGGGGTTATACGGTCCCTCTTCCTTGGACTTGGTTTTATAACATGTCTTCCCAAATATCTAATAGTTATTTTTTGTTCTTGCTTGTTTCTGTTTTTAATTTTTAGTTTTAGAGACTAGAGATTGTGTACACCAACCAATCATATTCAATCATGTGTTTTTTTTACTATGAACGATCAAGATCAGTACACGCTTTAAACGTGTATGTAGTTTGGAACCGGGACACAGCTACTGTTTGCATCCTTAGTTCCAGTGGTGTAGTCTAGATTTTTCTAGTGAGTATACTGTGATTTTTTGATCCCAGTCCAGTCCTTGTGAAGCTCCCCCAAACATTTGAATGGCCTTTTCCTGACAATCCTCTCCAGGCTACGGCCGTCCCTGCTGCTTGTGCACCTTTTTCTTCCACACTTTTCCACTCCACTTAACTTTCTATTAATGTGCCTTGATACAGCACTTTGAGAACATCCAGCTTATTTTGCAATTACCTTTTGAGGCTTTCCCTCCTTGTGTGTGTCAATGATGGTTTTCTGTGAGGTCAGCAGTCTTCCCCGTGATTGTGAATTCTACTGAACCAGACTGAGACCAATTAAAGGCTCAGCAACCCTTTGCAGGTGTTTTGGATTGATTAGCTGATTATAGTGGGACACTTTGAGCCTACAATACTGAACCTTTTCACGATATTCTAATTTTCTGAGATTTTGGATTTGGGGTTTTCATAAGCTGTACGCAATAATCATCGAAATTATATGAAATAAAGGCTTGAAATATCACAGTTTGCATGTAATGAGTCTATATATTAGTTTGACCTTTTAAGTTGAATTACTGAAATAAAAGAACTTTTGCACGATATGCTAATTTACAGAGTTCCACCTGTACCTGCGTATCACGTAGACTGTAACACTACGGCTTAGTTCCAATAAAGGGAAATCCTAACACGACTGCAGAGTGTACAATACCGTTTTAGAATATCATGTACTGTAAACTTTGTGGTAACTTCTTGTGGCTGAATGACAGCAAAACCCTGCAGCCAGGTTCCAACATCTGGACAGCCTGAAACCAGGAGAGTGCGGGCTGTTGCAGCAGCACATTAAAGCCCATGGATTTACAATGACATGTTAACATGTTCAGCACTAACATATGGCTGTAAGGTTCGAGTATCAACATACTGCTAAAATTATGTGAGCAAGCACATGTTTTTCCCCATCACAATTTTATTATGTGACTTTGTACAATAAAAACAAGACATTACAAAATACAGATGCAGTACACCAACAGTACTAAATGTGATGTAAAGAAAGCCAGCTTGGTACAGTTACTGAGTTGACCGCTGTTTGACTGAAGCATCTTAACTCCGGCTTTCTCATCCACTAACATCCAATACCAGCTTTCCACATCCTGCCCCGGGAGAGATTTGATTCTACTGGGGAAAAAATGCACAAGAAGTTCACGTAAAAGCACCTCAAGAGCAGTTTCTCTACATCATTACACTCAGCGTGAGTGAAGTCAGAGAAAACATGTTTGGTTTCCAAGAGCAGGGCCGGAAAACTCCGGCTACGATACTGGAATCAAAGTGAACAAAGTTTGTACGCCAGGGCCAATCCAAAAGGAAAACTAATGAACAAAAAGCAAGACAAAGTTACACGTCGCTGAAGGTAAACGCTGCTGTTCGTGGTTATACAATTTACATTACAGGAGATGGAAGAGTATAACATCTTGGGAAATTAAAATGCGTGAGTGAACCAAAGGATACATACATATAAAAAATAGAAAAAAGAAAAAACAGTGCTTGAGGTGCGCTTCAGCCTGACTCTGCTTTGTGCAGGAAGTGAAAGGCTGACCTCTGTTTGTTTTTTTGGCATTAAAAGAATGCAGCACAGAGCAGTGCAGCAACCAACATTCCCAAAGTAGAAGAAGAAAAGAGGGGAAAAAAATGACTGAACTCTGAACGTTGCCCTCCAGTCTGTCATGAGGGAAGAACACCTGCTGTGTTTTCTATGTGAATATACTTGTTTCGGTGAGCAGTGGCCCTGAACAGGACTGTACACGTAATCAATACAGAGATTATAACAGTTACTTAAGGAGGAACATGAGGATGAGCGGAGAGCAATTGGTTAAATTCAGAGTCCAGACTATACTGCCCCCTGGCTTTCACTTGATTATTACACAGTAATACGGTCAAACAGCGGATGTAGTTGATTGACAGGTGTTCTGACAATCAAGGCTGGCAGGTTGGCAAAAGATAATACACCGTAACATCAGAAATGTCCTCCAGAGTTATTAAAATATCTTCTTCTTTTTGTTCTTTTCCAAGGTCCTGTGAAGAGAGAGAGAAAAAAAAAAACATAATGTACAGACTGATGGGACAAGTTGAAACGTACTCTTCTAATTTGCATGACAGATGAATGTATTGCAGGCACCTTAGGCAGCAGAACAGGACGTGCATGTGTATTTAACCTTGTGCAGCTTTTACTTCAATCCCACAGCGTGTGACTCCAACTGGATTTCAAAAGTGATATAGAAATGCTCCTGGCTGCAACCCAGTCATATTGAGGTGCTAATGCAGGTGCTTATTCAGAGACCAACACAGTGAAAGAGGCTATACTGTATACTGGCATGCTGCTGCCTCCACTCTGAGGCCCCTAGACTTATAACTCTGCCCGCAGGTTCATCACTGAGGATAAACTGCAACATTCACCAGTAATTCTATACTACAGAGTTGTTTGTCCCTGTCTGAGGTGTTTAATACCCATTGGTACTTATTTATTTACCCTTGTTGATAAATTGCCATCTTACACCTAATCCTTAATGATCTGCAGTGTCACGCACAAATCAGCCTCTTCTATATCTATCTGTACATTTATAATTGATGATCAGTTGGCAAAGTGCTGTCTATGAAAATGGAATTTATTTTAAGCCTACATATTTTCTTTAATTTAACAGTGGTGCCATTTATCATTAAACATTTCCTCTTAACTTAACCCACCCTTCGCTTTAAAAATGTAACGCAGTAACCTTTACCCGGAGTACATTCTAACTGACTTATGTTTTATTTTTATCTAAGCACGTTTTTACAAAAGAACTTTTTCTTGAGTCAAATGTCTTAAAAGTAACTGACACTGTTTGCAAGTCTAGTTCAGTAACATTTTGCAGGTGAACCACACCTCTAAAGTGCTGCTGTTGATTGAGAGCAACGCAGAGTGTCAAACTAAATCCTGTCCAGAACTTCCTGCCACAGACGCACACCACTGATATTATAGAAAATACCAAACAACGTTTTCTTAATGCAGAGCTACTGAGCTCTAAAACATATCTTTGTCACTTATTTTAACACAGGCCTGAAACGTGCACTGCACAACGAGACGTTGAATAAAGTTTAATTCTAAATTTTACAGTTTTTTTTACAGTTTTCTAAAAATATTACAATTCTCATAAAAGATTCTAAACAAAAGACCAGTCCCCCTATTGGACATCCTGCCTATAGCACCTAGATGTCCAGAAGTGGACCTGGTGCAGTAAATTCTTTCACTCTCCCGACTGTAAAATGGTCACAGTGTACCAGCTCAACTCTCCTCGTCTTTTTTGGTCTTCCACTGGGCAAATTTGGTACACGGTAGGTTTATTTGGTCAAAAGGTGAAGCGAAAACACAGCAGACTGCTGGTTGGTCAGAGAGAATCGTCCCTAAACACTGCATCATTGTTGCACGCACCAGACGGGCTGTCCTGAACAAACCCGTAGAAGCTTGCAGTTTGTTACAGATGTAACTGTAACAAACTGTGTTTTGCGTCACAGCAGTTTTGTGCGTCATCGCCATGGTGGCCAGCAACATTGAGGGGGTACTATGTCTGTAATGGAAAACTGAGGACGGGACACCAGAAGCGAGTCGACAAGAGGCGAGTCCAGGCAAGTTGAGTTGAACTGGTACCAGCGACGTTTAAACGCCACTGGAGTAATAAGACAATCTACAGAGCATCTACAGTGTGATAGTGTGGGAAGGTGCACGTTCTAACATCTCTCTGCAATTAAATTCATTCCCGAGTCATAAAAAAACTAAACAAACCAGTACTGTGGGCCACTGAAGGGGTTTTTGTTTTTGCTTACATTTGTGTTGGATCTCTGCTCTGAGTTGTAACGGGTGCATGGAGCCCAGTATTGCTTGCTAACAGAAGTTTCAATTGATAAACTACAGATTTATTACAGACAATTAAATCACCCTTTTCTTTTTTTTCACATTTTGGTTGTTGTCTGGCTCTTGATACTCCAAGTGTAGTTGAGGTTGTTAGTAAGTGGTGTTCAGACTCAGCTTACAAGTTAAGCTTAAGTGACATCTTCAGTCTGCAGTTTAAGCCTGTACATCCTTCTCTTAAACCCAATCAACCTGATTATTATGTGTGGTGGTGTGTTTACCTGGAGGCGTCTAGCTTCTGCTGTTCCAGAATCCTCTGCTGGGCCTCCCAGCTGGCCTTCTCCTCCTCGTGTTGGCGACGTTTCTCTTCCAGTTCTCTGTGCTGGGCCTCCAGGTTCTTTTTCATTTGCTCGTGACGCCTCTGGAGCTGCAGGGACACAGAGGTGGAGTCAGAGGCCAGCCAAGTATTCAGAAGACAAACTGAAGAAAACAGCCTCGTTAGTTTACCTCAGCCTCAGAGTCCCTGAGCTTCTGGAGCTTCTCTTTGACCTTCATCTCAAACACTTGTTCCATTTCTTGTTCCATCTTCTTCATCTTGGACACGTGATCCCGTCGCTCCTCCTCCATCTGGGCCAGAGGACTCCTGGAGACACAAGCCAGTGTTCATACAGACAGCACACAGGGGCAGGTATGTGTTCATCCCAGGTGAACATCACTTGTCAGTGTTGGGCCCTGATCAGACAGGCAGGTTGCAAAACGTGAGGCACACTGCACTGCCTTTTTTGTTGCTAGGCAACCACCAAATCGCCTGTTCTTAGCCTAACCGTGATTTTGTTGTTAAGTACACTCCCAAATCTGATCCGACTGGACAGAAGTTTTTCAAGTCCAGGCGTTCAGAGTGCTCCTGTAAAAATGTAGAACTCTTACAGCCTATAGAAAAAAAAAAACTGCAGCCTGTCTGATCAGGGCAGAGATGTGCCCCCATCCCATTTATAAAAGGTCTGACTTCAGAGTGTTCAAAGAGGCAGGATGAGGTCAGGAGGAAAGGCTGGGCTTGCTAGCCTTCCCTGGAAGCCCTCTGTAATAGACGGCTTCCAGCGAAGGTTGTAGCTGGGAGGTGACAGGGGTTCGTCAGGAGAAACAGGCGTTATGAGAAGAAACCCTAATATCAAAAGGTTCTCTAGTTGAAACAACACCCTTTCCTGCAGCCATGTTGAAGGTCCTTTGCTTTTGGGCAAGACTTGCCTGATATGTTAATAAAAAAAAGCAATGCTAAAAGAGGCTAGTAAAAGCATCATTTACATTGTTATTAGTGCTAAATTAGGCTTTGGCAAGTTAGCGAGCTCAATTTGTGTAGATGTGTTAGCTGTGTAAATGTGAGGGCTAGCACAGTTCAGTTTCACAAAAACAAATTAACCTTATCAGACACCCCTTTATGACCTTTTAGCTACACTAGTAGCACGGCTCTAGGGATGGTAATGTTAGCTTGTCTACAAAGAACTGCATTCTGCCTCACTTTGTGTTTGGTTCTAATTAGCATGCTAAGAGGATAAACTATAATTAGTGAACAGAGTAAATCTAATAAAGTCTAACATTACATTTTTGTTGTGATTAACAAGTGAACTGATCTATTTAGCTGAATTGTTTATGGATTGTATTTAGCTTTTAGCTGTAACTGTGACAAATGGTGGCTTTGTTGCTATTTTGGAGGCTGTTTGTTGACATCTCTGTAGTTCCTTTGGCTAAGTGGGAGATCTCAAAGCTATGGTTTTTGCCACATTCATACAAGATGACATGAACGTGGCATAAATGGAAGATTAATTAGCTGGAGATAGTGTAGTATTTAGCCATCAGTTGCATAGTAGCTGCACAGTATTTATTACAACAGTGGGTATTTAGAAATGTGTAATGAAAAGCAAAGCAAGTAGCCAAGCCAAATGATTGCCAATAGGCTTTAGAGAATATGACAATATGACACGGAGGTCACGGAGAAGCACAGGATCATCGAATTTAACATGTTTTTTTCAATGTTTTCATTCAAACAAGTGTATTTATTTAAAATCGTTGCAGGTGAAAAAAGAAGAGGAAAAAAAAAAGCAAATCCTACGAGGCAGGGAAAATGAACATGGGCAGAGATAGGAGTGAAAATGCATTCCTTGGAGAGTTTTGAAGAAGTGAAGTAACACTTACATGCCGTCAGCCGTGTCAGGTCTAAAAACAAACAAAGGCACAGACACACTTAGCGTGCTGCTATTAACCATGCATTAGCTTGTGAGGTTGTGCTGGTGATTACTGACAGCTGCAGCCGGTGGATTAGGAGTCAGATGGTGCCTTATTTAGTTCTGTCAGATCAGACACAACTGATACTGGTTACAAATTAGTGGGGGTCAGTGCTGGCTGGTTTGGGCCAGGAATGGGTTTAAAGGTCTGGACTGCTTAAGTGACAGCTTGCAAACTTTAATCTGCCGGATCGGTTGCCGCAGACTCTGACCTGTGAACTGAGGTTTCCTGCATGGTTACACAGGGAATGAGCTGCTCAGAGGCTCCTGATGGAACCAGCAGCAAAATCATCAACATTATCCCACTAGTTTACACTATTTCAGTTCATTTCAGCAACATGAGCACCACACTGTGCATACTGTACAGACTGTCTTACTTTGTTAGCTGTCCCTTGTTCTTATTGTTGTCCACACCGTTGTAGGTGACTGCAGCAAGCTTCCTGCTGCGGTAGTTTTCATAATGAACATTGTTTGTCACATCCTTCAGGTCCTGCATGTGGGTCCTGGAAAACAGCAGGAGTCAAGTAAAACAGCATTTCCTCTCAGTGTAAGGACCAAATAGGTTTTCAAAAACTTTACGCCAATAATTTTGCTTAAATACACTTTAACGTAAATATTGTACTTTGCTACATTTTCATTAACACCATTACTCTATCTCTATTAAACCTGCACCATGCTGGATTTGAAAAGTGCAAGGAGGTTATAAAGTGCTTTTGCTCACCTGATGAGCATGTTCCGAAGGATTGTAAAGTCACAGTGCTCTCCGTTTTCCACTATGAGAAGAGAAAAACCGAGCAGTTTAGATACGATAACATGGAGTGATCATTAAGAACACATCCCTGTAATCATTGTGTAGCATTGTATAAAAACTTGTTTAATATATAGTAACAGTACAAGAATTTAAGCTCTGGCTATAGGTTTTATTGATTATAATAATGGGGCTAAAATATAGGTCAATAGGGCAACAAACACAAGCAGTCAAATGATCAGAAAAACCAACAGTTTAGCCTGTTTATCACTTTATTTGGAGGTAAAACTTAAAATGTAACTGTAGTTAGAGCTACAAAAATAAAGTTGTAACAAGACAATGTTACTCCTTAGAGTGAATTATAAGTATGTTCAGTGTTTCAGCAAAATAATAACAGTGTTATACCAAAAAGTGAAATATAGTATGCAGCATTATATAGAAGCCAGCTCCAAAACAGCAAATTGAGACAGTTTAAGTATGGAGCTCCAAACCAACACAAGGTCAAAGGTTATCAGACAAGTTAGAAATATCACTGGTAACGTCAATGAATAATAAAGGTAATTGAAATTAAGTATACAAAGCACTATAACACTTAATACCTTTCCCTTAGGCCCCAATTATCTTTCTAATTTTTGTTGTATTTCTTTCCTCCAATCATTTAATTAAAGTTGGGGGGTGGGCAATATTTTTTGTTCTATTTGTTAAAATTCTCTTTACAGCCTGACAGTGTTCAATAAATCACATGTTCAAAATACATACACAATACAATACATACACAAAATCTAGACAAAAATAAAATAAAATTTGGTGTCCGTTCCACTGGATACTCAAAATGTAGCCGTCTTTTGCTAGTTTCTCCAACGTCACCTTCACAGAGCCTAGCTTTAAGTAAATTCTAACTTTATTTTACTCTTCAGTTCATTCTTCACTAACTGCTAACTTGGACTTGGCTTTCCTATTTTATTTGGTCTCTGCACACTTCAAATCATTTATCTATTCCCTGTTTCATCCATGAAACATAACTTAATATTCTCACCATGTTTCTAACTGTCTTTATGATTAAGGTTTTCATTTACTGACACCCTGCAGCAACACTGATGTGGGCGGCTGTAGCACCAGAAGCCATCAGCAGGTGGCAATATGAGCTGCTGTCTGTGACCCTCACCACAGTCCTCTGAGGTTTCTCTGTAGTAGAGTGACTTGCATAGCTTCTCAAGGACCTGGGTTGTCTCTGCTCTCTCTCTCTCACTCACTCTCCTACCCTCTCTTTTCATATTTATGCTGACATGGAGCCCAAACATTTGTGGCATTCCAAAACTCACTCCTCATGGATGGCAAACCAGTGTCATAGTCACCCTCCTACAAGTCATCCACTAGGCTGTACTGTACTCAGTTCCTCAGCAGTCGTTTTTGTTTCTCTGAGAGGACAGAAACAGAAACTATACGATCAGGAATGCTCCCTTCACTGCCTCCGAATCATTAGCTACAGTAAATTCCTCTGAGCTCAGTCACATTCACACTGTGGCTGTGTCCTCATCACTTCAAGCTGAATGTGTTGTCATGTTTCATACGTCTCACCACAATGTGACAGCAACTTCCTGGGTGAGGTTAAACAGGGCTCTTATATCCTGCGCTGAAGAGACAGTCTAGTTTCTAAGTGTCTGGGCTCGAGTATGTTTTATTTTCACATTTTTAGTATTGCTTTTCTGTGCTTTCTTCACAGAGGTTTACATGTTGTTTGTTCAGACATTTCATCAGTCATTTAGTTATCAGATTAGATTCACATGAATTAGAAGGTACCTCGTGGATTAATCTTCCAATCTTTCTGTGATCGAACACAGTTCGTACCAAATGTGAGCCCATTAAATCCTCATGTTTCTATCAATTGATCTATTCTGGCTATCCACCCAGGACTGCTACAGAGCAAGTGACCGCTCTGTAACGCTCCTCTGTGTAACGCTCCTATGTGTAATGCTCTGCTCCTCTGTGTAACGCTCCTATGTGTAACGCTCCGCTCCTCTGTGTAACGCTCCTATGTGTAATGCTCCGCTCCTATGTGTAACGCTCCTCTCCGCTCCTATGTGTAACGCTCCTCTCCGCTCCTATGTGTAACGCTCCGCTCCTATGTGTAATGCTCCGCTCCTCTGTGTAACGCTCCTCTCCTATGTGTAACGCTCCTCTCCTATGTGTAACGCTCCTCTCCGCTCCTATGTGTAACGCTCCTCTCCGCTCCTATGTGTAGCAGCTCCTCTCGCGCTCCCTATGTGTAGCAGCTCGGCTCCTATGTGTAATGCTCCGGCTCCTCTGTGTAGCGCTCCTCTCCCTATGTGTAGCAGCTCCTCTCCTATGTGTAGCGCTCCTCTCCTATGTGTAGCAGCTCGGCTCCTATGTGTAGCGCTCCTCTCCTATGTGTAGCAGCTCCGCTCCTATGTGTAACGCTCCTCTCCTATGTGTAACGCTCCGCTCCTATGTGTAATGCTCCGCTCCTATGTGTAACGCTCCTATGTGTAATGCTCCGCTCCTCTGTGTAACGCTCCTCTCCTATGTGTAACGCTCCTCTCCTATGTGTAACGCTCCTCTCCTATGTGTAACGCTCCGCTCCTCTGTGTAACGCTCCTATGTGTAATGCTCCGCTCCTATGTGTAATGCTCTGCTCCTCTGTGTAGCAGCTCCCTATGTGTAGCAGCTCGGCTCCTCTGTGTAGCGGCTCCTATGTGTAATGCTCCGGCTCCTCTGTGTAGCAGCTCCTATGTGTAATGCTCCGCTCCTATGTGTAACGCTCCTATGTGTAACGCTCCTCTCCTATGTGTAACGCTCCGCTCCTATGTGTAACGCTCCGCTCCTATGTGTAACGCTCCTCTCCTATGTGTAATGCTCCGCTCCTATGTGTAACGCTCCGCTCCTATGTGTAACGCTCCGCTCCTATGTGTAGCGCTCCTATGTGTAACGCTCCTCTCCTATGTGTAACGCTCCGCTCCTATGTGTAACGCTCCGCTCCTATGTGTAACGCTCCTCTCCTATGTGTAATGCTCCGCTCCTATGTGTAACGCTCCTATGTGTAATGCTCCGCTCCTATGTGTAACGCTCCTATGTGTAACGCTCCGCTCTTATGTGTAACGCTCCTATGTGTAATGCTCCGCTCTTATGTGTAACGCTCCTATGTGTAACGCTCCTATGTGTAACGCTCCTCTCCTATGTGTAACGCTCCTATGTGTAACGCTCCTCTCCTATGTGTAACGCTCCTCTCCTATGTGTAACGCTCCTATGTGTAATGCTCCGCTCCTATGTGTAACGCTCCTATGTGTAATCCTCCACTTGTTTCTAATTTTCATTAAATAAGGGGATTTTTCTTGTTAGGGTTTAAACCCTGTGATTTAATTAATAATCTGCTGGGTTTATTTTACTACTCAACACAGACATTTCATATGCAGACCTTTTTCCATATAACCAGACCAGTGCTCAGAGACTAGGGATGCACAGATACTAGCGTAAAATAATAAGCTTCAGTATGTTTTGCTGTGCTACCACCACCACTTAAAAAAGTAACTTTGTGCATATTGCATGTAGCTGTAGCAAGCATGACAAGAGCCCCAATCTGCTGACTCTCCATGCTATGTTAGCTCTCCTGGAAAAATGTTCATGTCTACCCATGCACTGTTTATGATTCACGTAGGACATGCGGAATTGAACTGAATAGATCGTCCCCACAGATTGTCCCCCTTGTCACAGATACTCGTTCCAGCTAACTGAGTCAGTATCTGGCTGATACCGTGTATCAGTATTGGATAGATGCATTCCTATTTAAGACTGAATGACTGCCACACTCACGAGTGTCATGATTTAACCACACATCTCTGCTTTCACCGTCGTCCTAACCACAGTATGGCTTGAAAATACCATATATAAATCTGCTGCTGGTTTTGTCTTTAGGCATTTCTAACTTTTGAGCTAAACAAATTGGGCAATCATATGTGTGAAATGTTTGTTTTCTTCTTCTCTGCATGCACTACACATTTTAGCCATTTAATAAAATAATAAAAAAGACAAAACGTACAATGCCCTGATGAAGATTTACCAAATGGCAGTTTGTTTGTACAGCCTTTAGCAGAAAGAAGGGCCAAATAAATCCATTATTTCCACTCATATGGACCGTGCCTATAAGCCTTGAATCCTGCAGGATTTTAATGTTTGATCTACCATGTTTCACCATCGGTCATCTTGGTGATGTAATACTATCCTGTTTACAAAAGAAGCAGCAGGAACATTAAATGAACAATAAAAGATGGTTTTCTGTTTTTGAAAATGCAAGTAGAAATGCAGAACATTTGGTTAATTTTCTATAGTATATATCGTAAATGTAAGTTTGATGCGACAGCTCACAGTTTCTCCTCCATTAAATCTGAAAGTAATTACAAATTTTGACCCAGTTAAGATTTATTTTCCTTTCACTTTTATTTAATTTCCATTTTTAAAAATATTTTAATCTTGTGCATGCTTTGAAAAAAAATGTATATTTAAGCTTAGACAAATCTTTTTATGTGATATATATGATGATATATATTTGTATGTGTTGTATTTTATGTCATCGCCTATTGATATTGTATCTTTATCTATACAGAAAAAAATTAAATAAATACAGTGAAAGCCTTTTAACTAATTTGCTCCTCATGCTGATGTAATGTCTTTCTTGTCTACTATCACGGTGTTTGCTGTGGTCACTCAATAAACAGTTCCACTTTGTGTGTATGAGTGCATGGATTACTGCTTTGCAAACTATCTCTACATGTTGCCTCCTCAATAATCCAATATAGTTGTGGCAATATTGGTGTGTTTTTGAGAAAGCGAGAGACTTTTACAGGTTGGAACCAGTTGAACTTTGACCTCTCACCTTCAGCCACACCCCAGGGGTACTGCCTCCCACGCACTCGCTTTCCATTGACCTCGATAATGGTATTGCTACCGACTACAGCCAAGGGTAAACGATCCTGCAGAGAGGAGGGAGGGGACACAACTGTTGCATAGCTCGCACACAATGGCTAAAAATAAATCGTAGGCTGTGCCCTAAAATACACACAGACATAGTATGAACAGTGTAAATCAAGAAACTGTTCAGGGCAACTAAAACACAGAGACGGTTTTATTTAAAATGTCATGGAGGATTGCTTTAGGAGAACAGACCTTGATTTTCCTGACCAGCTTCATCTCCTCCTCATCATCCGTCTCTGGGAACTCGTAGATTTTGATTTTATGCTCCTGGATTTCTTTCATGATCTGCACACAGCACAGAGGAAACAGGGAGAGGCAGGATGGCACAGCATGAGAGGGGATGTAGCAGTCTGAGCTGAATGTGGGGCAAACAGGTCCAGCAACATCAGTTGTTTCACTAGTCAGCACACACAGGAGGCTCAACCTACCTGTTTAAATGCCACAGATACACACACGAACACTACCATGATATGTACACAGATAGTATCACTGTATTGATGTTGGATCCGTGCATCAACACAGTGTTCTATACTTAGACTTATGACACAGTGAGAAAGCAAACGGAACAATACAAACACAATAGAAGTGTTCAACATTGGTGGAAGATTGGACTTTTGTGCACCAGTACCAAAGACATACTGTTTTCAGTACCTTACTTTAAACATGTTTTTCTCTAAAACCTTAGAACATGATAAGCCAGACTTCTGAAATGTATCATTTTTAATTGTGTCTAACACAAGCAGCTGTACATGAACTTTGCCTCTATGACATTATGAAATATTGGATTAATGTTAAGAGAGACATAAGTAGTGTATGAAAAAAAAACACAGCTCATCACTGATCTCAGTGAGGAGGCTCAAGCAAAAAACCAAACAAAAAAACAGTTAAACCTGGCTTAACTTCTGCCAAATCTGTTACTCAGATGGGACTTTCTGGATGAACTCGTGTTTTCCCCAGTGTTAAAAGCCAACTTAGATCCATGACAGTTTTCAGTACTCTGTGCTGCAGACACGTTTTGGTCAGGATCTACAAAGTACTGAAATGTGGTATCTAGCCCAATGCCCAGGCGCAGTACTTAACAGTAATTAGAACGGTAAGTTCCATATCAATTGAAGCCATCACATAGTTTATGTTGTTAAGTAAGTGAGCAGTGGTTCATTGTCAGTATTGATTAAATATGTAGGCTACTTTGAGGACATTGGATAGCACGTGGTTTGCCGGAAGTAGATTTACCCATCCACTATAACATTAGAAACAGTAGCTGCCTGCTACTATGTTTCTTAAATTCTGTACTTATTCTACATTCTTGTTAGTTCTGTCGACACACAGCGACAGAGAGAAGCCTCTCCCTGCAGACCATCACACACAAGCTGATGGTCCTTTAACTTCACTGTTGCAGAAGAAGCTTTTCCAGGAACATTTAAAAAGCTTCATGTTAAGAATTCACAAGGTTACAACAATGATCAGAATTCTGATCAGAAAAGTGCTTCTGGTGTAAATATCCAGGCTTTCCTTCACGGGACATCCGCCTCATCTGCTCGCCTACGTTGCAAAATGTAGATTTGTTTGCAATGTAGGTTAACTTATAGTAACAAACATTATGCAAAGCTAGAATGAGAAACGTATAAAGTCGCTGCACTATGTTCCAAAATTCAAATGTTCCTTTCTGTCAGTGTGCGTGTGATGCCTCTTCAGAACATGGTGGTTCATGTTGGTAACTGTCATTTTTGTGTTGGTTTATAGTTTTAACCATTAGTGAGGTCACATTTCTTGACACCAGCTATATTTTGTTACAGTTTTGAACGCTGTTTGCCCCCGTGCCCCTGGCCAAACAGAAACATAAAGCATTCGGTCAGAAGTGACACACACACACACACACACCTGTTTCTTGAACTGTTGACACTCCTCAGGAGTCATTGTGTCGGCTTTGGCGATGAGGGGGATGATGTTTACTTTTTCATGTAACCGCTTCATGAATTCAATATCAAGGGGCTTCAGTCTGGGGAAGAAGCAAAGAGAAGAGAAATGGTTAGAGCGCCACTGGATGGCTCTGGTGTCAGTAGAGCTGCAGGGCTGGGTGACACAGTGAGCAGCTGTCACACGCAAGGCTGAAAGTCATGTTTCATGGCCTGGCTGACCTCAAGCTAAACATCTGGATGGAGCAGACAGTATTGTAAATCTGTCGGACTGGAATCTGAAAATTCTTTTTCAAATGTCATTATAATGTTTTACTATTGTGTGTGTATTATCTGTCTGTGTTGCTGCCACGGCATCTACAGTACATAACGGCTCTGTTTAGACAAAGTATGTGAACTGAAGTCTCTGAGTTAGTCACAGAAGGGTTTAACTCAAAGCATTTTTGAGGGTGGATAGCAATAGTATTTAGGCTGGAAGTAGTTGATGTTGGGGCCATTTTCAAGTGAAGGAAAAGTTAAACATCTTTAGAAATTCACCTCTTTGCTTTCTTTCCTTGAATGATCAATACCATTCTCGTGTCTGTGCGTACAGAGTTTAGCTTAGTAGAATGACTGACAGCAGGGAAAACCACCGGCCTGGCTCTAATTCTACTCGTGCATATTTGTTGACAAAGATATTATCATAATTGTTTTGAATGTTCTACCTCAGACTTGAAGTGATCTACGGTTTTGGCATCAAGTGTTGACCATAAAGAAAAGTTTAAACCACAATTAACCATCAGGTTTCTGCAACTTTCACTCAGAAGCAAAAATCAGCCTTTAAACTTCGAAAGAAATAACGATTTGATACTTATCGTGATAATTATCGAAAAATGTGAAACCTTTTATTGTGACAACATTTTTGGCCATATCGCCCAGCCCTACCATGTTGCATAAGAGTGAAGACACTGATCATGAGCATCATCATCCCCGGTTTAAGTCTGGCTCTCTTGCCTTGTTGCCTGTTGTCTAATACTGACGCTGTCTAATACTAAAAAATAAATAAATAAATAAATAAAACCCTGCAATTTCCGACAATAATAAATTACCCATCAAGGCAAAATAAGTCTTTTACCACCAACAATCTATGGGACAATCTTTTAAGGCAGTACGTCTTCATATGTCTCCATAATTATGTAGCGATAGCTTAACAGAATTGACTGTAAATATTGACAAACAATATACGTGAAATAGGTTTAAATCAGAGAAGATCTATTCCACAACAGCATTCAACAGGTGGACCACTGAGTGCAGACGATCTTTCTAAGAACCAGGGCTGGACGATATGGCCAAAAATGTTATCACGATAAAAAGTTTCATATCTTTCGATATCGATAACTATCCGATAAGTATCAAATCGTTTCTCTTATTTCTCGTTTTTCGTTTAAGTTTAATGGCTGATTTTGGTGGATCGCTTCACAAATCTGAGGTAGAACATTCAAAACAATTGTGATAAAATCTTTGTCAACAAATATGCATGAGTAAAATTAAGTAAACAAAGGCATCAGAGAATTCAAAGAAATGGTATCTCAAGATGAATTTTCCATACTTGTTTTTAAAACCAAGGTTGAATTTACTGAGAATTCCAAGAATTCCAGAGAAAGAGTGGCATACCTCCAAAGAGTCAGCATTTTAAAATCACAGGAAAAGTCCGACCTCAGGGACGAGTGTAAACAGCTCCTCTGTCTGATCACACATCCACTTTTGCACGCTTTTTCTCACAGCGGTGTGTGTGGCTACATCACTTCAGATGGAGGACCGGGTATACCACACAGACCTTGCTGATTTGGTTGCAATGTCTGGGTTTGGTAGTTTTAAACACTTAAGCAGAGCTGTTTTTCAGGCTGTGCAGGTGTAGAGGCAGCTATACATAGGAGTGTGCGTCGTTCAGTCGCCGCCATACTGCTTGGCTTGCTTTCAATGACATCAGACTCGCTCTGGCAGGCCCTCTCTTACAGAGTGGTAAAAATGTTGGCTGCACTGGCTGCCTGCTACAAATGCCATAATAAAACACTCTACTTGTATGATCAATTTATTTTAGGAAATTCTGAATTTCTTTCTATTAGAAAACAAAATAAGGGCAGTTGTCTGAAAACATAAATATTTTTCCACACTTATCCAGAGCTGGAAATGACTGAAATCAAATTCCATACGTTTCCATGCACTGTAGGAAACCTGTTAAAATGTGTATTTTAGAATCCATACATTTTCACCAGGATCTAAATGCAACATTCAAGTGTTGATTAGAGGACATGAAAAGACACTCAAAACTCCACACACAAATCTAACCCAATCCTCACGCAGGGTGATCCCTGCACACAGATTCCACAATCTGTAATGCAACCCAATTTCATGAATATTTTTATAGATTTAAGCATTTCAGAAGCAAACAGAAGTGTAGAGTAATTAACTTGAAATTGGAGATTACTTACACTTCCTAAATGGATGTAAGTTTTACTTGTAAAATGTACTTATTTAGTCAAGTTTGGTTGTATTTGTTTGTTATAAAAAACATTTTCTTAAAATCTTATTTTATATAATAATTATGTAAGACCCACTTGTCACTACTATTGACACTAATTATTCTCCATAATAATTCCTAGTTCAGCTGCAGCCTTTGACTACATGCAGAAGTGTGTGTAATCCCCAGCCTCTATACCCTAATGACAAGTATTTCTCTAGGGTTTATAAACTACAGCATAAAACACCAAAAATATATTAAAAATGTCCCTTTAAAAGTTTTAAAATGTCCCAAGAGCCAGATTAACAAAAACAGGCTAATAATGCCCTGCAGTCAGTGCTGTAAATTTGGCACTTGTTAAAAAGGACCAATGCTGGTCTAATGTTTTAGTACAACCCTGACACACGCCCATGTGCACACACACACACACACACCCCTCCAGGACATGTGTTGTAAAATGAATGAGTCCATGTGGTGCTTTTCATTTGCCAAGAGAGCCAACAAGGCTGCGGCCAGTAATCCACACTGGGTCACTGCGGGCCAACAGGCTCAACAGCGGCTAAAACCACCTTTTGTTGTAGGCAGCAGTGTGGCCTAGTGTGTGGAAACAACTGTGTGTGCGCATTTGTGTGTATGTGTGGCAGCGATCAGAGCCAAGACACAGATGGGAGGAACGGGGTCTCCAGGTCAGCGAGCTCAGGACAGATTACACCAATGTTATTCCTGCTTGGTAGCCTGGTAGGAGGCCACAGGCAGAGCCGGCTGGGTTTGGACTGCTTACCTGCTGGCCAGAAAATAAGGCAACAGGCAACAGCTGAAACCTGCAGCTCTGTTGCTTTATTTCTTCCCGTGTGTTCCCACAAGCCCACAATGAGGTGAGAGAAAAACCTCCTCATATTGAAGTCACTGTCCTCTTAGCTTACTGAGACGTAGAAGCTACCTGACTGGAAACATCACTAACTGCCATGGGGTGTGCACGGCCCAGGTCCGGAGGGCTCTGCAGCGGGTGATTAAAACTGCTCAGAAGATCATTGGTACCCATCTGCAGAGCATCAGTGATATCGGTGATGTGAGGTGCCTACAGAGACCAAAGGATACTAAAGTTCAGTATCCACCCAGCCAGAGCCTGTTGCCTTCTGGGAAGAGATATAGAAGTTTCTGCTGCCACACCAACAGACTGTAGAGCAGCTTTTTCCTCCAAGCTATCAGACTCTTAAACTTAAATCATCTTCAGCACTGCTCCACTGATCATAGTTTATTTATGTTTTCTATTTTTAAATGTGTTTTATAGGAATGTATACTATCTGCTATGTAGCAGAAGGAAGTTACAAACTTAGTTTCAATCTATAACCTGTTGTACTGTGACATAATAAATCTACCTTGTACTAACTTAACAACATGGGGCCTGAAACATTTTTATTTCATTCCATTTGTACTTCTGTCTCCTAATTATCACTGGCTATCTTAGTTCACACAGGCTGCTATGAATGTCTCAGATGTTAAACAAACGTCCACATTTCCGAGGAGGTCACGTGACCTGACACTACCACATCCACTGTATCAGATTTCAATTATTGGCACATAATCAAACTGGTTACACAACCTTTATACTGCCACAGTGAGTACAAAGAAGTCAGCTGCACATGATGTCAGCTAATTCTTAAATGACACAGATGATTCATGAATTACAAATCAGTTGTCTTCACCGGGGCATTCCATTCACATCAGTCACTTTCTGACCCCACCCTCTGAATGTGAACATGTTTCCTGCATGATAACCTAAATGAGAGAGCGCTAGACGGAGGTTTGTTTAACCAGAATGACCAACCGTTCAGGAGACAAGGGCCTTTAAAGTATGCCTGCTATCTGCTGAGCAACAGCAGCCTTCTGATTATGTGGGGGCAGGTCAGTCACACATGAATCCTTAATGATTCTGTTTCACCTCAAATATTTCTTCAGTTTTCCCTGATGATTCTCTATGTTTACGTACGACAACGCGCTGCGTGTGACGTGATATTAATCTTGCATGCGGGTCAATTTCAGGTCATGTCCAGTTCTGACATGGGCCACATTTTAAAAATAACATGTATAAATAAATCACACAAAAAAATGGATGCAGGCAATGCATTGGCATTGAGGATTAAGGCCTGCAGTGTGATGTAGCCTAATGACCTAATTTGAAAATCTCAGAAAGCCTCAATGACTTTAAAGCAGCCAATTATCAGACATACCAGTTATTTACCGTTTAATCTGTGACACAAGCCTGAACATAAAATGCTTTATTATATTGAAGTGGTTGGTGTGTGAAGGAATTCCCGATTTGAAATACACCTTTAAAAGTTCTGTGACTTTCTAGAGATTCCATGATCAGTAGGACCCCTGCTGTACCTACCCATGCCCAGACGGAGCGATGAAATACAGGCAGCACTGCACTCTGTTGTCCGGCATCTGCCGTCTGTTGACCCTGGACTCCGCGTTGAGGTAATCCTCAAACTTGCTGTCGATGTAGTCGATGACCGGCTGCCAGCTGAGGACCGCACATTATTCACATCAATGTCAGGAACAGAGATAGAATTATAGCGTATTATAGTAACTTTTATTGACCAATGACAAGATTGTTGAGCTCACCAGTTACTGTTGTCAACTGCATCACCGAAGCCGGGGGTGTCTACGATGGTGAGCAGGAGCTGCACTCCCCCTTCCTTTATCAGAACCTTAGACTGTTCCACCTGCAATGGCCAAGAATGCCGACACTAATCAGTCAAGCGATTTACGCTAAAAAAAACCATTTATGCCCACACTTGATTGCTTGGTTGAGGTCTTTTTAAAACAAAAAAAGTTCACAGCACGAAATGACACACAAGTTTCTACCAACCTACTGCACACAGCATGTTAACAAACTTCAGCTCACTTCACGTCAAACCCAAGTTTATATTTTACTCTTTATTTCCAGTTTAATTCCTGTTTGCAGCCAGACACAAACATGTGAGGGTGTGCTTTCAATTACTATTTGACTGACAGAAACCGACAGTCAAACATAATCAAATGACTGACAACACGATTTCCAGCTGGGCCCTAACTCTTCCCATGTGCTGTCCTATTTACAGGGACACATGTTTATACGGCGTTTTAAAAAATACCAAATTCAGAAAGACAACACTGACCCTGGTGGTAAGCACTGGCCGCGCACTGGCCTGGTTATGCAGTGATCACTTCCCATGTTTACTATTTTTGGTGTGGAAGAAGACGCTATTTGCTGGGGCATTTCTTGTTCAGTATTTGAAGTGATTTATTTTAGTTTCATTATTTAAAAAAACACCTAAAAATATCAAAACCTAATAGCATCAAACTGCTTGTACGTTGGTTGGTCACTTGGATCACTTGTAAGTCGCACTAGTCTGCCTTCCTAAGAAGCAGGCCACTGACCTCAGCTGGTTACTTTTTCTACTTACTCAAAGTACGGCAATACAAACACCAGAATTAAAAAAGCTCTGCAAACACATAAATCACAGCGAGGCAAAAATATTTTTCAACCACTTCAATCAATGTGAGATTTGCACTGGACAGATGATGAATGTGGTGAACAAAGCCACCTCTGAACACATCAGACAGGGCCAGAAGGGATGGGCTTTGATCCGCGTGGGGTCAAGGCAGAACTCATGATCAGCAGATGAACTCTGATTTAATCAGCAGATCTGAACCAGACCATGTCTGTCTCATATCAGAGAAACATTCCACCCAGGTCCACACAGCAGACACATCAGCAGACAAAACATCGACCTTCCAACCCTCCCTAAACACATCTGCTATGTATAACCTTCGATTTCACACCAAGTGTGAACATACATTTTTAAGATGACAATTTAAGATGAAATACATCTGACAAGAAGAGAGATGAAGTTTGTAGTTCCCTTAATGCTACCCACAAAGGAAACGTTATATACAAAAATAATAAAATGAAATACAGAAATAAACTATTTTGTATGGTGGAGTGCTCAGAATGCTTAAGCTTAACTGAGCCGGCAGCTTACTTTTAAGTAGCATCGCAGTATGCCGATGGTATGCACCCTGACTGGGGATGGGCTGCTTTCTCATTATACCACGTCGGTTACACAGGAAAACCAGGTTCTCACAACAAGGACAAGTGAGTCGAAGATAAAGTTGTACTGTAGGAGCTTGGCGCTGAAAGTCTCTTTATCATTAAGTAGTAGAGCTGCTGGACTCGGTGTATTAGTGGGTGATTAAGTCTAGTGTTGCTCCTTCAACTTCAATGACTCTTTTCTTACGTGGAGAACCTCAGAGTCCAATCATTTTTCAGTCGAGTCATTGTAGACAGAGCAAGAGACAAGAAACTTTTACAAATCAACTCTTGTCTCCAAATCACCTAACAACAATGGAAAAAGACAGGGGTGCTGGAAACAGAGGGTACTCAACTCAGCTGGTACAGCCTCCTCTAGGGCCGCCCAGTGTGATCAGCGCTTTGGCAGACAGAGCTGTCAGCAGCCCGACAGATAAATGAACTATAACCAGAACACACTTGTCTTGTTTGTTATTCTTCATACCAATCGTTTTGGGCAGCGCTAAGCCCAGGATGCAGGGTCAGTGCCCATGCAGTGTAAAAAGACAGTGGAAGGGGAGGGGAATTGGCCAAAGGGAGGCTTGTACCCACAGGCTACTTCCTGCGAGTCAAACTAGCCCTTAACTAGCGACACAGTCAACTTGAAAAGCCCAAATAAAATCATTGTATAGACAGGATTATCTTTTTATGCTAATTCAGTGAAAACCAGTACCAGTTCAGTTAATAGTATGTATATTGGGCAAACATTGGGTTTCTGGTATAGGCTGCTTAATCAGTCAAACACAAGAACCAAGCTAAATGCATGATGACTTTCAAGGTGACCAAGCCTGGACAATACTATTATCCTGGTACTGGGATACCTAATGTAGTTATTAATTAGTAACCCCTGTGCTTTTCCTGCTGTGCCACGTCAAAATGTCTGCCTAGAGAAGAAGACCTAGAGCTCAGACAGCATTGAGGGTAACTTCTTCTAACTCCACCTCCATCCTTTCTACACCTGATTTGCTGTCCTTTAGTGTTTGTTCTGTTGTCCTTCACAATCTACTAGGGCGAGAATTTCTAGGCACGATTTGAATCCAATCCAGAGGGCTACAGTGATATGACAAAATCCTAAAATGGTGAAACTTTTATCAATGCATCTAAATGGAGACAATGTGTTTTTGTTATTACTTTGAAAATGGTAGCTCAATGGCCTTTATACTTACTATCTTTAGTTTAAGCATTCAAATACTAACATTTATCAACATAGCAAAATATATCATCATCAGTAATGCTCCATCAAAAGACTGACCATAATTCCTGATCTGCAGCTTGCAAAAAACAGACCAACCAACAATCTCTGACTGACCTCTCTGCATCAAGACTAGGGCTGCATAATATATTGTTTCAGTATCATCATTGCAATGTGCACATGCTCATAATCACATACCAGGATGTGCAATGTCAAGCAAGTCAAATTAACTCAAAAACCTCAACTTTTTTCCTGCTTTATACAAAAGGAAAACTCACACAGTGCTCATTTTCCATGACTAATGTACAAGAGGTTTGTCTGATGTAAGTTACTCCGATTTAAGGGTTCTTGGATACACAGTTTGTTGCTAGTGAGCGACAAGCAGGCTCTGCATGCACAGCGAACCACCAATCACAACACTGTTCTTGATCAGTTTCTCAAACAACCAAAGCTGACCCTGTCTCCAATAGTTGTCTGCAACATCTTAAATATAAATGAGGATCAGGGGGAAAATACCCCCCACAGAAACAGTGGATTTGGTTGAAAAATGAAAAGCAACTTTTGTAAACCACTCAGGAATCTGGTGTAACGCTGCTCTCAAAATGTCTGTATATTTCACATCTCAATATATATCGCACAAAAGAAAAATACTGCAATGTCAGTTTATTACAGTATTGTGGATTCGAGCTATAATTACGATGCATCTAGAAATCTATTTCCCAACCCTACTATTAGCATACAGACTGTTGAAGCACAAGTGTCCCCCAGCAAAGCGTTTATAGCATACCCTTGCCCCCCTGTGACCTCCCACCCACCACTCACCAGCATCATATCATGTACTGGAATCTATCAATGTCTGGTTTTCTTTAAATGACCTCTGACCTCCAGAGCTGCTTCTGGGAGGCTGGGCTGACCAGACAGACACTAACGAATGACTATACAGTATATATAGACTATATATAGTCTATGACTATACAGTATGACTATACATACAGTAAGTGCAAGTTCAACTGGCAAATAAACATTTGAAGACCTTCTAAGTGAAAATAAAAGTCACTGCAAGGCAGCTGGATCACACTGGGTCTATGTGACTCATTAGGACAAAAAGCTCTTGTCAGAAGAATGCACAAAATTTAAGATACCTTTATAACCATGTGACTGTGAAAGCATGACGCTTATGACGCCAGGAATGCGTATGCAGATCTGGACAGGCTGCTATAGATAAGAACTTGTTGCACTTACATAATATCCATACAACACAATACAAGTTAAACGTGTTGGACTGCTGAGTGGACAAGACTGAAGAATCCTGCAGTGTCTCTCGTCTTCTGCTAAATAACAGGATGAGTCAAGCCACAGACATGCCTATTAACCAGACAGGCTTCCCACAGACGGTGAGCTCATGGGAAAAGAAAAAAACAACACTACACTACACCATGTCGCACGAGGACAGAAATGCAAGACGTCAGTACTACGGTTACTTGCAGTGTTGGACTGGATCACAGGACTGCAAGTTTATTAACCTACAAAATATTGTGAATGTATAGTGGCAAAACAAACAACACATGATAGAGTCCGGCTACACTTCTACACTCTGGTCTTATCATTATTTATTATTTGCTCCGTTTCTTACTCACTTCTGTTGCGGCCCAAATTCAAAAAAGTGTTTTCTCTTTCACTACGGTCTCCAGTCGGCACCAACAGACTCACTGGTCAGAGTTAACCTTAAATTCATTTTGATCTGCCAGTTTGAACAGATAACAAATAGAAACACCGTGTTTGGAAACACAATCATTCTAACAATGGGCCATTTACTTACTTATTTACTACACACTGCACCCCCGCTCTAACAGTTTCTGATCGCTCTGCTCAATACTGCATCCTTGTCAATACTGTGACACAGCACGCTGTTTCCAGGCTGAATGCAGAGCAGTTTCACTGACAGCTAATGTCACCAAAGCTTAACGATAGACACCGACTGAATCAGTCAGGTTCCTGTACTGCTGTATAGTTACATCTGCAATATATGTTATCTTAAAAGTAAAAAGGGTTTATATTTTCATCTGTTTGCTTACAAAACAAATAAAAAAAAATCACTTAAAAATAAAAGTATGTATATGGTATGATCATAATATAGCTGAAACAATGAATCATGTGTTACTACCTACTGTGTGCATTAAAATACCCAGCTAGTAAAGTAAACTTTCACATTAATTCAATTCTTTTGGCTCAGTTAAAGTGACCCTGGTGCTCTCACACAGGAACCAGACCAGAACTAAAAATGCAACAATGTATAGTTTCTGTCCCTTCGTCCAAACCATATCGACCAAACTACAGGCGTGAAAGCACCCTTAAAGTGTATAGAAATTCACAACATGAACTCTGAGTTAAGTGGTTGCTAGACTCTATAAAATCTAACAATATTCATCTATAGATCAATTGAACAGGGTGTAATTTATCTAAACATAGCATAAAAATACAAGCATAAATTAGCATAGCATAGGGCAATATCAATGGGGTTATGGTTGGTGCCTTAAAAGGTACAATGTGTGTTACAAACTTCCACCTGTCAAAAATATATACTCCAAAAAACTAGGGGGCAGCATGTCACATATCAGGTCATTCTAACCACTGTTAGTTAGTTAGCTCATTGAGCCATGCAGCTAACTTAGCGGCCCTATGAGCAACAGAACAGGGCTCAGCGCATCCTCCGAGACAGACGGAGCTCAGTTTGAAGACAGGGAATACAGCACAGAGGGGATTTACAGAGACTCCGACCAGGACTCTGACCTCAGGGGAGGTGTCAAGCACGAGAGGAGGGAGAGGGAGGTCGGGCATCAGAGAGGCAGCGACAGCGTGTAGAGTATTTGTCCATCCAACTTGGCAAGCTTTATTTTGTTTCCGTCGTGTTTGAATGAAGTGTGTTTTATGAGGAGTTAACAAGGCGATAATGACATAAGACCAGAGCTGTTCCTTCTTCACATTCTGTTGATAATGTGTGCTCATTTTTAGTCTTAGATTTAAACTAAAAATTCTGGTCATATCTTACACATTGTACCTATAACCCCTAGGTCACCAAGCATCCAGTAAACATTAAGAACAAACTGAATGAAAAACAAGGAATTTCAATGAAGACTGTAAGATGTGACTGAAAGCTCCAGAAAAGCCAGAAAGTAAACCTTCCATGTAAATGTTCCATGTTTTCTACAACTACTTTTGGCTGATCCAATGAATTAACTACCTGGCTAGGGCAGGGCGATATGGCCAAAAATATTATCACAATAAAAACAATTCACATCATTCAATATCGATAATTATCATGATATATGTGAAAAATCAGTATTTCTTTCAAGTTTAAAGGTGATGTGTAATAGAGTGTAAATAGAAGAAACCAGATGGTTAATTGCGTGGTTACACTTTTCTTTCTGGTCAGAATGGGACAAACACTTGATATTATGATATTATTATGATAAAAATCTTTTTCAACAAATATGACAAGTAAATATTTTTTCAGTCCCTTTTCCTCAACAAAATAAATATTTGTTATAGAAAGTGCTAATTTGTTCAGGATTCAAATTAATTAAACCAAATATTTATAGACGATATATTGAACATTATATTGTTATTGAGGAAAATTATATTGCGATAATTATCATTATTGTTTTATTGCCCAGCCCTACACCTGACAGACCAAGGTACTTATTTACTGAGATGCAATTCGTCAAATAGACACTTTTTTACTTGCTCTAGTGAACCATGGTCAAAAACATTAGTGTTATTATCAGAATAACTTACTAGTGCTAACATGATTATTTCAGTTGCATATACAGTTTGTACAGTTTTAATTTTAACATGTTTATACTTTTAGTGAGTGAGCTGAGTCACTGTGAAGCGCAGTCACAGCAACACAAACTGGAGTCACTACTAATAGTGAGGCTGAAACTTCAATTAGTAGCAAAAAACTACTGATCTAGATGAAGTGACAATCTTTCAAACAGTGTTCACTGGGAATAAGAGAATTCCCTTTCCCTTATGAATCATCCACTTCTTTAGATGATCTTGTTATTTTGATCTCTAAAATTCCACTGAAGCAAGAACAAGTGACAGATATAAATGCAAGACATGTTTGTGCACTGGCAGGACAAGACTGAGCTCAGTGCACAAGGAGGTTTGCTGGCTAATCACCAAGTCCTTGTCCTTGTATGGTCTCCAGCCTCATTAACAAGGAACAACAGAGACATCTGTCCTGTCCTATCACCTCTAACTGTTAACTGTCCGCCTGTGTAGTCATCTTCCTCTTTTTATTTGCTTAATAATGAATTGGACTCGATGACACACAGCATTCCTCTGGGTTTCATCACATTCTTAAGTATGAGAAAGTGGCTACAATTATTTGAAATTTAATTAGTTTGTGGTTCCTGGAAAGAGAAAAAGAGCAGCTCTCTGCTCTCCGTATTTTTTGTCTTGGTCCTTGCAAGAACAAACAAGCAATACAAAGACATATGGTACATTTTATTTTAAGATTTCAGCTCTCAATATATTCCTTTGGAACTGGAAATCTCGAGGAATCCTCAATATTCAGTCTGGGAGCCTACAGAAGCACACACACACACACACACACCCATCTAAATCACATTTAAACTTTTAATAAGGGCTGAGGAGGTGTAATAGACGGGTAAACAAATTGGAAGCAACAGTGGGGCAAAGCCCCTCAGTGTGTTGCCAGGGATTAGAGGAGATTTAGAGCAAAGCAGTAGATCACAGGGAACAGGTGAAGGGAAGCTCCTCATCATGCAGCTGATCTGATGTACACTAGGCCAAAGTGAACACTTATAGTTCTCTACTACAGGCAGAGGACAGGAGAGAGAGAAGCCTGTTGGAGCTGCTCAACACCAACAGTATCACCTTTCACAAAAGGAAGTAAAAGAAAAAAAACAATATGCAGCTGTGCACCCTATTTGAGGGAACTGCCAAACCCATATCATCACAGACTGCAGACTCAGAAACCTTTAGTATCACTCCTGCAAGCAACTTCCTTCTTGGCGCAGTCACACCTGCAGCTTTGATATCTGGTATTGCATGATTTAACATGACAACTATTCAAACTATAGTGAGCTCATGAAAACGATAACATTTGCGATTGCAAACAGATACTGGTAGAAGAGGAATGAATTTGTAAGAACTGGGTGGTTAGTAGGGCTGCGTATAACTTGAAATTAGTAGTGATAAATACTTTGAAAAAATTTCAGTGTCAGTCCCAAACTAAACACTAAATCCCCTTTTTGAGTTTGTACAGTTACTTTATTATACTATGTATTGTTCCTGATCCCATTTTACAGTGTTTATTGCAGCAGTAGCAGAAGTCGTAGTTCCTGCTGTGTTACTGCCTGAACTGTGTCAGGGTTATGCATTTCTTGAATGCATAGGGCGTGTTCATGCTACAACGGGGTGGCAGGTTGCTCTTTAAAACTGCATCAAAGCCCCTGAAACATGGTTTCTAAAGTCAAGTAAACACTGAACCGTGTTTTCCACAGAATTACAGACAACTTAGCAGAGTATATTTTGTATTTCTCATTTCACCATTTTAATTCTACTTCATTTCCAGCCTTATTTTAGAGTTTACTCACTAATTGAATCGTCTCCCCTTCCCTTGACTTCTCTTCTGCCCACACCTACACTTATGCTGCAAACACATGGGCTTGCCTCGCCTCTTCCTGTCTCTCTCCCTGTATGTGTCTTCTTCGTTGACTTTCTCCACCAGCAGAATGTGTTAAAAAGTCACCAAAAAGACACGGAATTTGAAGGCGGAGGAGGCTTGTTAATGACAAAGCCCATCAAAACACAATTAGGGGTGGGCGATTTGGCAAAAATATATCACGATTTATTTCAGGCAGCATCACGATTCACGATCTTTCACGATTCATTTTCATGTTGTTTTTTTGGGAATATTTTGCAAGCTATTGGCTTGTAAAAGAAAAATAACGTAGCCTAATGATTAATTGAAACAACAAAGAACTTATCCATTTTGTTTTTATAACATTTTAAAGATTTTAATATACATTTTTTATTTATTTCCTCATGAATGAATGTGCTGTTTGCCTTTGCATAATTAAAAAAAACAAAGACAGGGAGGGACTTGCAGATAGTGATCGGCGTCTACAGTAACCAATAGCACTAAATGTGCGTTACGCCCGCCCCCCCCCCCCCACCCCGTCATGCAAACTCTGTGCAGACTGGTTCAGTTGTCACTGAGTGAACAGTACGGCTGGACCGGGACCCAATACAGCCTCCGAGACAGACAGCATTTTGTTCATCAGCAAACTCCGTGAATTACAGAGAGTAGAGGCAGGGCAGCCGGGGGGACAAGGGGGGAACTTTTAAATTTTATAGGATGCAGGCAGCGAGGCAGCTGGCAGCTGTAAACTGCTGGCCTATCAAAGATGAAGTTTAACACTGATAAACGCTTCATCAGGACTGTGATTGACATTGGACTGGCAACATAAGCAAACCTCCACACCTCCAGATGTTTTTTCAATCAAATATCGCTAAATCTTGATTGATGCAAAGAAACACATCACTGTTTTCCAACTGAGCCATGCTGACTTCAACTAGTGAGAAGTGCTATGAAAAAAAATAAATAAAAATCATGTTAAAAAACTAAAACTGTTCAAATGTTAAAGCACTACCATCATGGTTTTCTAGGATTGTTAACCAGCGTATCACAAATTGCCAGATCTTTCAGTGGAGGAAGCCTCTTGTCTTGGAATGGGGAGAGTGTACTGTATACTGAGGCGCGTGCCTTGTTTTATCAGTGCATCACCTCGGGACTTTAACGAGGTGTATCACATCTGCTATCATCGAGACAGGAAATGTCACGCGAGTCAGCTGAAATGTTATCTGTTTTGTTTAAGGCAGCTGTAGCTCTGAGCCCAATCGTGCATCTTTGTTTTAAGAACAATCAAAGTCATTTCCAATATATGTCTAAATAAATGCTAGCAGCTAGTCACCCACGTGTGATGTGATGGAGTTATAAATACTACATTGATTGTCTAGCTGTTTTTTGCCTGTACTATAGTAGAGTAACGTAAATCTAACATTTATCAATATACTGTATACCTTTGAAAATTTGGTCAGATTGAACTGTAAGCGTAATAGTTAAGAGTAAGAGAAGAGATATCATCTCTCAGTAAACAGAGCCATTGTCTCCTGCATTGCATGGAATGTGTTCACTTACCATAGTATGTGAATGTATTATATAACGAAGAGCCGCCCATGTATAAACAGCTATGAGAGATGCTGAACCCCCCCCACCCCCTTCTGGCATCATTTTCCCTTGTGGAGCAGACAGAAGTAAATATACAGTGTTTACAGAGATGTTCGTTTCCAAACGAGCGTGGCCATCTCAGCTAGACTAAACTTTCAACTGTCGCAACCGGCACAGGCCTGCCTTTCCATTCACATGTTTACATATGACACAGCCACTTTAACACCCTCACTCAGACTGTGCGCACATATTGTATACCACAGTGTCCGGTTTCACATGAATCAAAAACAAGTAAATTGATTAAAGTAAAATTGAACGATCCAAAAACATTTTTAAATTACAGTGCCTGATCACGAAATGTTACTTCACCCTGTCACTTTCCACAATAACGTTTTATTGTTTTACATTTTACTTAAAAAGTTTAAGTTAAGTCTTCGGTTGTCTGTCGTGTTGGTCTGAATGAACTGCTCAGAAGAGGCAGGATGTTAAAAGACACAAAAACAAAATCCATCTTATAATATGTTTATTTCTAACATGTCATAATGTCACAATCTATGTAGCTAACACTGACCACTAGATTAAAACCACACGTGTTGATTATGTGATTAGCCAACTCTTCCTTTGTGCACATGAGCTTTTATGTGTCTGTATCTCCAGCCAAATATTCCTAGGTTGTAAACCACGGATGGTGAATTTCCTTTTCATTGTCAAAGGATTAGCCTTTCGGAATTCCATCTAGATGAAATCATCAAAAGTTGTGGGTCTTCAGTTTTAAGTGTGCGGATCATGACGTAAACTAAATCACAGGAATGTCTCGGCCCTGTTTTGGTAGATTTTGTGTAAAATACACTGCATCATTTTAAAAAAAAACAACTTCATGCTGAGAAGTGTTAAAACAGTAGAACCTAGCAACAAACTAATCTGACAACCTAATTTGAGATTATAACACATCTTTGCCTTTGCAAAACTATATCTCTGTTTAAGAGGATGAACCAGTTTCACTGTCTAACACAAACACTTGGGTGGCAGGAGCTGGGAGGAGCAGCCCCACAGGTGAGGACACACCTGTGTTACAGCAGCCTCAGGCTCTGACACTGCAGTGTCAGGGTGAAGGTGACCATGTTTTAATTAGCAGACAGACCTTTGGCTCTTTATTGGGGTTAGAATTTAATCAGTGGCAAGTGTAATATTGCAACCTACAATTAAAAAATGACCAATTCACCAATGCTCAAAATGACTCCAGTGTTGACACTTGAAGAGAAGAAAGTCGGGGACTATTCCTGAAGAAAAAAATACATAAATAATACGAGAGATTTACCTGCACAGTTTTTTTAATTCTATGCGAAGGACCCGGGTATTCAGAGGAATACAGATCCGTCAGAAAGAGGGAGTTGATCAGCGTCGACTTCCCCAGCCCAGATTCCCCTGAAAGACAAAGACAGAGCCAGAGTGAGTGGGTGGGACAGAACACAAGAGACGCATTTCATGCTATACTTGTTTTCTAATCCTCTTTTTCATGCCAGACTGAGGGGCAACATGACACAATTTCCAGATGTTTATCCACTCCATTTGTGATGCAGTCTTTCACTGTTTGACATTGTTAACAAATTTTAGTTTCAGAACTTTTTTTTCAGTACAGGAAAAGGCTGCCTTTAAGCCCTGTTTTTAACGGGCAAGCGTTAACACGAGATGAAGGAGGAGACAGACAGGGTGGAAGTTGTCCTCCCAAATTCTTTTCCTGTATGCATTTCAGGAATCTAATCAGAGAATCATGGGAAGGGAGGAGAGGGGAAGGAAGATTTCAACCACCACAATCATAATGACAAAACAGAAAAAAAAAAAAAACAGATTCCATTCCTCTCCAGGAAATCCGAGGCACAAGGAGCCGTCAGACATTGATCATTCACTCCATTCCTGTATAAAAAGGAGTTTATTAAAGGGGCATTATGTACTTTTCAGCGGCCACTAGCGGTGGCGTCTTTAGATTGCAACCAGATGTGTGCTTGTACATTTGCTTGAACTCATGAGCAAGCAAAATCCGCTCACACAAAGAAACTCCCACTGCAACGTTACAGTAATATGCTGCACATGCCAGTCGTATGATAATGCTACATTGACTGCATTTAGTAGACGTGATACAGCAGCGTTAGCTCGCCTGCTGCTTTATTTATAAAGTTATTTGTTTATCTTTCAGAAATGTGAGCACAGATAAATATATTGGATGATAATGAAACGGTTAGTGAGCTAGACTAAATATTATAAATGAGATTGTTGCCACACTTTATAACAGTTAGACCACTGTAACGCAACTGTAGTGAATGGGTCTTCCACTGTGTTGGTGTCCTGCACCATGTTGCATTATTGTATTTTATGTGGGTCATATAAGTTACAATGACTGAGACCGTGGAGAAGCTATGTACCTGAGTATCAGTAAAACGACAATAAATCTAAATATAAGGTGCTTTGACATAAAATATGATATAATATGGATATGGATAGCGTTAGCTGCTGAAGTAACTAGCAAATATTATAGTATTTTGCACCGGAACATTAGCAACTGCTCAGTATTAGCCGGTGAGCTAACGTTGGTTTTTATTCTTACAACGTCTATAGACGTTTTATGGTTTTAGTGGACTCCATGTCATTAGCTGCGCTGTTGTTGCTATGTGTATGGTTCAGATGCATCAAGCAAGAGGCTCGGGAGCGCGCAAGCATGTAACACCCAGTGGATTTCAGAAAATCCAATGAAAAAAGGATTTATTTCATTAAAAAACTACATATAGCCCCTTTAACTAATTATACGCTCACTACTGGCTTTGGAAAAGATGTTAGCATTAGGTAGCTACTATAGGTAGTTAGACAGTTAGCTAGGCATACTAACATTAGCAGCTGACTTTTGAGCAGTTAATCCATACATACTTTTGATATTGTGTTTTTAGTTGAGCTAAACCTCCAGTTATCAACAAAAAAATGATAGTAGCCTATTTTTATAATCTATGTATAATTCATTTGTTAAGCAAAAAAGCCAGAAATTCGTAATTGTTGGAGTTTTGGAGTTAATAATCTAAAAAATTCTGTAAGAGCCTAGAGAGACTGACTGTGTTAATCCAAGACTGGGGCGAGTGGAAGGCAACAAGGAGCTGCTGAACAAAAGCCTCAGTGTGAGAGAAGGGTCGGTCGTACGCCGGGCTGGCACGGCGGCCAAAGAGCCGCTTCTGACCTTTACAAGCGGCCAGGGCCAACATGGGCCACGGCTGCCAACAACTCAGCCACTCAACGCTCCATGAATAAGAGGTCGGAGAGATGAAATAAACATCACACAAAAGGATCCTTCACTCAACACACTTTCGGAGTTCTAAATATTTTCCTAAGAGGGCTGTGCCGCATTTATCTTGCAATCTCAACAGACATATTTCAGCCATTGTAGCTGGTCTGTGATGAAACATGCAAGACCGCGGCAAACATTTCTTCAAGGCTGAAGGGGAATGGGGAACTCTTATGTACTGAAGGCTGAAAGGCACCAGGGGAGGCTGTGGTTTTGTGCAAACTGTGGGTGAAATGTGTGCGATAAAAATGTCAGCTTACATTTGGGAAGCTAAGAGCTGACACGAACAGCAGGACCCGAGAGGGAGCAGTGAGACGCAGGTTCAAGTCTCAGCCCAGTGCGGGGAGAGGAAAGATGAGGAGCTCTGGTTTCAAAGGAACCGAGCTCATCAAACTCAAGAGTTATGATGGCGGCGGCGTCGGCGGCGGCGGTGGTGGTGGTTTGAGTGCAGATGCTGATCATGGCTGGTCAGAGCTGTGGCTGCTTGTTTGGATGGGCGGGGACCGTGAATCTGCCACAAAACTGAACCATTATGCATAAATGTCATCAGACGATAATAGGATTCGACTGGCTGAAAAATATTTACCACCACTGCTGCCCTGTGAGTCAGACTATCCCAATGCATTAGGTTTGACCCTCTACCCACAACTTACAAAAACTGGTTCACAATATTCAGCTCTCTGAGCATGTGCAAACAGCTGCAAGAAGTATTATTGAAATGAACACAGTGAGCTAAAATTGCTCAAGCCATACATGTCGACTCCCTCCATTTTGTGGCTTCTTGTGAATTGTGTCTTGGTATGTCAAAGTTTAAATTGAGGCAAACTATTTTCATTTTTGAGCTAAAACTATGTGCTGTTCAATTCTAAGTTTCTCATAATTCAAAGAAAATGTATGTGCTGTGACACACGTGAATAATTGTAGGTTTGCTGCTGGTTACGTTGTTGTAACCACCTGCAGATTGTCGACCAAAGCACGTACACTGCAATGCCCTCGGTTCAAGTCCATTCGAGGACTTGCTTGCATGTTGTCTCACTTTTTCCTCCGTACTTTCTCCCTCTCTGCTATATGCAGTCTATTCAAGACAAGAAATAAAAACAAAACTTGCACATAGATAACTTTTGTTTTTTGCGCACAGGAAGTGAGCAGTCATCCTAATCTTCTATAACAACCTACCTACGTGTCGAGTTTTAGTAGTGGTTTTTCAGTCATTTAACATGTTCACCGTAAGTGATGTTAAAACCTCATATTTTCACACATAGCAATAATAAGTGTGCTTCCAAATTACTTCGTAATAGAATCCTAATGAGCTGTTGAGAGGCCTCTCCATCATTGCAACAGCACTGTCACCAAAGTGGCGACCTTACTGCTGGGCAGCAGAACAGGAAGCAAAGCCAGAGTGAGCTCTGGTTCACGAGTAGCTCCGCCCTCCCTGTCCATCAGCCTTCTGTTCACTTCCATTATAGATGGGTTAAAACTCTGTTGCTTGACATCCTGTGTTGTTCTATGCACAATGACACACACTGCCAAAAGGAAAAAAAAAAGAAGATACTTGGACTGGAAACATGGGGTTTGAATCAGAGGCTGCTCAACTGATTGATGTTGAGAGGGCAGCTCTAATTTGTCATGCAGTTACTAATAGGTTTAAGGAATTAAGATAGAAAGCAGAAAATTAGAACATAAAATGCTGATTTTCTACGAATAAAAGTAGCCATTTACAACTAGCATAAGGACAGAACAAGACTTAAAACAGCAGGCAATTGTGAAAAGTTAGTGAACGTAGACACCAGACTTTCACCCAGGAGACCGGCGTTTGTTTCCTGTGTGAAACCAATAGTCAACGTTGACTTCTCTTTAACTTAAGTTTAAGTATGTAACGTACGTAATCTGTGTAATCTACGTAATGTATGCAACGATGCTACCATTATGTAGTTTACAATGAAAACCTACCCAAATACTTTGGGTGCCTAAAGTTAACCAAACTGAAAGCGTTTAACAATGTTAACCACATTTTCGTTTCATGCACTTGAAAAATGTATTGTTTAATTGGGATGAATGGATGAAGATCCTTTTGCTGTTCCACAGTTTCATTCAAACCCTCCATGCCATCCCACTGAAGTGGGATGTATAAAAGAAGCCACTGACATTGTCGGGGCATCCCAACCGGAGCGACAGAGGAAGGCCGCTCTCACTGAGCCAGCCCGCCAAGCTGAGGCCCGCCAGCTCGCCCCGCTCAGCAGCAGCACACTTCCTTTAAAGGAAATTTCCAGCAGCTGTGTAAACCGTGGGGGTTTATTCAAAAGCACCATCCACTGCATACAAGAGGCTGGTGGAGGGGAAGTGGGAAAAGTTTTGCTTGTGAGAGGGAGCCCACGTTAGGTTCATTTTCTTGACAGGGCTTTCAAGACACTGGAATAATAGCGTGCAGGTGAAATGAAAAGTGGTCCGTTTGTTTGTTAAAGGGAAATTCTGTATGCTCAACATGGTTTGAAAGCAGTCATCTTCTGCAGCACTGCTCTGTGTTTATGAATGGGACTTTCCCTTCAAAAGGGGCAGAAGACAGTAAAAGTTTAACAAGCTTGGAGCATGACAAAAGTGTTACACATATATCTGTTGGCAAAGACATCATTTTCCCTTTTGCCTGTGTTAGATTTCGCCTCCCTCTCCTAAAAGCCCCTCTTGTTTATTTGAGGGCATTCTTTCCAAAAAGGGATACAACAGAGCTCATTCAGCTCTCTTTCAACCAGGACCAAACACAATGAGCTCTGGCAGCAGTGGCCAACATCAAGGTCAGTTCTTGCCAATGTGCGAATCACTGCTAAATATTGACTTTCACCATCAAATGGCTCTGGCCCACTTTCACTTGTCCACTAACAATAGCTACCCCCCCCCCCCACTACATCTACACCATCACTATGTATGCATAAACCCATATGAGTTTAAAAGAATGTACTGGGTTTCATTTCTGTTACATTTCCAAAAATAAATGTATGTAAAATGTGTTCTGAAATTCTTTTATTTTATTATTTATTTAAAGTTATTTCAAATAAGACCCCTGATTAATTTTACTCATGTGACTCTTACACAGCAATCTTCTTCAAAATTCTCTTTAACAGTGGAGTCGATAAAAATAATATTTCTTTGTTTCTATGTACACACCTTTATTACAAATACATCAGAAAATATGAACAATGCTAGGTTTAGCCTAAATGGCAACACAAATGCCTAACAGAATTTAAAATCAAGGGACTGGAGAAATTGCCGTTTAAAGTTAAATAAATGTTTTGGGGGAAGAAAATCATAGAATTAAAAGGATGCAGGGCCATACTATCCGAAGCTTTGAGGTTTCCAAATTAAGCTTTGGATGCCTTTTGTCATATCACCTTAAAAAAATGCTTTTTAATCCTTGAATAGAATCCTCAATTTGAATAAAGTGATATGATCTTTCACTTTATGATCTAACGACCTGAATGAGTAGGATTTGTAGATTTCCTTTGTGGACACATAATTTAAAGCTCCCTCGAGGGCAGCAGTGGCTGAGCAAGCTGCTATGTTTTTACAGAATGTTGATTTAAAATTGGAATGTCAACATTATGAAAAAACCTAAAAGCCATATTCAATACAGCCCTATAAAGGAACAGTTTACATCTTGAAACTCAAGCATTTTACCTCGGCCATACAGCTACAAACACAACAGAAGAGCAATGGATTCATGTTTAAAATGCAAGTTTATCCTCAAAATCTCTTTCTGTATACATTTTCCAGGTGAATACATTCTGTCAACTTTATAGTAAAAAAAAAGTGAGCACTTCTTTGTGGAACAATCCTTGGATACAATATTTTTAAAATTTACTATAAAGCTATTTGTTTTTCACATTGACAAACAATATTGGCCAATTTCAATTGATTATCTTCATTTGTACCATTTAAAATGGATCAAATCTTATTCCACTGTAGTCCGGTGGGAGAGCCAGCTGGGGCCCAAGCAGCAGGTGAGATTGATAGCAAACACAGATGTAAAGCAGGGCAGCTCAGAACAGCAGATTTCTCAAGGAAAGCTCGTATATACTTTGTTACATGTTTGACACAATGTGAAGAAATGGCGCTACATAATGTTCACTTATTGATTGTTCACAAAGTACTTGGCAATTAAAATAAATGCAGCACCTTATATACAGTATTATTTAATAATACATCTAAGAAAGTGTGGGTGTGCCTACCCCCCAGCTAACGCCACAAATAGAACTGAATGCTGATGTAAATTGTATTTACTGAGAAATGTTATAAAAATATAGCTTGAGTTCATTTTTTCCAAATGCTGCACAGGGTATATTCTAGCCCAGAGAAGATGAACGGTGAACAGTCATTTTTATGTTGGCCTTGTACGAAGCAAAGAGGTAGTTTTTATTGCATGTTTTGCTCCTGTTACTTTCTGACTAGGGCTGCGACAGAATATTTTTTGCCGTTTCTGCCTGCTAAATGACTCAAACAATTAACTGATTTTCCAAACAGTTGCCAATTCATTTCCTATCAATGGACTAATCAATTCATTCTTTCACCTCTACCTCTGACCTTGTTTAGGAACTCCATTGATAGGTAACACGAAACAATACAGATGGAGTTCACATAACGAAATATAGATATTGATCTAGGGCTGCTGGCAGCTAGGAAATGCACTACCATTCACTAAAGATCAATTGATTTGCAAACCTCTTTCCCAGTTGTGAACTGAGCTCTTAAATTATTTGACACTTCAACACTTATTACAACATCAGAGGGACACCATGACAATTTGAAAAGAAACAGAGGCTACCAAAGTATTCAAACAAACCTGTGTAGCTATATCACTCTTTTTCAGATACACTCTTGGCTTTCTGATGCTCCAGGTCAGTGAACCAGCCTTGAAAATTGTCATACCTAACCGCAGGTCTAGTTATTAGTTGTGTTTATAAGTGTGTATTTGTGTACAATCTGTTTGTTTTAGTTAGTGTGTTACAGATTACAGATGGTATGTGTTATGTACAATGCAAATGTAATTCCCTAACAAGCTCAATGATGGGTGGACACTGGGTGTGTTGCAGTTGTGTATGAGGTATATGAACCAAAATAAAAACACAAAAATTGTATTCATTCCTGGTGTGTTCATATTTTCCAGAGGGTGTGAGCTGCCTGGCTTCCACCCTTTGCATATTAAAATGTCCTTTTTAATGCTGTATCATCTAATAAAAGCGCACTAAAACACAGTTACAACAAGTGAGAGCATGAACATTAAACCCTTTACTTCGCAACTGTGTCTTTCTGAAATATGCGTCTAGAAATTCCACCATAAATTCCATAACCGGTGGGTCCCCAGTGGGTGAATGTGTTTTATAAACACTCCCATCAACCCCTAAAAAATGAAGGAAAAGCACACACTATCTGACGCTTCATCTACGCCAGCATGACAAGCACTTGACTTTGCCAATTACCCTGCTATTCTAATTACATGCTCCACACAAAAATTGCCACATAACAGCTTCTTTCCTGAGAGTGCACAGCAGGGGGAAACTCCAGGGCGTGACTACATGAACCAAGCCAGGAGGGAGGAGGGGGATCTAATTGCCATGGAAACGGGCTCTTTAGCCCCGGAGGCACTGAGGCACTGAAAGCCATGAACCCAGGGGACAGGATGTGACATCACGCAGGCATTCCCGAGCAGCTTCCAGCTCAGGTACCTCTGGACAGCGTGTTGCAGAGAACGGAAAGGTTCTACTTTGCGAGTCCAGCGGTGGCTGCCTGTGCTGCCACTGCATGGCAAACCTTTGCTTTGAATATGGTTTCCCAGACTCTTGTCTTACGTGCAACTTATCCTCCTGCGCTTAAACCATCTCTAATGCATTTGGGCACCCAGCTGCTAGCGCTTTCAGCCGTGACGTTTCTGTGAAACTCAACACTGCTCGACACATGAACACGTACAGTAGGAGCTGCAAGTTCTAACACAGATGTACTGTGTAATGTAGACGTATCAACATCTTTTAAGACTTTCACACTCGAACAAGTAAACATTCATCCTCAGATGAATGCCTGATTGTGTCATCCACTGAGGAGAAGCAAGAACGTAAAAAAGGTGCCAACTGAGAATTACTCACCCACAACCATGAGTGTGAACTCGAAACCTCTCTTCACAGACTTTCGGTATACTTGGTTGGGAAGATTTGCAAAGCCCACATAGCCCTCCAGGTTCTTCTGTTGCTGTGGACCAAAAATAAACAGAGCTGATAAGTTTCTCCAATAGCCCAGAAGAGCACAGATTGTGGCAAATTGTACCATTTGCTAGCGCGGATTTCAGAAAGCACCTTTAAGACCACTTAATCCTACTTTGGTGCCACCAAAACAATAAACTGTGCCTGCACAAACGGCTGCTTTCTGACCGAGCATGGTGAGCTAGGTGAAGACAAAACCAGTCATATTTTGAGTGGAAGTACAGTTTAAAAGGGGCGTAACAAAATATTTAAGCATGACATTTTGTGTTCCAAAAATGTAACATCTGACAAAAATGTTATGCATTATTAGTGCATGGAGTTAGCCCAGTATGTTCAGTTCCAGTCAGTGAGAGCTGCTCCACACACTCAGGAAGAGAGATGTGGTTGAAAGCTCCGGAAAAAAAGCTAGGAAGTGGTTCCATCAGTTAAGGTTTTTTTATTTGGGGGGGTCAAAGTGGACTTTCACACGCAAATCCAACAAAATGCATGAGCTCATTGAGCTGAAAAAGGGATCATAATATCAATGAAGTCTTATCACTTGGCTTTGTGAGTGGTGCTGAGTGGGAGAGTGTCCGGACCATTTTTATGTTTCCCCTAATTAAAGGACACAATCTCTCTCTCATATCTGTATTTAACATATCTGAATGATTTTAAAAGGCTTAAATTCAAATTATTCTCAATCATTATTATTTTAAAGGGTACACTGCACAATTTAAATCAAGGAACTTATTTAGACTGTAGGTGTGTCTAGAATTGACTTGAGAAATTGAACTGAGAAAGGGAAATAAAGCACAAAAAAAAATTGCATTTATGAGCATTTGGTGAACAGTGATTTTTATACAAGCCATGTTTACTACGATCTAATAGGACCCAGAGGTCCTGCAGGCTGATGAGAAATATGCAGAGTACTTACAGCTGTGTTGGAGAAATTGACATGGGAAGGCAGCGGTCAAGGGAGTCAGGCCCATGAGGCAGGAACACAAACAGAGAAAAGAGAAGTTAGTTAGCTGAACCAGTAAAACCACTAAAACACAATGCATCCCAGTTATTTATAACAGAGGCAATGTACAGAATAGAATGATGATTTGAATAATTGATTACTAATCAACTATCTTATTAATCTGCCACTATTTTAATAATCAATTAATCCTTATGAGACATTTATTTATTTTTTTAAGAACAATGATCTCATTCCAACTTCTTAAATGTAAATATTTTCTGGTTTCATTACTCCTCTGAGACAGTAAAGTGAATATATTTGGTTTGTGGACAAAACAAGACAGGGACGTCTCCTTGGACTTTGGGAAACAGTGATCGACATTTTTGACAATTTTCTGAAACTTTATTGAACAAACAACCAATCGATTGAGAAAATAATCAACAGATTAATAAACAAGGAAAATAATCATTAGCTGCAGCCCTACTCGGACAACTATTCCTGGATCACTATGAAAATGAAGAAATCTTAAAAACATGATTATTCAAAAGGCAAATTCTAAAGTTTTAAAGAGAGTCTTTATTCTATGATGTCGGATATAATGATGTCTTAGGGAAGTGTAAAGCACACTGAATCTAAAAAATATGGCGCGTGTAGCATGTCTGTGTGTTTAGATTTGACTGAGTAATGACTCTGAGAAGGAGGACAATTTGGCGGGCCAAATTATTGGCAGACTCTAAAATAACTGACAGGTGTTTCTATTATTCTGTCCATCCCATTTATCTCTATGAGGGTAAGCTAAACAGAACCCCCAACTCTCTAACAAAAACATAATCTGTACATCCTAACCTTCAGAGGGGGAGGATTTACTGCAGGACTACTGTATTAGACTAGTTTTAGATAGATATAGGCATGAATGTATCAGCTAAGTGTCTGCCCATGTCGATCAGTGCATTGTAATGACAATTTTCTGTGAGATCTCTAGTATCTGTCTAAAAAAACCCCAGTGCTCTTGCTGCAGTGTCATGCAAAGGAGTGTTTCTTACAACGTCTATGTTTCTGGGGGAAACCCTGAAAAATACTGTCTGACAGGAGGGGTCTGAAGAAAGCTTCAGTGAACATTATTGAAACAGACGGTTGGCACGTCACATTACTACAGTACTATGGTTCCACAAAGTCAGACCCACAGTAGAGCGACTGGACAGTATCATCAAGCAGTTATTTCCTGTGTGTTTATAGGAGCAGTCACCAGTTAAGCTGAGCGTTTAAGACGATGCATCCTCCCCTTGTCCCACTGTAACTACACACACACACACATTTGTGACAGACTAACGGCCTACTGGCTTCCATTCCTGGGCACTCTCCCCACTGCTTCCTGTGTTCGAGTCAGTTGACGGACTGCAGAACAGTCAAAACCTGAAACAATGTGCAGACGGCTGCAACATAACCTCAACTCTAACATGAAGGTGAACCACATACACAAAGACACTGTGCAACTAATGACAGGTCATTTAAGTTAAAAACACCAGACTTTTCATTGCTTTGAAAATGATGTCTTTGTGCAACGCTGTGTACTAACTGTGCTGCTTTATTCTGATGCTTTGTGGTTAAGGTGCTGTTATCTACAGGAAAAGTGTCATGCACACTGAACTAACAGCAATTTCTCAGCCAAACTGTCAGCACACACATAAATTACTTTGGGTCCATATGTGCATCAATTTTGAGTTTACTAAAAAAGTTGTGGGCTCTTTGTTTGCACAGAAACAAGAATTCAGGCAACCTGTTTGTGGTAATTACAGTGGCACTACACAAGGTCAATGTAAAAAGTAAGCAAAAAGCTGTTTAACAACTTGCTGGTGTATGGGGAGGTGTTAGCCAAAGGAAAGCAGGGCTTTTTTTTTTTTTACAGCAGCACTCATCAGATAGTTAAGACACCAAGTCAAAAGGTGAAGCAAGTTCCAATCTCTAAAAAAGAACTACCATCTGGGTCTTCGGTTTAAACTCCAAGCCAGTGTCACTCACAAATGAAATCACTGCAGGAAAGAAATATGACAGCAAAAGACAGAAAAATGCACGGTGCACTTTGCATTTTGCTAAACTACCGGAAACAATGTGGTGAGCCTCCAGGAAGCTGGGGTTACAGGGAGGTAGGCCAGAGGCAGGGCTCTGAGCGCACAGTATGAATTCAAACCCCTTCCCACGACCTTAGGGGAGCTCAGACATTTCATGCATCATCCCACAATGTTATTCTTCCAAACGTCTCTGTTGATACGACTTGGCTCCATTCACACAAGTCCAAGACGGGATTTTCCCCCTCACATGGGAATAGACAGTTTCAAAGAGATTGAGAGTTTACAGCAAATTCCCACAGAATGCCTATGACAAGGTTAACTTAGCTATGAGTTATTTCAGCGATTTTAATCTATAGTCTTCAAGCCTGAACTAAAATAACCCCAATGACATCATCAGGGTTAGTTAGTCAGATGTGAAGGCGTGCGCCTGAGCCTAAATATAATTCACTGAAGCTGACAGCACTGCATTGACAATGACTTATTCTCTATTTGCAATCAAACAATGTGAAACTGAAGACCTAATCTATATATTTATAGAAGCTAGACCACACACAACACACAGATGTCCACTCTGTGCATGTGTCTTAAACACCGCTGTAAAGATAAGAACGATTTCATTCAGACCTGTGGTGTGACTGCAGACTGACAAATCTGAAATTGGCCATACAAGCCCCTCGCTGCATGTAAACAAAGGCCAATAATGTACAATCCGCTGTATAAATGACTAGGTTAAGCTCTATTACGCTAACACCTGAACAAACTGAGAGCACACTGGCACACAGCTCGGTCATCACAGACCTCCCCCCTGGTATTTGACTACCACGCCATCTGACACTCTGTCTGTCTGGCTGAATGCCTGACCTGCCCATCTGTGCTATGTCATAGCCACTATGCAAACAGCACAGACAACATGCCACTTGGCTCTGACTGCAAGATACCACCAATTGTATTCCCATGATAGCATTAGATGTGTTATTACTGCGTGTGCTCCTGGACTTTTCTCTTCTGGATGGCAAAATAACTGCATCACCTGTTACTTCGTTATCGAGATAACACATGCATTTAGATATAATCACCCACAAACTTAACATAAACATGGATTCATGGATCCACATGCAATGGGTGAATTGAGAAAATATTCAATAGCGTTAGTTGTTGAGAGAGATGATCACAGTAATGTACCTGACATCACACTGACGCTTCAATTAGCTGACACATTTTCCTGACCTGTTTCTACCACCTGGGAGGATGACACTGACCTATGTAGACACTGTTTCGTACATATCTAACGTTAGGAAACAACAATCTAAGCCTTTTAGATATTGTTGTTGGGCCTACACTCGGCTTTTAATGAGCAGGCTTGACTTATTAACGATGCGTACGTTAGCTAACTCATGACAAAAACACAGGAAATGCCGAGTTAAGGTTTAAAACCATATATGTCGCTATTGGATAACGTTAGATAATGGTAGGTAGAGAGCTCCTGGTCAAACTCTATTCATAAATCTTTTTTAACTTAACCGATGAACGGCGTTTTAGCATAACGTTAATGTAAGTTATTTTTTCGCTCATTAAGGTGCACTTTTCAGTTCAGAGGCGTCGAAAACATCAAGCAACAGACACAGCTATGGAATTTCAACTTTAAGGCATGGTTTTCTGACGAATACCTATAATGTTAACAAGTATCTTACGTTAACTTACACCACAACACAGCATGGTGGGCAGTAGCAACGCGTGTGAACGGGTTTAACCACAACTTCAACTTTGACGTTACATCAAAATAACATTACCGGAAGACCACAACACTTTCCGAGGTGTGTAACTTAAGGTTAGCTACGCTGCGGGGGAACAAACAACGAGACATTAAACTATCGGGTTTTGGTGTGACATTTCCCCATGAGAGTAAGTTAGTGAACGTTACACGGGGCTATGCTAACGTGAAAACATGAAATCACTAACGTTAACGTTAGTCCCGAGCGATTTTCAACTTCATTTCCAAGATTTGGTTTCACGTAACGTTAACACAGAAACTGTTCGTTAAACAGAAGTTAACGATAGATTTATGTCAGCTTTACACACGGAAGAGAACAGGGCATATTTGAACAAATCTGAGAAAACTCACCCATTATGCCGCCGTTCCCGTCTGCTTCACTAACCAATGTTTCTCCGCTTGACATTCCCTCTCACAAACTCAGCGCTCAACTCTGTGAAGTAGTAACTCAATAGTGGTTGTGCCTAGTGGGATACGCACATTATTGCACGTAATGGCATTTGAGTGACGCGTGAACGTCAAAGCAAAATGCGTACGTTGTCCTTGGAGAATACCGTCTGCAACACATCGCGAGATTTGTACAGAACCAAATACTACTATCTAACAATCGCCTCCCCTTACTGCAATTACGTATAATACCAATAATATAAATTAAGAAAAACTATATTCAACCTGCATTGAAAAAAGACTCACAAAAGAAGGGCAAATGTCTACACCCTAATAATGAATAAAATAATTAAAATAGCACATATATTACTTCATACACAATACGTAAATACAAGGGGATCAACGCTGATAGGAAATGAGACAGTCAACAGTGCCATCTAGAGGATATTTTACATTATAAACATTTTACAATTGATTTTTGTCAGGGTTTCACTGAAGGCTTGAGTCTGCTCTGGTTACATGCTGTGTTTTTTTTATAACTCAAAGCACTATTTGTTATTTTATATAGGCCTAACTGGGGGCTGCTATTTTATTTATATACAAAAGTAACACTGCTTCTTGTTTTATGTGATTTTCACTTTACCTTCATGTTTTACCCTTGTGTTTCATTGCATTCTCTCACATATATCCCTGGGAAACCTCAATGGAAATAACCTGGCTTACGCCTATGACAAGTGGACCTGTTGCTGATGCCAGAGGAAAAGTCACAGGATCACTAAATTCGTCAGAGATTCCTCCTTTTCTGATAATAAAAGTCTGTTCCACGTTTGAGATCAAGTTTATTGTCGTCTCTACAGTAATATAAACGATGGAATTTTGCACCAAGGCACTCTCAATACAAAAAACAAAAACAAAAAATTAAAAATACATGGTACAATATAGAATAAAAACAATAAGAATATGTAAAAGAGGCAACAGACACATATTGTAGAAATATGTCATTGAAATATGGTAGAAAAAGTGCAACTTACATGCATGACATACAATGTAAAAAGTAACGTAGATAGGCACAGTGTTGTATTCAGAAGAATCTATAATATCTGTGTGTTTGAGGGTGTGTGTGTGTGTGTGTGATCTGTTCCTGTAATCAGTCTGCTAATGGCAATGCAATAATCCATCTAATAGTTATTGAGATATTTCACTCTCACTGACATCCTGCTTGTGTGGCTAAAATTGCACGTGCCTTTCTCTTCTAAGAAAGAAAGGAACAAAGGCAGATACAATAGGTGAGTGGCGTACAGGATTCTGGGTGCTCTTGCGGGGAATAAAAAGCATAGCAGACGTGAACCATTGTATGCACGACATGAGCAAAATCAATTCACAGAGCCTGAGCAGCCTCTCGGAGCTGCATATGCGTACACGGCAGCCTCTGGCTGTGAAACCAAATGAAATGAAATTTGTGGTAAAGAGGAGAATGAGCACGTTGCATCACGTTATATGAAGCTGGCAGCTGATGTACACAAGGCTTTACATGAACCACCTGTGTCTCTGCGCTGCTCGCTGTTATTACTATGTACAACTGATGAAGCTATTGTGTTGCTCCTGCAGATGCTGGAACGGTTGAATAGCTGCTCAGACTCTTGTTTATTAACTCATGACAATGAACAGCAATTCTTGGCTTTATTAATATTCTTCAACCCATATTAATCATCAATAGAGCTTCATATCACCTTCAAAATACAAACAAATTACACTGTATTTATCTGTCAATACAAAGAGTTGATGTATGAATACATGAGTAATATCATTACCACTCTTGAAAAGATATTTGATAACATTAACGGCTAATATTGTGTGCTCTTGCATTCAGCTTTGGCTTTTAAAGATTCTGAATCCATCACACATGCTCACATTTCCTCACACTTCCACAACTGTAATTTGGGTCCTCAAACTGGCACAAATCTGACAACAATTCACAGACTCCACATTGTACAGAATTCGCCACTAATGTTGAGGCTGGATTCTTAAAACCAAGAAAAGATTTTATTACTCAGTTTTAATGTCTTAAAGCTGGTTGACAGTTTCTTTTACAGTTGTTTTTTCTTCTTTTCTTTATGGCCTGGCACCAGGTTGTACTGTTACTCCTTGTCAACCAGTTTGACATATAAAGATGGTGGTAGAGGGGGGGTGGGTGGGGGGGCTCTGCCACATTGATAACACAATACCATCACACCACAAGTGTCACTGGATTGTGTGAGCAGCATTTTAATGGCCTACTTCGACCACTGTATATACTTTTGGGGAATTACTCCATGACAATGCGTAGCTGATCATAGGTTTTGTTGGTAAAATCTTGATCTTCAAAGTATAAAGTACAATAAAATGCCGGTGCTCAAGTAAAATTCAAGTAAAATCTTACAGTACAGTACTTGAATAAATGTACTTTGTGGTTTTCCAGCACTGTATGTATATGTGGATGCATGTGCTGTCCTGCTGCTTAGTTTTCAAGTTATGGCATTTTGCACACACAAGGTGTCAGTGTGGGTAACATAATACAACAAGCATGAGCCTGAGTTTTGTTGTGAATAATGACATAGTTATATAAGAAAACACTTATCTCACGCTTGATTATTTTCCTGAGAAGCCCAAAATGAAGTGATGAAGAACTATAATGAATGGAAATGTGTAGCGCATGGAACCACCGCCATGATGAAGCAGCATGAGATTTAATACCAGCACTGAGATGAAATGACTGCACACATGGCCATATGTGATCCAAATAGTCTTTTTCAGAAATCCAATTTCAAATTGAGGAGATGGAATTATTATTCAGCATTCATGCACAATTCAAATTTCCTCATCAGGGAAGTAATTTACTTTCTCAGATGTTTCGGATCTCATTGGCTGAGATGGAAGGGTCGCCTATATCTGCCTGCAGCGCTAATATACTGTCAAATGACTCAACCTATGCAAATGTTCTATTTATTTATTCCGGTCTATTATTTAGCAGTGGCAAAATGCTGAAACAAATAGCAGCTTCCCTCTGTTTTTCATCAACACTATTTGTCTCCGTTCAGCGGCAAACAATTGTCCCTTTGCCAATTCAGTGTGGGTTTGCTCAGTGCTCATTTTATGCGCTGTATCTATTTACTGTCCCTTTGTAGCATGGGGCTTGGGAGCGGGGAGCAGGTGTGCGTATATGCCCATGCATGAGCTACATGGGCGCGCAGTCGGTTTGTATGAGAGAATAATGATTGGTGCTGGTGGAGGAGCTGCCTGTCATCTCCAGCAGCAGCTCATTAGGAGGGAGAAGAAAGTGGGTTTTTCCTCCTAGAGCAGACCAAGGAAAGCTGGAGGCCTGAAGCAGCCCAGCAGTCCTCTGACTTTACAGAACATTTTATGTGCACAACCTCAAGAGACAAGAGGGGACTTCATTTTCCATTCATTACAGGGGTCACACAGACAGCAGGCTGGTCTGCTGTCAAAGAAAAGGCTGTGAATTAAGTGCCTTTGTTGTGGATTGTTCAGAAGTTAGTTTGATTTCTCCAGTTAATTTGATAGCCACAAAAATCAAAGGCATCAAATAACGGGTGGCAGAGATCAAGAGGAAATATAATATTCAGAGAACATCAGTGACATCCACTGACATCAGTGGAGCGCGATGAGCTGATGGTTTTGTGATTTAAATCTAAGAATTTGTATCATTCAGTGAGATCTTGTTACTTATCAGTGACGCGGAAGCATTACCACTGCATTCCCTGGACCTTGTTGTTATATAGAAACATTTTGAGGTAAAGCACCCGCTGCAGTATAGAATATTAAAGCAGTTTTCCCTACCAATCAATTGCACTGTTGAATGATGCAAACATGTAGCTATGGGAAATCATTCAAATATTTTCAGTAGATCGTTGGTTTTGGTGCTCAGTGCAAAAGACTTTAGCATACACTAGCAACACTGAGCTTTGGAATAAGTGCACCATGAAAATTAATACTTACACATGTGTTTGACATCACTGATATGCAAAATGTGTCCAGGTCACACTCATGTAGGAAGCCAGTAAGGGCTGTCTTACCGAGGGGGAAAACATACATGAATGTGCCAAGCTGTCACTCAACTAGTTTTAAAAAATTGCTTAATTAGGGGAAATACAGACCAAAATCATAATGTGTATCTACTTTCACATCTTGGCTCTCTTCTGAAGCTGAGCGGAGAGAAGAGAGAAGAAAATAAGCCATTGCCTGATGAGGTCTATCTGACTGAGATGTTGCATTGGTAATTTACTGGGATCTAATTATCAATGTGTAGAGATTTTCTGACATCAGTCAGCAAAGGGTACAATCTTTGTGTAATTATCATCACATTACAGGAGTGGAGGAAACAACTTTCAATTACTAGACTTGTACTAGTTTTAAAAAGCAGAGCTCCATCTTCAGGGTGGTGACACGCTGCACTCGGCTGACATGCAATAAAATGACGCATTTAAGCATTATTATATATTTACCATTACTGTACCTGGACCGAATAGATTTAGTAAACCACCCGGCATTCTAAAATTTTCTAAATTTCAAAACAGGCACCAACATGCTAAATGCTAACATGCTAATAGCTGTCCACGTGATTTCTGCATTCACGTCAGAACTTTTACCTTCAGTGAGGTGTGTACGGCCTTTCTGCTGTTTTGACAATAATCCCTGACACGTCGTGATGTCAGCGATTATCAGCTCTGAGTGCGAAACAAACTCAGCAACCACTGCATTGCTTAGCAACATATTGATGTGTGCAGTATGGAAAAACCACAGTCTTTAATGTGTGTGTCTACTGTACTGTACTGTCTATTCTATAAGAAACATCATGCTGTTTAATTTAACTTTATGTGCCTTGTTATTGCTTGTTTCCCCCACCATGGTAGAAGACTAAGGACATTTTGTTTAGCTGTCTGAGATTTTAATTTTAATTAGTAAAGCTACGCCGAGGAAGGTGGTTTATAATTGATAATGTATGCATAGGCTGCCCATCCATGAAAATGGAATTTGTGTTTGTTTGGACATTTAATGCTGTCAAGGTATACGCTGGTGGTGATGCTTTACAAATGAGAGAAACGTATTAGTTTCCAATCTCATTGCTATTACATAGCTTATTATAGCTATATAAATTTAGCCTTTTATATTGCTGATTTGGCCAGAATTATTTTTGCTTCACAGTGACTTCCTAATCCACCAACACTTAGAAAACCACCCGATTTTCTAACAAGTATCTGAATGTGCAAGAACTTCACATAACAGTGTTCACACAGGAGGCCAAGATGTTAGCATGGGAATAACTCACTCAACTAAGTGTATCTGTCAAAAGTCATATGAAGTATGCACTCTGCGTGTATTATTTTAAACGGCCCTTTTCTCTGGGATAGAGAAAATGCACAAGCAAACTAACTTTTGCATGACTATCTAAACACTACATCCCACTGTTTGCAAGAAGACAAAATTCTGTCTAATGCATTATTATTTATCATATTATATAACAATTAAGTTATCATGTTATTATAATGTAATAGCAAGCAGGATGCCCTGTTATGAACACTTTTATAAAACATTCTAAATGTGGTGTAATTAGTTTCTTATGATGAAACAGTTACACAACATTTCCCTGAGAGTATTTTAACATAACATTGTAAATTTTTTCCCCCTGCATGTCTGATTACGTTTGTCAGCACAGCTTGTAACTGGCTCCACATTCCACTAGCATGGCTCTCTTTGATGTTCCTGCGAGTTTGACATAAAAAAGCCTCATTGTCCTCATTTATTTCCATCTGAAAGTGTATTTCTGTTTCATCTCCCATCCACCACAGCACAAACCCACGAGCTGCGCTGCTGTTCCATTTACTACCTTTTTTGCCATGGACGTAGTGATTCAGGTCACATCAAAACTTCCACGGAAAAGCACAGATACCAAGCGCAGTGTGGTGTTGAACACAAAAAAACAAAACACAAAGGGCCTTTCTTGAACACCTCCTGGTCTGTTCCAGACTTCTTTCAAAAACAATGAACACATCCATTCTTTTGGGGAGATTTTTAGCCTTTTCTTCCTCTTCACTTTTATCTCCAGGCTGATGTGCGTCAGTGTGGGAAGTCTAATTACTGAAACGTGAACATTTCTAGCCCCAAGGCTGAAATTATACTTCTTTCTCTAGACCCTGCTACCAAGACAAGCAGACTGGAGCTGCTGAGTGATTTCTCCATTTATCAGCTTCCACAAAGATCTGTAAGAAATCACATATGAACAGAGAGGAGAACAGACGGGAGGCCTGCATGTGGTGATTGTGTGTGTGTGCCGTCTTATCATTTCTTTGTTCATATGTGATAACCAGATCTCAGTTACCCCATCTGTTGCCACACAGTGTTGGTCTCCACTGCAATGTGAGCAATGTACACAGCAGAGGTACACACATACAGTACATGTTCTAAAGACATTGCACATCATCGGTTACGTGATCATCATGAAATACGAAACATGAATGAAAGGTGGGTGTGTTAGATTTGTGATGATGTAATGGCTTAATTGGAGTTTTAAGACTAATAACCAGTTATGAGGGGGATCCAAGGGAGCAGACACAAGTGTGATTTCCCCCCATCATCGTCTTCCTTACTGGGAATGGTGTCTTGATGCTGGTATTGGGTGATATCATATAACAAATGATATAACATATCATCCACATGGGATGTCGTATGATTCCACATGGATACACCCAGAGTTACTGAGCAGTGTGTGTGAGCCCCTTTTAGGCATGTTTGAATGAATCTGATATTAGGCATACACAACAGCCGCAAAACACACACAAAACATTATGTTATTACTTACTTACAGAGAACTCACAAACGACAGCCTCCACGGCCCTGTGTAAATCAGTGCCAGCTCTTTTAAATGCTTTTGTCTGTGGATCTTCGTTTCATTTTGCTTGGCTTCATGCTGTCATTAGCTAGCTTCTCGTCACAAATGACACAATCTAGCCAAGACTTGTCCTGCCCTTCAATGAAAACCAAAGTTAAGGTAATTCTAGAGATACAGTCTTACTTTTTTTGATAGGTGCTGAGGAGACATCAGCACATAATGTTTCTCAGACATGTTTCATTCATTGATGCTCTGGCTGCAGGAGGAATGAGGTTGAACTGGCTGGCAGCCAGTTGACCTGATGAAACTAATGGACAGTAAGGGTCACAGGTTAAGAGGTCACATAGGTCAGGCCTGTACTAAGTAGCCTGCCTACTATTTTAAGTGAGAAAAATATATTTTAAAATATTTTTTACAATTTTTTGTATAAATTATCAGTGTGTAACCATGATTTATTTAACATTTTTTGACAACCTTAAACCAGATAAAGCATTGCCTGTGACCTTTGGCACTCCCTTGAGGGATGCAGGGACCCCAGTTTGGGAACCACTGGTCTTAGTATGCAGTATAACCGATGAGTAACACAGTGAAACTTCTACTTAGCAAGTCAGAGATGGAATATTGTCCAGATGGTAACTGTCAAAACCTGGCTCATCACAAAGCCCTGTTTAGATTCATTTTATCAGATTTGTGAAAAGCTGGCATTTCCCCCACGGCTCCCTCCACTCTGAAAACTATAGAAAAATGAGCAGAGCTCAGTGAGTTCTGCTGAAAAAGTCTTTGAAACCACCTACTCAGTCCTACACAAGAGGGGGCTGCAAGTTAGAGATTTTGTGAGATGGTAGCAAATAAATAAACTTTCAAGATAATAGCACGAGGCATTCACTTTTCGCAAAGCACAAGCTAAACAAAGAGACTTTCAGTGGAAGTCATCTTTGATCAGTCTGTCCACTTAGAGAGCTTCAGAGATCCAGATGTTGAAAATTTGCTGCGCATTTCCAATGTTTTCCTTCAATGCTGGAACGCTAAAACTATTGCCTGTGATTACTTTGATAATTGTGGAAACTTAAAAGGAGCAGGAGGTGAATCATTCCCAGAGTGGTGACATCCGCGTTAGCATTAATACATATACAATAACAGAAAATGGGAATTAACTTGGCTCCTTCTGCTACATGCCATTGCGCATTTACACATGTCATGTTTTCCTTTGCAAAGTGTAGTGAGTCAATAAAACAGAGATGGTGTTTTACTGTTTTTTTTTTAACATAATGAGGTTTCACACCTCCCAGATTACCTTGAGCCTCTGGGAGTTGAAGAAATGAATGTTAAGGGAGTGAGAGAAACAAGTGAGTGTCGACAAGCAGGTGCGAAAGTGACTAAAAACAGATTGTCTTCACAGGCGTGCCGCACGCAGGCTCCTCCAGGTCAACCCACATACTGTACAGCATGAAAGAACAGGAGCTGTGACCTTACATGCAGGAGAAAGCATGTTTGTAGTGTTAAAAACAACTACAGTAGCGGCAGAGGTAAATTCAGAAGCATTGTGGGAGTTGTTGTGGCCTCAGCTTCTCAGGATCGACAGATGTTTCCACAAGGCAAACATCACCCCTTCCTCCAGAATGCTTATAGTACAGCATGAAATGTGTACCATACTTGATGTGGGAAAAATGCAAAAATCCATGAGGTGTGAACAAGAAGCCCTTTCTTTTCTGAAAGTCTGATGTGTTTTTTTCCAGAATAATCTGCAGACTGTCAAATTTAAGATGTATTCAGACCATCCCCTAAGAGAAACATGTTATTTTTTGCTAGACTTTAAGGTTCTTCTTGTGAAACGTTTAAGAAGTAACTTCATTCAAAGAAACAAAACTGATTATTCAAATCATACAGTATTTATTCATCGCAATGGATGCTAAACAAATTTAGGCTGGCATTGGACGGTACTGGACAACCTTGTTCATATGTCTCCTCTTTTAAGGTCACGGTTTCTCATTAGCATTGTTTTCGGCAGCAGCAGGCAGCTGCACTCAGCAGAAATGCTCACAAATAGACGGTACACTACATTCCCAGCATCAAACAGCACACAGAGAAAGTTAGCCTCTTGCTTGAGAACAAAGTGGAGTTGGTGGACACCAAAACAGAGCTACTGTCCCCAAGTGGCCAAAAAAAATGAATGCAGCTCTCATAATTCAAGATATACAGCATTGTTAAAGGGTTAGGGGTTAGGTGTCACACAGATGTTTTGAGCTGACAAGGACTTAAAGTAAGAAAAACAGCAATATTGGGCATTTTAAAGACAAACAGAAGCAACATTTTGTTGCTTAGTTTGGGGGACTTGTTTGGCAGCAGGAGATCGGTTATATAATCTTTGTTATTCTCTTTGTTATAATACTTTGACTCTGCACTTTATGATCAGAATATTTTTGTAAAGTGGACTGATTCCCATTTATGCAACTGATGCAGAGATTGTCTGAGGGCATTACACTCTCTAATTATTGGATAATACAGTCTGTCACAGACTGGACCTGCTGCTGTTTAGAGGAACTACTAGTTAAACAAGCTGAATTTTTCGGATTGTAATCAGGTCGGTCAACCTAATTGGTTAATTGAGAGACGTAAATGCTAAAAAAACACACACAAAAAAACAGTGAAAAATGGTGTGCTGTAAATGACGTAGCATTAGTTTGTAACCCAGTTAGTCCAGGTTCCAGTGCACAGCCACAGTTTTGTAAAGTTCACTCTTAGTGTTCGCTCATCTTTTCTCTCAGAATGAACCATATCAACCATATGCAGCTTCTGTCTCCGTTTCTTTGCTTTTTCTATGCAAATTGCTGCATAAATAAAGGCTCTAACTACAGTCTACCTTCAGTGTCATGGACAGATTATTAGGCAATGGGCCCCTGGGCATAGAAATGTGAAATGTTCCCAACCCTCGTTTATAGAGGCAAGACACTATGGGCCCTATTTTAAGCGCACTGCATGAAGCATGTGGCATAGTTGCGTTTGGGGCGTGTCCAACTCCAATTCTGTTAGACAGTGGGAAAAATGCTCAGTGCGCCAGACGCATGTTTAAAAAGGGTTGTACTTACTGTGTGACTTAGTCCTAAGTGTTTTGAGCATGACATACAAACAAACCAGATTGTCATCTCCCATTCTCTTTATAAACCAGGTGCATTAGTACCTTGGTGCGTTGCCAGGAGGATGGGGGATGAATGGCATGGAATGGGGATGTATTATAAAAACCATCAACTGATTGGTTGAATAGTAGACTCATAGCATTGAGGGGGATTTCGACCGTAGCGGGGATGTGATGCAAAAACATGCTCTGATCATGAAGCCCAATGTTACTCTGCAGCTCTGTGGTTTATCAGTGAAGTGTCTGAACTGCTGACTGGAGTCTGTTAACAGACAGACAGACGCTGTCTCCTCAGTGAAACATCTGGATCCTCACTGCGCTGCATTATTAGAAACTACGAATCTTTCTCTCTTCCAGTGGTCTCTTTATTTCGTGTTTGATTGTTTGTATGACTGTTTTCTTTAACAATTTCCTTTCATGATTAGAGAAGCCGCTGGCAGTCATTTTAAACATTTCCATGTGTGCAGTAAAGTCCAAGCAGATATCGCGGGGCATTTAAGCAGCAAAACAAAAAAAATCTGTAGTTATAAACTTGACAGGACAGAGGAAACTGTCCAGAGGACACAACACTTCACTCTCTGATAGAGCTCAGAATTAATCCGGAGGACGGCTGCTTTACGGCAAACAGTTTGACTGTATGAACCCGGACTGTATGTGAGACCTTTTGGATTGAACTATCCTGACTGCCCCAAAACTAAAAAAGACACCAACAAATTAGTGGTCATTTAGCGGGCTTGCTGGTGAAAGAAAGTTGTCAACTGTGTTCTGTTTACTGTTTGAAGTTTTCACTAATATTATAGATTAATAAACACTGTATTTTATATACGGCAGGAGTCTGATACATAGTAGGGTGCGATAGCTGATGTGAAGCATGCGTGTCAAGCAACAGTGATGTTACAGTCCACAGTAACTTACATCTTTTGAAGGAGGAAAGTGGTTGACACTGACCTGCAGAGCGTGGAGGTCTAGCTTCAAAGTGCTGTCTGGGCCTCTCGGCCGACCACACTGCCCACTCTGCGGGCTGCCCTCGCTGCCTTCACCTCTCTGCCATTAGACAGACGATATTGTGCCATTAAGTTCTAACAAGCCCTTTCAGAAGTAAGTTCTTCTGCAGTGCTCTATGGATCTTTAGCGTCAAAAATGCATGTTGAATGGCATTTTAATAATCCCATCCATCTTCATGGCATTTGGTGTGCCCATGTGGTTTATTGCTTTATTTAATGCCTCACTTATTCCATACTTCCCTGCTTAGAAAACTCTTGCTATCTTTATATTTTACATTGCAGTGTAACATGTTATGTTCACATTATGTTACATGTTGTTTTCCTAATGAGTTGGAAGCTACTCTAATCTAGTTTAGTTAAGACAGCATTTAAATAAATAGGGAACACAGGAACTTTAAGCATAAATAAATTGGGTGCAAGGTAATTTACAGCATATTCAGAATCTGTTTCATTCTGTCAGGGAACTGCTCCCTCTGTGAAATCACTTGAGGCCAGCTCATGTCACGCACCATACTGATGGATGGAGTCCCCCGTGGGATTGTTGGGCGATGTGCTGACTGGACCTGCCACTGTTTATCACCACCTGGCAGCGAAAGACCTCAGCATCACCGCATCACATCACATCACATCACCGTCAGTGAGTCATAGCGATTTAACATGCATCCTGTGCCTCTATGTATAATACCTCTGCATGTGGTATATCATTATCTACAAGATTGAAATAATTAGACTAACAAGATTTTTCTGATGATGATGGTGCCTTGACAAATACGTTTCTTGAAGCTGACATACTATGCTAATGTTTTTGCACTGATGTTGATGACAGCTGCCATGTTGTTCCAATACACAATTCAACGTTTTAAAGCCAAAAGCCTCCTAAATCAGTTTCCACTTCTACTTTCTAAGACTGCTACAAATTGTTAGGCTCCGTTCCAGGCAACTGGGAAGTCGCCACTTTAAGTCAGGTCTCCTACTCGTGAACCTGGAGAAAAAATACATACCCTGACTTCACGAGCAGCAGCCGAACGACGTCGCACAACAATGGCAGCATATTTTTGTCCTTTGTTTTCATTAAAACGGCCAACCTTTTAATAAAGACCAAGGGCCCTGTTGAGGGTTCAGTTGTGTGTACACACAACAAGAAATAGTCACGGTCACGTTTTTTCATTCACTTTCTGCATCACGCACCCTCATACACTGGGAAAGCTTTGGGGTCGGAAGGCTTCAAGTCCCAAGTTCCAAACAGTCTAGAACGCAGCAATTGTATGTGTGTATGTACAGTATGTGTGTAATGGGCGTGGCTACAATCGGGTCACGTGGTGGAACAGCACACAAGACATCAATCATCTCATCATCCATGTGGTTAAAAACACTTGGGTTTCTGCTACTTTTTGCCATATTATCGCAAACCCTTTGCCGTATAATACTTGTTGCATTTATTTTATCTTCTGTCTAGTGGTTTTGTCATCATTTGATTTCCTCTCAACGTGTGTTTTTTCTATGCACCAACCATTCCTATGAACACACCGAATTTGACTTGCCACTCTACTTACTTCACTTCAGCTAATTGCTAGCCAGCCTGCCTCGTGCCAGCCCCAGCCTTGCCAACCTGACATGGTACACTAAAATGCCTGATTTTGTGGCAGCTTTTCTAAAAAACACTTCCTTTTATAACAGCTCTAACGCCTAACCTCCAACATGCACTTCCTGTGCTCTTCTTCTTCTATCCCCTTACAATAATCTTGTATTGATTGCACTTTTTTTGTTAACTCTTATTTCCTTCCTGGGTATTTACCCCATATGAACTATGAGCTCTTACTAGTATTTATTGCTGCTCTTACCAGTATATGTAATATATAATGTATGTCTTGTCAGTTGTAGATCTGTAGTTGATGCTCTGGTGATGCTTGTATGTTCCTCAAATCTAAGTTGCTTTGGATAAAAGAGTCTGCCAAATGAATAAATGCAAATTTTTTTTTTTTTGCTTTTTTTTGATGAAATTGGAGGAATAAGTCAAAACTGCAAAGGGAGATGTGACATTTTTAACTTACCTCAATTCTTTCAGCACTTGCAGTTGCCCAGGATGCAGCAGCTTGTGTCACAGGGATTTGTTTTGTCGGACGTCCTCCGTGTGTTTCTGCCATTCTCTACGTATGTTTAGCGGTGGGAAAGTGTTTGTCAACAGACGATTTCCTTTTATGTTTGACCACAATACTGCAAGTTTTGTAAGCATTTTACCCGCTTTGGTAAAGAAAGAAGGATCCTGTTCTTCATGTGAGACAGTGATAGAACACGTTTGCAGCTTATTGTCTTCACCCCACCTGTATTTAAATGGTTGTCTGTTCTCACTCAATGCGGTTTCATTGTTCACCATTGTCTCTGCGTGTCTCCAGTGTTTTGATGGATTATACCCTGTCTTGTAGATTTTAATGCTCTGTTCCTGAATTAATGGAATTCATTTTTTGTTTCTGAATGTACATTGTTTGGCTTGCGCTCACTTGTAAGTTTCACCTCTTTTTAAATAAACCCCATTTACTTTACCTCCTCCTCATGTGTGTCTGCGTTAGGCCCGAAATCCACCGTTTCCCATGACGGTATATCAGAATGTAACATGTTATGGCATAAACACTAAAGGCATGCGTCAGCCCTCTACGATACAAATACTATTTAACTCTTCCCCACACATTTGTGTGAATCAAGAGTCAATCAGTGTGATGAAGATTGACTTTATATATTAGTGACAGATTTAAACAATGAATGTTGGCTTACATGGCTGTCATGGGCTTGACGCTCCTTCTATTCAGTATTAATCCCTGCTTTTTTGTAGTGAAATTCAACAACAAACAGAGGCAGCTGCCTCAAACAAATAAGTAGCAGTGATAGAACAAAAATAGATACATGCATCACAAAATGTGGGAACATACAAATAAAATATTTTCTCTTTTGGAGGGTGATAACATAAACTTCAAGAGTCCGTACATAGTCACGCTGCACTTCTTTTTCTCATTCTGTCTGAAAAAAATGTCCTTCATTTAGACTTCCATTTCCATTTCTTACTTTCAGACGAGGCTTTCAAAGTCTAAGTTAGGGTTTAAATGAAGATAAACAGATCCCAGTTGGCCAGCAGAAAATGACAAGTGATTTTCTTGAGTAAAAATAGTTACTGCCTAGGTTTTATATAAAATACTATTCTGAAGTGCAATTAGAAAAGATAGGAGAGCATATTCTGTTTCCTGTGATGAGGCAAAAGAAAATTAAAACACGGAGTGAAATTTCTCTTGAGAGTTGAATGCAAGCCCTAATCTTATTGGTAGGGAAGTTTATGTGCTTTATTTTAGAGGGAATTAGAGCTTAAACAAGGACCAAACATTGGAAAAAATTAGTGTAATCTATATCTAAATGGAAAACTGAATACTACATAAAGTGAAGTTGTTCTCCCTGTTATATTTGCGAATGTAGTGCACAGTTGTATGTGTATGCACTTCAAAGATGAATTCACAAAGAGCAATTCGTTTTTCTGAGTTTACTGCAATATTCAGTCACACATTTGCAAATGCACCTCTGCTAGGCTAAGAGATACTGAGTTCAGTTGAAGGTGTTCATCCTAAAACACATTCTGTTTTGTCTGTAGATTCACAACCTTATGTCTAGAGAGTCACTTTCTGCTGTTTGCCGGGCATACACATTGGCTGGGAAGCCAAAGGCTGAATTCCATGGGAAGCAGAGGACAGACAAGGTTTTGGGCAGTATTCTGTCTGACACTTTGTTTGTCTCAAATGATGGTTCGATACATCAACACAATGTTGCCTTTCAAATTATTAAAATTTGCCATTTTGACTCATGGTAGTGCTTGTTGGATCTGTAAGTGAACTGGTAATGTACATTACACAGTACCTTGCACACACATTTAGAACATCAATTGAACAGTTGAAAGATCTTTAACTCTGACAGGTGCTCTTTCTAGATCTAGATCTTAATATCTTAAACAATATTGAGACAGAAATTGACCTCAATAGATTTGAAGCAAGTCCTGCAACAATGTCCACCAAGAACACCACAACAACCAAAAACACCACACCAATTACTTAAAAAGACAAGAGTGACACAAACAAGTAATGTATAATTAATGGCAGGCACATGAGCCTGAAACAAAGACACATGTTGTGCGACTGTAACATCAGTGCATGGGCAGTAAAAGTAAGTGTTGGATGACAGAATTGGTGTGTTTAAGATGGCATGAGCTGTCCCAAGATGGTTTTATTTATCTAAAAATTAAGAAAGCAATTTACAAAATAAAAAACTAAAGTTCTGGGCCCATTTATCAACTAAATAGATCTAACCAATTTTTAAACAAAGGGGTAACAACTATGAGTATGATGTATGAAACAAAAGTGTCATCATTTGTCTGCTTGCTGATGTGTGGGCCATAAGAATGTAATGTGCATAAGGTCAAACGTACATACTGTTTGAAATGAGATAATGAGGAGAAATTTAGCTATCAAGTGTAAACTAGAGGAAACTAAGACGTGTGTGAGTGCAGGAAGATTAAATTAGCCATGTGGCTGCAGGTGCAGCCATCACATCAAGCATTTGATAAGGACCCTCTTGTCTTTACTTCAGACATCATTGTCTTCATTGAAATGCAGCACTGATTAGTGTTGTGGTTGGTGTCTCATTCCTCAAGAAAAAATATTTGACTACAAGGAAAATGAATGGGTGATTTAAATAAAATTACATTGCTGCTAAATCGTTTGCGGTAACTTTGTGCAAATGGTTTAGGGGTCAGTAAAACAAGAATGCCAGCATGTGTCATTTCTTTTTTAACAACATGCATTTCAAGCATTGGGACATTACCTAAAACAATTAAATCAGTTGTTCATTGTTTGTTATTCATTAAAACATATTAAAGTAGTTATATTATGCTTTTTGGCTTTTTCCCTCTCCTCTATTGAGTTACCTTACCTTTTTTGTGCATGTAAAAGGTTTGCAAAGTAAAAATGCCCAAAGTCCAGCCCAAAGGGAGCTCACATCTCCCACAGAAAGCTCTTCTCTGAACTGACTGAAAACAGCTCATTAGCCGCTTCCCTTTGATCCCTGTGACATCACAGGGATGAAAGCTAAATGCGCCTCATATAACGATCGCCGAGCGGCTAGTCCGACACGCCCTCAAAAGCACTCGTGGAAAAACAGAGATGCAGCACACACCTCTTCTCTCCCTTCCAAACACTAGCTACCCTCCAGGCAGTCAGTGGACATGACGTTGTTACTGTGCTGTAGAGACAGAGCTCGGTTAAAACTTTATGGATGAAAGATAGTTTTGTTACAGATTAATAATTCACCACTCTGAAACTGTTGTACCAGTCCATGTTGCTAAGCTGCTACTTGGATACACAGCTGAACCAAACCCATGTTTACCGGCTTCTCACTGACCCGTCCTTGTCTGCTTCTGATTGGCTAGTAGTCCTTAACTAGGAACTGTGCATGTACACCCACATTTCATATTTTGTATACCTCTCTATACTTAAATCATGTAAAAATAGAATGAAACATTGTAGTTTAACTGCTAGTCCACCCACAAAGTATGATGATGATGAACACAAAAATAATAGCAATTATGGCAGAATGGCAATAACCTCCAACTTGTGAGATGTTAATGCATTATTTCAAGATGGTTTAACCCCACTGCTAGCCTTGTAGCCACACCATTTCAAGTCCAACTGAAACCACATTTAATGCCCTTTGTATGGACATAAAAATCTTAATATTTTTCAAATGTAATTAATTGGTTTTTTTTAAATATTAAAATAAATATTTTACTCAAAATGTCATTGGGGAAGTAGAAATACCCCTTGTTGCCTTAGCCAGCTGGAATGGCACGTCGATGTCTGATTGACAGCAGCTGGTGGGCTACCAGAGTGACGTTTTACACTGTAGTAAGTACACAAAATTGCACTGTCTCCTACATGTCATGGGTGACAGTGTGTTGTTAGAGAGGATTAATGACCAAAGTTACATTTGGAGGTACATTTACATGCTTTTTAACACGCTGCAGCTGAGTAGCTAAGCACCGATCTACCCAGCAAACTGGCGTCGGCGGTGCACTTTTTTCTGGTGTCTGGTTGCTTGTTCAACAAGCTAAAGTGCAGGACAAGATGTGTGTACATGTTTGCAAGTTAGATAAGAAGAACTCTTTAGCAGGAAAGTTAATGTGGGCTGTTCAAAGTCTGTGGCTCTTTTAGCAGGCTGCTGTCTGGCACAGTGCGAGCGTCTGCTCTACCTTTGATAGAACACCTACATTTGTGAATGAAATGTGAATGCAGAATATTTCATGAATTAAATGTTGTAATGTGGCGTGGAAACTTTTCATTTAACCCAATGCATAATTGTCCCTCCATTAACACCTTCTGACTTTCTGGCTGAGCATCATTGCCCTTTAAACATTACGCTACATGCACCCCCTTACCTCGAAGAAAGGTTTTTAGAAATGGCATTTGACCTCAGTTAGTTACTAACCTACTTACCTACCTAACATTTTATGATATTTCTCGAAAAAGTATTGATAGTTATGATGGTGTTCTTGGAAGCTATCTATTCTGAAAACAAAATGCATCTGAAAAATGCAGCCCAAGAGAGACTGTTGGTGCCCTGTCGACAGATCACCTACAGTCTCTCACAAAAGTGAGTACACCCCTGACATTTTTTGTAAATATTTGATTCTATCTTTTCATGTGACAACACTGAAGAAATTACACTTTGCTACAACGTAAAGTAGTGAATGTACAGAGCTTGTATAACAGTATAAATTTGCTGTCCCTTCAAAAAGCCATTAATGTTTAAACTGCTCCAAATTGGACCCAATTAGCCATTTTCCCTCCCTGGTGTCATGTGACTTGTTAGTGTTACAAGGTCTCAGGTGTTAATGGGGAGCAGGTGTGTTAAATTTGGTGTTATCGCTCTCACACACACTCATACTGGTCACTGGAAGTTCAACATGGCACCTCATGGCAAAGAACTCTCTGACGGTCTGAAAAAAGAATTGTTGCTCTACATAAAGATGGCCTAGGCTGTAAGAAGATTGCCAAGACTCTGAAATGTAGCTGCAGCATGGTGGCCAAAACCATACAGCAGTTCAACAGGACAGGTTCCACTCAGAACAGGCCTCGCCATTGTTGACCAAAGAAGTTGAGTGCACGTGCTCAGCGTCATATCCAGAGGTTATCTTTGGGAAATAGACGTATGAGTGCTGCCAGCATTGCTGCAGAGGTTGAAGGGGTGGGGGGTCAGCCTGTCAGTTCTCAGACCATACGTGGCACACTGCATCAAATCGGTCTGCATGGCTGTCAAACCAGAAGGAAGCCTCTTCTAAAGATGATGCACAAGAAAGGCTGCAAACAGTTTGCTGAAGACAAGCAGTTTAAGGACGTGGATTACTGGAACCATGTCCTGTGGTCTGATGAGACCAAGATAAACTTATTTGGTTCAGATGGTGTCAAGCGTGTGTGGTGACAACCCAGTGATGAGTACAAAGTCAAGTGTGACTTGCCTACAGTGGGAGTGTCATGATCTGGGGCTGCATGAGTGCTGCCGGCACTGGGGAGTTCAGAAACTTGTTCAGAAAAGGGGATGGATCATGAGATCAACAGCTGGACTGGTGCAACATCAGCAGTTATACAGACACTGTCCCGAACTGGTAAATCATGAACTGACAGTTCATGATTTACCAGTCTTATGTTATGGTCTGATGAGAGCAACAGACCATAACAATAAACTTTTTGGTTCACATGGTGTCAAGCGTGTGTGGAGGCAGCCAGGTGAGGAGCACAAAGACAAGTGTGTCTTGTCTACAGTCAAGCATGGTGGTGGGAGTGTCTTGGTCTGGGGCTGCATGAGTGCTGCCGGCACTGGGGAGCTACAGTTCACTGAGGGAACCATGAAGGCCAACATGTACTGTGACACGACCACTGCCTTGCAAAAGGAGCTGAGGGTAAAGGTGATGGACTGACCAAGCATGTCTCCAGACTTAAACCCTACTGAGCATCTGTGGGACATCCTCAAACAGAAGGTGGAGCGCAAGGTCTCTAACATCCACCAGCTCTGTGATGCTGTCATGGAGGAGTGGAGGAGGACTCCAGTGGCCAAGAGGGTTAAGGCAGTGCTGGAAAATAATGATGGCCACACAAAATATTGACACTTTGGGCCCAATTTGTACATTTTCACTTAGGGGTGTACTCACTTGCAAATGTTCACTGTTATAGAAGCTGTACACTCATTGCTATATGTTGTAGTCATTTCTTCAGTGTTGTCATATGAAAATATATAATCAAATATTTACGAAGATGTGAGGGGTGTACTCACTTTTGAGAGATACTGTAGGTTTCATGCCTCCTGTGTATATTTTGTGTTACACTAATTTCTGCTATCATGTTACTGCAATACATTACTCCTTTACTGCCCAAAGCTTTGGAATTATAAAGAAAGACATACATACCATGAACCAATGCACACATCCTTTATTTCATTTCCTGTATGCCATGCCATTACAACACAACCATGATAGTCAGTGCTAACATTTTCATTCTCAACTGTGTGAGTTAGTCTATCACACTCTGTCTGTGCATGGACAACTGTGATATGGTACAGGATAATTCAGTTTAACAGCTCTTTACATGGGTATGGTTGATTCAGTTTTTTTTCTAACTTGCAAAATAAACCCAAAACAACCAATCCTAAACTAAGAGGCATATGTGTTTGAACAAAGACCAGTGGTGGAGACACAAGATGTAAAAAAAAAAAGATAAAATGGTGAGAGAAGTATTCAGGCACTTAGAAATACTCTCGGGTCCTTGGCTACACTGTGCTCCATTACATTGTACATGCATTTTATAGCCTATCCTGATCCTGTCATGAGGAGTATGAGGTTGCCTCTACAAGACAAGGCTATGGGGTGTAGCACATTCAAAAACAACTAATTAAAGGGATTTCAAGTATTTCACACAACATCAACGTTCCTATTTACATGTGATTCTAGTGTTCGCTACCTACGTATTCTCATTGCATATCCCCTAAGATGTCATTTTAACAACCATTATTGTACAAATTCTGTGAAACATGAAGTGAAAGGAAAGTTCTCAATATATCAGCAACACCCACTATCCAACAGGTCCCCAGGCATGTGCAGGGTTTCTTTAGGTTTTTATTTTGAAGTAATAATGCTTTCTCTGGTCCTATGTTTTAGCGGGCTCCAGCGGTTGTGATGGCAGGGAAGCCATTTCAGAAAATGACAACATCAATTTTCTCTTCACCCGCTGCGGGGAACATTACTGTACACAGTGTTATTAATGGTAAATGATGCATGCATTGGCAGTTTGGCTTGAATAGGGATGCTTCTGGTGATTTGTCGTGACTGAGATGATCGTATAGTCTACCATCCCCATGTTTGAGAAATCTGTCATCCCCTTGGAATGGAGTGAAGGCAAACGGTAACAATTACCAGTAACAGCATCGACTCTGAAGGACTGGAGGAATCACAGAACACCAACAAGTCCACTGAAACTGACATTTAGTCTTGTGCTTACTTCTGCTTACTACAGATATATAGTACAAAGGCTGACTCTGTTTGACAACAGCTAACTAAAGACAACAGGGACAAACGTAGACTTCACAAACTTAATGGCAGAATTAGTAGGCTTTTCCTAAAAACAATGTATAGACTCAAATAATCCCCCTAAATAATCACTTATGACCCATTAGCAGTGTGTGGCCCTGTCCTCTGTATTTTCTTTTTTTTGCAACCTCTGCCCTTCTGCCCTGGCTGATACTGTAATCAAAAATCACTAATTTTTCCACAGGTAGTCAGGGACGTTGCTTCTGAGTTGCTGCTTAATGTAGGTATATGTTGCGATAGTTAGGGCTGTATTCTGGCAAACGTGGTCAGGGGGTATGCACCTGTGGTCTCGTTGAGCCGGGGAGGAGGGGCCAACTTTGAATGTTGTGCTGACAAACCGCAACCGACAAATCCTAATCATTCTGCCTTTAAAGACGGTACAATAACAGCAACAGCCTGTCCACGGACCATTAAACCATTACCAGAAACCTTAGATTGCAAAACATCAAATCAAACACTCGTTTGATTATATAGCGTTCAGCCATATCTCATACCTCCTCTGCATACAAAGGATTACATTTTGAGATAGTTCAGTTTATGATATGACCTAAAGAACCATGCGTGTCATATAAAGGGGCAATTCCGCCAAACCTCGGAATATATTCACAGACATTTTTTAACACCCAGTGTTCTTGCTTTCCACAATATCTGTGCATGGCAACTATGGTATGTTTAAGGTTTGGGAAGGTGTGTGGTTATGGAAAATAAACTATGGTGGGGGTATGGTTAGGGTTAGGCAACTAAAACACTTGGTTTACGTTAAGGAAAATTGGGATTCCGTTTAATAATATTAAACAATTAAGTAAACGTTAATTGCAAGTCCTTAACAAGACACAACCTCCCCTTTGCTGCATTAAAGTTAAACATGATACACACCACCATCACCCTGACTTCCACACCTTTACGTTTGATTCACTACCTAAATACCTCACTTCATTCTGCATTTGAACTGAACGTTGACTCATGAGGTGCGGAATTGTCCCATGTAGGCATAATTTCTGCCCTTGGATATCCCCCTTGATCGTTCTCCGAACCATCTACTGACTTCTGGTCAAATAGTTTGATCTTCCTAATGAATGCTTTGACCAGTTATGGATGTTGATGCTGTCCATCTCCTGGTGACTCAGTCTTTTTTGCAGGGTCCTTGCTGTTCTTTGGGATGTCATACAATAAGGGGGCAGGGAGGTCCCGTTTAAGATGTACCAGTAGAGATGTTAAGGTATTGAATGGTTTATGTCCATGTGTCTTGAAGACTCAAGCAACCCAATGATCACTGAAATGCTTCTAGCGGTCCCCATTGATTTAGCAGTGTCCATCCTGGTCTTCCACTTCTGGGAAGTACCATTACAACCACCTGTTGTCACATGAGTTCCCTACTTTGACATGTGATGACAACTCCATGACAACTGAACAGACTCAAATGGAACTGATGATGACTAGAGATTAGTCAAAGGCTCTGGAAAAAAAGCTAGTAATTGGAATTGGACCATGAGTTAAGATGATTTTGTAGAATTACTATTCTCAAGGTCAGAAAACTGTCCAGCTCAATTTTGGGGCCCTTAACATACATGGTCTTCATCAAGTCCTTTACCAAACATATAATTTAGTTACCTGCCATAGTAATTCATTCGCAAAACCAATGGAACTCTTGGTCGTATTTGGAGGAACCTTTGGAATGGGCCTTGTTGTTGACATATTTGGTCTGAAATTGCACTAATGCTGAACTAGGACTCTGCTGTGTTGTCTTGTATTGTTTGTCATCTCTGCGCAAAAGCCTATTTGGCAGGGAGTGTTATTTAATTAACCAACAGGCTGAAAAGCAGTTCACTGCTGTATGTAGTTGAAACCATCAAGCCGGTTTCATCTCTGACCACACTTTTTACTGTTGGGTGTGCTTTGTTGCACCTGTAACCACACCCAATAGTGATGTCATGGTCTGCTGACACATCCGGGAGTATTACATCACTGCAGCAAGGTGAGAAGTTCAACCACTGGAGGTCAGCAAAAACAAGATTTTTAGATGATGTCTTTACTCTTTAAAAGTAACAAACTCAAGTTTGAGCAGTTGAGCTGTGATTTGGAAGGATTTTAGGATTTATTTTGAGACAATAGATGCAGACTATCAAGTTTTTGGTGTTAAATATAAGAGAAAAATTGCTATACATAGCACCATAAATTAAAGTCTTCTGACATTAATACAGATTTTCAAATTCTGCATTATATGAGCATATTTTGTGGAGTTTAAGTTCTCCAAAATAAAATTAAACACAGACATAGATATAAAACATGCAACCCTGTGTGGATGCTTTTGTAGGATTAGGTCTATGGGTGTTTTTTAATATATTACAATGAAAAGTGTAACATTAAGTTTGATAACATTTACCAGGTTAGTTAAAAGGGATCTCATTGCAAGGCAGATGAATCAATCTACTATAAATACACATTAATCTTGGTATGGTGTAAAATCAAATCCTTTTATTACATGTAATTTACATATAACCACTAAAACACCTCTGGCTTGCAAATGTTCAATTTTGCTAGATTTTTAGTTGATGGTTTGCATGCCAGGACAACCTTTCAATAATGTAAGGGCATGTAAATCTTTATCGAACTGTTAGCATATAATGACTTGAATGTATTTGAGGACAGTAACAGAGTTGTTAATTGCAATGGCTCACATCTGACGTGTGCTGTTGTTGCCACCATGACAAAAATGATTTGCTCAGTTTCTCATTATATCAAAAGAAATCTCACTACCTCTCATGTTATAATTCAATATTGTTCTCGTTATTACTACATACCAAATGATGAATTTTTGTTATGACTTCACTTTATCAAGAAACTTTGTTATTACACAGAAGGGCGCAGGTTTAGTTTCATATTGTTATTACTGGTATTACTGCAAAAGCACTGTCTTTTACAGCATTATCTTTGACTAGCGTTCTAGTTCTAGCGTCTATGTTGCCTGAGAGTCAAAATTCAGGGCAACAAAAAGCCTGTAATATACTCGCTATTGCTTGTAAAGCTTGTTGTGAGGGCACAATAATAACTGAAGGTGACTCAGGAGAGCATATTAGCATTCTGATCAACTCAGATGTTTTTCCAGCTCGGGGGTTGGTAACTAAGACTTGTTTTAGTGGTAGTTTAGTGAATTACTAACCATGACCAGGACATCATGGTTGGTTGTTTTGGTATACATTGTTTTAATATGCAGCAAGGAAATGTTGTAGGCTACTGTGTTCTTTTCAGACATTTACTGTATCTTTTTCTAGAATACTATGGAAATTTTAATAAGCTAAGTTTTAACAAAGGTTTCTAGTTTTAATGAAATGTGTGTGTAATGAAATATTATGTAATACTGAAAGATATGACAAGGTGGTAGGTCTCAACATTGGTACCAGCGTTACAACACTAATAATGCATGCTGTGGGCTATTTGTGTCCACAGAGTGCATTATAGTTCAATAGCTGCATTTTTGCAATTGTGGTGGATTGTCCTGCTTGCAACTTGGCCACTTGCTACAATTAAAATATAAGTATGCTTACTTAAAATTTTGGGGAAGTACATTAATTAAAAGGAATCTTTGCATTGACAAGAAGAAACTGCAGCCTGGAATATACTGAAATCAGCAGTGTTCCGGCTATGAGAATGTAAACTAATACCAATGACATCATTGCATTAGAGAAGTGTGGTTATCTGAAAATAATGCACACCCTTTGCACCAACCAGAATTCTATGGATACCCATGGAAAAGAAAAAAAACTTTGACAATGCCAATGCCAAAAATGGACAAAGTCACAAGTTAAAATTATAAGATACTAAGTCATTTCTTTAAGATAATAAGTCATATTGACTATTTAGGGAGTGTCTAAACCACAAAATTATTTTTTTAGTAAATTGATATAAATACTCATCACACATACAGTAAAGTACTTTTCATTTTGTTACCAGTTATGCACATAATGTGCTGTTTCCACCTCAAGATCCGTTTCAGTGTGGTACACACTGAATTTGAACAGTTTTAAGAACTGCTGCTTTCCATTCTTGTTTATCAGTTTTGGGTGGCTTTTGTGTGATTACCTTGCCAGAACTGCAACCGTTAACCATGGTTAGAAAACCACTGAGTCTAAGGAAACTGAACCTAGCTCCTAATGGTGACGTAGCAGGTTACGTTGAGAAGCTAGCTAAAGTTAGCTATAACAATTTTTACTATCTCTTAATTTTGTCTTCAAATGTTAATATGTTAAGTAATTTAACATACAGTTTTTGAATTAGTATCTCGTAACTTTGACACATTTTTATTTTAAATCATTCCTAAATTTTTTTCATTTATTTTCTTGACAGAAATGGGCTTCCACAGCTTCCAGTATTCTATGTATCCGTGATATGACATGGTTTCCTAAATGTTGAGTGAAATCTTGCCCACTCTTCTCAAATTTGTCTTTACTGTGATTTGTCTGTGTAACAGGTCACCACAGCTCAACTACTAGTTTATACCTAAGATGTCCAATATCTAAGGCTATAAGGTCTAAAATATGACACAATAAATAGATCACATAGTCTCTATGTGTAAAAAGTATTTCTGTTTGGAGGCCATTGAGAAATACTGAAATTTCTGTTCAGAACTGCAAATAAATATTTTAATTTTAATTTAATTTTAAAGGGGTATGAAAGATGCACTTTGTTTAGCAAGTGTTTGCAAAACTCAGTGTAAATTTTATAGTGGGGAAATAATTTCAGGGTGTCATGTATTACAAATATATTTCTTTTTGTCAGATAATCAATTAAAATCTAAAATCATCTAAAAAAGCCATTATGTCAATATTTCAACCTGAGATTCAAATTTTCAAAACTCCATATGCATTTTTTTTTTTTTTTTAGAAAAGACAATGTTGGTGTTATACTATTGGATTCTGTGGCCTCCCTTCTCATCTTATATCAGCTCAGTCATGTACAAACCCTGGTAAGGACGTATGATAAAATTTCCAAAATACAAAGATTTCTCAGCAGATTTGATGCTCACATCACTAAAAGTTTGAAATAGTAAACACTATACATGTGAGACCTGTTACATAAACATTTTGGTGGTCATTAGGTTTGTGTGGGACACAGTCACTTTGACACTGCTGTCAGACAACAGTGCTTATGTCGTCAGCCTCGTCAGGTTTCTTGGGCTTGCTGGGGAGAGACTTGAGGTACTCCAGGTGGCGTCGGGCGTCCTCCTGGTTCTGACGGACATAATACACCACATATGAAATGACCATGGCAAACCAACCAAACATGGTCACCAGCATAGCGTAGTCTGTGGTCCTTTTAGCCAAGTTACAGAGGTCAGTGTCCACTGCCAAGAAAGGTCGTCCCGCCTGGTCACGGAGCTCTGAGCTCTTGCAGAGGACCCGGGCGGCCGCTTCATGGTTGTGGGCCATTCCTCCAATGGCCTGCTGGAGGGCGCAGTCACAATGCCAGGGGTTATCATCTACAATGACGCGGGCCTTGAGCCGAGCGAAGGCATCCTTGTGTACGCTAGTGATGCGATTGTGGGAGAGGTCCAGCACCTGTAATGTCGCCTCTATGCCACTGAAAGCACCTTCCCCTAAAGTCTCCACCGCGTTGTATGAAAGGTTAAGCTCCCTCAAAAGCCTGAGTCCATGGAAGGCTTGATCAGGCACGGCGCCTATCTGATTGTGGTCTAGCCTCAGCAGGACAGTGTCGACCGGGAGGCTGGGGGGGATCTCTTTGAGGCGGGACTGACTGCAGGTAACGTTGAGGCCATGGAGGTGGAGGTCGCGTTGGCAGATGCAGCCCTTTGGACACATGCTGGCCGAAGGGAAGCACAGTGCCATGAGGACGAGGCTCTGAAGGAGCAGGCACATGGGGATGGAGCGCGACAGCCACAAGTCCAGCAGAGTCATACTGACCGGCCGTTAGCAGCATCCCGCCTGGGGCCACAAGACCGGCAATGGAAAGTTACACGCATCGCATAGTGGCGACTGGTCCTCACTGTCCGGCCAATGGAGATACTGGAGTGTAAACAGATGTTGCTGCCTTGAGGCCTGAAACAACATCAAACAGAAAGACAGGGTGAACAATTAAGGTTTCTGCATTTTACCTAGTGGGACATTTTCTTTGTTGTTCAGTTTGTCATTATCATCACCATGGGCCCTTCAAATGTGGATACTTGTGTTACTTAGATGTCATTATTACAATTTGACGAGAGCTCATATTTTCCCGATCCAAGTCGTTCAATTGGATATCTGCTGCTACCAAGTCCAATCTGATACTTATATTTACTCAGATATTGATTACATATTGGATACATTTTTCATTTATAACTGGCTACAAATGCTAGCTAGCAGAATGTTTTCCACCGTGCTATTTGCTAATGGTATGTGGTGTCTGAGTTTAACAAATCTATGCAATTCACTCATGCTGTATCCTTGAGTTCTCAAAGTGAAAAGTTCTAAAAAAAAAAAAGGTTGATTAATGCACTAAATTTTCAATGGAATCCATGGAACGTAAATATGTGCTGATGTGAAAAGTTTGAATGTGAAAAATCGTCAAACATTTTCGTTTTCTTATTTAATTTTTGCCCCGGTGTGAAAAGGCCTTGGAGAGATGAAACATCACACCCCTGAACAACCTGTTTTCACTCCCTGTGAAGTCATCACATATGAATGCTTAGTCAAGAGCCCTTGGCATCCCTTTTGAATGCCCTGGGAAGCCCTTTAGCATAAGTTTTCAACGCTATCAACATTATATGTCAGGTGAAGTAGTATAAAGAGCGTCGAAGTCCATGCTGGCTTATAGAGACGCAACACATTGTACAAATAATGGTACCCTTCCATTTAATTAAGTTTATGTTTCCTTAAGTTTAAGAGGCGACAGCACCAGAATGTACTGGGTGTCTGTGCACATGTGCTAAAAATAGAAAAAATATTTTACTATATAGTATATATGATATTGAATTATGACTTTACTGAAATTCTGATCTGCGTCTTGTCATTAGCAACATGTAGCCTTGTCTGTCAATACGTTCTGTATGTTTACATGCATATTATTGTCCCTGCTATGTCTTCTCCTTGATAATAAATAAAATATAAATAAATTAATAATAATATTAGGGATATGATATGAACATAAGGAAGAAACTGCTGTTCATATCTTTTATCCAGGTTGCCGATCATCTGTGTCACAGTCTCATTTCTGAACTAAGTGCTGGTATTATCAGTAGCAGACATTTGTGGAATTCCTGACCATGCTCTATGATCCAATATTTTTTAAAATTGTTTTTAGATTATATAGCATACAACATAACATCTAGCCTATGTATGTGATAAGTTGTGATTTAGCAGCTAAAAGAATAATATTGTAACAGTCAAAGGTGGCTGTGGCTCAGGGGGTAGAGCGGTTTTCCATTAATAAGAAGGTTGGTGTTTCAATCCCTGGCTCCCCCAGTCTGCATGTCAAAGTATCTATGGGCAACATACTGAAGCCCAGATTGCTGATGGCAGAGCCCCTTAGCCTCAGCCATTAGTATGTAATGCGTAAAAGTGCTTTGAGTGGTCGGAAAGGTGCTACACGAGTACAGACCATTTACCATTTCATCGAAAATTACCAGCAGCTTCCTGTGTTGTTCCTGAGTATAATCTTGCTCTGAGTGCTTGTCATAATAAAATAATGTATGTGGCGAACGGATAATCATGTTTGTCTTCTCAAACTTTGTGTGTGCGCAGTGCCAATTAGAGCTTTCATTTTTGGAAACTGTTCCCACGAGATACATTCATTTTGTTTGTTACTCATTATAAAAGTGGAATTCCTGTCTCAGGCAGACACTGCTAAATTTGCAGTGTGATTTTAATGTAAGAGTCCTCTCTCTGTGTGCACACAAAAAAGAAACTTGTATCCACAATTATGTTGAACCTACAACCTACCCTTTTATTAAACACCTACAACAGGACTTCATTAAAATGAATAAAGCAACTTTGATATGTTTTGCAGCTGAATAGCTCTGCATTTGGAAAATATAACTTGCCTAATAAAGTATCTTTGACTGAATGGTTTCCTACAATATTAAATAGTGTTTTATCAGCACACAAGTGGGCGTTTTGACAGATTTGACACTGCCGGGGCAAACATCTGCCTTCGTAGCCGGTACCTAGGTTAAAAATGACTGGATTTGCCTGGATCACGAGTCTGTAGATCAGCTCATGACATCCTAATGTTCACTTTAATCATAGAGTGTATCCTTTTTATCATCCTTATTAACTACATGATTTGAGATGACTTACTCACTACATGACAGGAGATGACACATGCACACATATGCACAATATCCCATTCATGGTATGTTTCATACAGTATGTGGGATATACTGTTTGCAAGGTTATGTAGTTGTAATTAATTAAAATCCCGTCATCCAAGTCTCTGATTCGGATGCAGCGGTGTGAGAAATTAATTGAAATCAACTGTGTGGATCACAAAATAAGTGCAAGTGTTAGAATGACTTCTAACGCCAAAGTCTGCCTGCAGAATCCTCTCGATGTCAGGTGTGCAAAGCAGTGTGAACATTTGCTTTATCTAGCCATGTAATGTACACATAGGCATCGCTGGGACGCACCTTTGAAAATAGATTATGTGTCTGAAATTAATTACAAAAAATTTGTGGCCACCCGACCCTCACTAACCTGGGTTAAAGTCCAGCTTGCCTAGAGTGCCTAAAAATGGCTGTGTCCATGCCATCTTATATAATGCATCCTAAATAAACACCATTGTAACCTCACATCTATGAAATGTAGTGGGGAAAAAATGAAATAAGTTTCTTCTTATATCTTACACCTGCAGACAGTATTTCCACAACAAAATTCATGCACTTAACCATTATAAGGAAGGACACAATATGATTTATGACTTGTTAACAAAGGTGACTAATTCCACATCAAGCACCACACACTGATCTCAGACACATTTTATTTTTAGAGTGTGTCACAGTCTTACAGCAGATCACAAGACAGCACAGAGGCAGCAGCTCTATAACCTGTGGTGCTCACATTTAGCACAAACACGGCTTTGTCCTTCACATCACCATCTACAGAAATGAGCACATACTGTGTTCAAATGTTCTTTCTCTATTCATTGCAATGCTTTCATTTCCATATGTTCATTTTGAAAGCTTTAATTACTGTTCTTCGAGCCTGGTAGCTCTTTTCCAGGAAAATTATACTGGTGCACAGATGGTCCATACATTTTACAGTGTGTGTTTGTTTGGAATACACAGGGTCAAGTAACCTTTACATTATTGGAAGCCATAAGCAGGTTTTTTCTTGAAATCTTTCTTTTTTTTCCTCGAAGAGAATGAAATGATAAATAATAGCTGCTCTTTTGTTTACCACATCGTAGGAAACAGACACTGACAGACGCCGATAGGCTGTTTACCGCACATACAGGCATCTTCTCTTTCTCCGTCCTGGCACAGGACAATAAAATAATGTCTAACAACAGCCTATGTGGAAGCGAAGAGGCGACGGATCACCTGTTTTCTGCAGCACACTGACGACCAGTGGCGGCACCCCGGCCCACATCAAGCTGTTTATCCAAGAGGCAAAACCTGTTGTTGTATGGAAACAGGCTTTGTGCTGGACCTATGAGACCTGCACCGTGCTTATGGGAGGCGTGCTCTTCTGACATGTGGCCTCATTATTAGTGTTTATTATAACTAGCTCATAAATTACCTCACCGCTACTGGTTTGTTAATCAGGAAGAGTCAAGGCACAACGGGAATAACAAACGCTGTAAGTGGACCAAAAGGAAGTGGACAAAATTGAAGAATTATATTTAAAAATACTTACAATTCAGATTTAATGACGAAGCTTGGTTTTTGTAAAGACTTATAGGTTTTTATAGGACCAGATTTTCTACTGGTACCATTAAGGCCCCATCTACACTACTACGTTCTGTTAGAGGAACAGCTGCAGGCGGCAGACCGCACACTTCCAACCCCTCAGCAAGGTAAACAACAAACAATTAACAACTTTACTGTGTCCTGCTGTGCAGCACAAAATCAGATCACTGTGGCAATTATTATTGACTGACTTGAAGCATTGGACAAACAGAAATGTTGACCAGATGAAGGAGCTATAGATCAAAATGCAAAGGATAACCAAAATTAATACGATGCATCCTGACAGGGACATGGACGTCTGTGCCTAATTATTTGACAATTCATGTGATAACTGTCGAGACATTTCTCTCAAAAGCACAGATGTAAACCTCAGCGGCACTGGAGGAAAAATCACCAAGGTTATTAGAACTGAATATCTGTACAAGAACTGATTGCGCCAATTCATCTAGTAGATGTTGAGATATTTCACAGAATACAGCTGGTGTCGCTAGAGAAAAGGTCAGGAAATAAATGATCAGAGTCATTAGGATTAATCATCAGGGCACAGTGTTTTAGATGTTTTTATAAAATGTCAGGGAAATCCATCCGATAGTTGTTGAGATGTTTCTGTCTGGGCCACAGTGACAGATCCATCAAAACAGTTTCATCTCTAGCGCCTCACAGCTTGTGTGACTAAAAAAACTCAACTGTCAAATGGAATTTGGAGCCTTAAGCTTGAAGGGTCTTTCAGATGTCATGCATATGCTACTGTGTGAAGTCTTATTTCTGTCTGTTTAACCAACAGCCCTGTTTTAGAATAACATCCAAAACAGCTCAAGGCTTGTAGACGGACCTTGTGCCAACATCTAGTTTTAAACCCTTTATTATTTTACTTTGTATTGTGCTCACCTGTAGCATATTGCTAAAATATATGTGTTTAAAGGATAAGTCCAATGATTTTCTATATTTTTCTTACTCTCAACAAATCTCACGAAAAGACACAGATCAACAAAGTATTACATGTATATCCAAAGCCTCAGCTCCATTGTTGTGCAAATGCTATTAAAAATACATCAGTGAGCCACACTGTTGCATTGGGTGACCCGTTCATCACCATGAACACACACAGTTTAGTTTATTTTGACTCAATACATTGTCCTGCTATTCACTGGCGGGGATGGAAAGAGTACTTGAATATTATACTCAAAAGTACTGTTACTAAAGGCATATAACTCAAGTTAATGTGAAAGTACTTGTAGAATAAGAAAAACACAAATGCTACAAAATAAAAAGAATATCAAGGTATATACTTGTGGAACAAAAGCAGACCAACAATAAATTCCAGATGGCCACTTTGCAAACTGTGCATATTATAGATTATCAATTACAGCCTGCAGGGAATTACAGAGGACAAAACTCAGACAATTAAACAACAATGGCCAACAATAAATAAAGCCTATGGACACACACAGCAGGCGCAACAAGCAATATTAAGCCCGATAAGGTTAACAGCATTGCACTTTTTATAGAAGCAACGGTGGACACACTTTGAAGTAACAGAGAGACTGCAGTTTTTTGCTCTCTTTAATTTGGTGGTGGGCAAATGCAAATTCCAAGGCCAATTTGATGCCACAAAATAATACCATAACAATAATACATTATACATATTTTGCTATTGGGAGACTAATCCTATGTTAAAAAACATAATTTGCCTTGTTATGTTGAAAAATGAAAGAAAAAAGGGGTTGATGAATATCCTTTCAGTCTACAAAGTGGACAAACCTGACATATACAACTACCTTAACTACCTTAGTGAATCTCGGGTAATGTATTTCTGATATCTGTGACTTTTTCTGTCATTAAGTCAATTCATTTTACTGTTTTGGTAGTCTGTCCAATCTGCTGTTGCTGTTAACTAATTACATCGGTGTGGCGAAGGAGAACTGCTGTCTCTACTTTCATAGCTGTTAGGAGTGTGCTTTTGTGTTGTTTTTCCTGTTTAAGTCTGATTCGGGGTTCTGTGTTTCTTCTGCCCTGCCTTCTTTATTCTCATGTTCAGTTTAGTTCATTTTACCAGGGGCCTGTAACATGAAGCAGGATTTGAGATTATCCAGGTAACTTCGGGGTTAACCCTGGGTTTTCAGTACCACGAAGGTGGTTCACTACTTAGCGGGGTAGATCTCCATGGTAACTTATGCTGAACGGCTAACCTGCTCCGGAGCAGGATATGTTCCAGATAAGAGATCAAGTCTATGAAAACGCTGCCTACTGACCAATCCGCTATCTTGGAAAATGACATCACCATCTGTAGAAAATTCCACAGACTGTTTTATAGGCTGCTTTTATGCTTGCTGCGGTGGTACGGAGAAGACTAAAGCGATACCCTACAGAGACTGATTAAAAGCCTTTGGCTGTTGTAGCCTACATGTTTTTACATGTGCCTACTTACTGCTTTGAAATGTGTTTAATAATTTTTATTTGCTCCCCGTCCGTTTCACACAGCCTGTTGCAGCCGTTAAAATAAATGAGTTTTATTTTTCTTATGTGAGGCTGAATATTATGAGCAGTTTGATAGGGATATTGAAATACTAAATTTTAATGAGTGTAAGCTATCTAGCCTATTTTAGGTTACTATAGCCTACTACAGAGACTGTAGTCATTTTGCGATGTGGGCGCAGAGGGTGAGTTTTCAGTAGCTAAAATGTTGAGATTTAGTCTTTCAGCCACTATTTGAGCCCATGTTATGGCATAAACGGATTCATGATTCGTTTCATTGCTTTATGAAGATAATTTAAAACAATGTTTGGAACACTTTTGAGTATGTTGAATAAATTAATCACATTTTTGAAGTGACGAGAAGTGAAAACGCCAACACACAGCCGAGCTGAAAGAATAAGGCATATATTTACATATATAGCTCATGAGAACACATCAAAACTGCATTATTTTAGACTGTGCCTGTTCATTTAGGCATTCACACTGTCTGCGATTTTCTGTCTCCCTGCATGTGTCAGATTCAGGCGCTGACAGTGGACTTGTTCATGTCTGTGATTGGTCATCTGCTGCTAACACCGCCTCTTCTATGTAAACCCTGGGCTTACCGAGTTGATGACCAGCTTCGTGGTGCCGCTTATCCCGATCGCGATTAATTAGGGTTAGTTAAGCCAGATAACGAAAACATATCCTGCGTATGTTAAACTCGCTTCGTGGTGCAGGTCCCAGTTCTGTCTCTTTTCCTGTTTTCTTATCTTAGTTCTTGGTCTTGCGTTTTAGTCCTGTGCCTAAGTGTATGTTTAAGTGTTAACTTCTGTGTTTTTATTATTTTGGTCTTGTCTGCTTTGTGTTCCGTTTCATATTAGGCTGTAGTTTATTTGTGTTATTTAGTTTTCTGCTAAATGTTGGTAAGTGTTCTCTGTCTGGAGATTGTTTATTTGACAGTGTTGAGTCTTGCTTGCTTGTTTTCTGTTATGTTTAGTTTGTCTTTTAGTGTTCAGTCTGCTTGTTTCACGTCCTGTTTAGTTTTCATCTACTGAACACTCAGTTTGTGTTTATGCATTTTGGTGTGGTCCTTTCTGTTCCTCTTAACTGGTTTCACCTTGGTTCCGCCCTGCTCGTTACCTGGCGCCTAAATGTTTACTTGTTCTGTTCAGTCTCTGTTATGTCCGTGTCGTATGTTGAGTTTTCCTGCCTGTTCTGTTCCCTGTTCATTGTTTCCTTGTTTCTTTTTGGATTACCCTGCCTGCTTTGGATTGTACATTGTTCTCTGTTTCTGAATTACCCTGTGGATGATGTTTTAGTTTGGAGTTTCCTTTGTTTGGACTATTGCCGCTGTGCTCTCAGCGTAAGCCGGTTCTGTTTATCTTATAAATCCTTGGTTTGAACTGTATTCACCTTGCCTTTGTCTGCATTTGGGTCCACACCTCACACCTGATTAAATCCGATTTAAGTTCCCGGATCTCTTTTCAAGGAACTAAGAGGTTCCCATCAGCCCATTGTTGTGTGCGTTTCCACCGTGGTCTAAAGGTCTGCAAAGACTAGGCAAATTACCAACTGTACAGTACGCTGTACAAAGCGATCCACAGGTAGCATTATTTGTAACCACTGTTCATGAGTAAAATGAATAAATGAACATCAGATTTGACTGAAATATAATGAAAAACTGTAGGCTATGCTTGAGCAATTAAAACAGCTGTTTTGTGTGGGAGTATAATGAAGAGACCATAGAACCACATAAAGTTTGTAACAAATTTAATAATTAAATATTTAATAATTACACCTTCTCAAATTCTTAATTACAGGTGCACAAATCCTATTCTACCAATAACAAACAATGATATGCATACACTTACATTTTAGCTACAGCAGTGTTGCAGCAGTGACTATGGTGCCAAATACTTCCACACGCTCGTATAAAAAGATGGGAAAAACTGATCTGTATCTACAGAACCCTTTTGGCCAGTCAAAGGCCGCCCCCGCCATAAGAATGAACCTTCTTTCCAAGCAGGTAGTATATGAGTGTTTCCAGGGCCCGTTTATGGCTAGGTACTCTCTCTACTGTGTCATAGTTCTTTCTCGTGGCATCAACTTCTGACTTGAAGACCTCATCTGCTTCTTGGTCAATGGTTTTGGCCAGCTCATAATTTTGCTTCATGCCCAATGGTGTACCCCAAGTAGTTTATTTCACTGAAGGCCAGAATAAATTTCCCGTGAAGGCTGATTGTCAGAGGGACTCCAGAACCTTCTGCATGCAAGGTAAGTGGCTTTCCCAGTCTGCATTATGAATCACAACATAACCTAAATAAGCAAATGCATGTTCTTAATGGGGTACCTAATCCATCAAGTACTGGAAGATGGTGGAGGCACCCAACAGACTTAAAGACATCACCCATTACTGCCAAAGGCCTCCAGGAGTGGCAAAGGCAATCTTCTCCTTTGATCCTACAGACAAGGGAATCCGCTGGCAACAAAACTAAGTGCACCCCTAAGTGAAAATGTCCAAATTGGGTCCAATATGGGACTTGTTAGTGTTACAAGGTCTCAGGCGTGAATGGGGAGCATGTGTGTTAAATTCGGTGTTACTGCTCTCACACTGCCTCATACAGTTCACTGGAAGTTCAACATGGCACCTCATGGCAAAAAGATCTGAAAAAAAGAATGGGTGCTCTATGATGGCCTAGGCTACAAGAAGATTGCCAAGACCCTGAAACTGAGCGAAGACCATACAGGGGTTCAACAGGACTGGTGAGTGCACGTGCTCAGCGTCATTTCCAGACGTTATCTTTGGGAAATAGACGTATGAGTGCTGCCAGCATTGCTGCAGAGGGTGAAGATATGGGGGGTCAGCCTGTCAGTGCTCACATCATACGTGGCACACTGCATCAAATCGGTCTGCATGGCTGTCGTCCCAGAAGGAAGCCTCTTCTAAAGATGATGCACAAGAAAGGCTGCAAACAGTTTGCTGTAGACAAGAAGACTATAAGGACATAGATTACTGGAACCATGTCCTGTGGTCTGATGAGACTAAGATAAGCTTATTTGGTTCAGATGGTGTCAAGCGTGTGTGGCGGCAACCAGGTGAGGAGTTAGGGCTGCAGCTAGCGATGTTTGTAGTATTCGAAGCTGTGCTGTTTTAGAAGGACCTTTGCTTGGCGTTGGCGGCGCCAAGCAAAAGTTAAACGGGAAATAAGCGATCCTGCACACGAAACAGCTGTTGTTTGTTATTATAAAGATGGCGATTATAAAGACAAAGAATATGTGTGAATGGATTAGCACACGCAGGTAGCAGGGATTGTCCGAGCTACAGAGAGAGCTGGAGGTGAGTTAAAAGGTGCAGCTCCCCGACACCCAGTTAACTCATGGCTGTGAGGTTACAACTCACGGCCCAAAAAGGAGAACAACAAATTGTGCACATTTGAGCTGAGGACTGCAGCTTACTTTGACCTTTAACTCTACAATCAATCATAATTTCAGTTAAATGTTGAAGTTGCTGTTATCTTGTCTGTGGTCCGCTGGCAGAACACCGGCTACTTTCTGGTGAGGTGCCGTCGTGCTGTTGCCGAGGCGACATAAGTTTTGTTTTACGGTGGACGTAAAACAAAACTTTAGCTTGAAATAATCCCATAATCCCATACTTTGGACACTTTCGTCTTTGTCCCTCGCTATTTTGTCTCTCTTCCTCTACAAACAGCACCATCATAATCACATCGTGTTCACAGCATAAGCGCGATGTGCGACAGACGACAGTAATAAATGTCCCTGCGAAACACTGTGCTGTATAGCCTCGATGTCTTGAGACTCTTCTGAGACTGTTTTGAAGCAGGTGAAGCAAATATGTTGGCAGTAGTATAACAGCGTGAAACTTGACACTTCCTGTTGCCAGCGGGAGACGCTATGACATTGTTGGCATATGGATGTGTTCAGGACAGGAGTCTTATTAAAAGTGTAAAATTTTGTACAGATCTAAGCATGTCAGTTTTACAACATGGCCTCATCAATGTGTTAAGAGTTTCCTGGGACAGTTTTTAAGTTCATAATTCCAAACTGCTCGGAGTAGTAGCGCATTACAGCAAAAAATGTGTCATTTCCTGTTGCCAAGTGGGTAGCGCTATGACTCTGAGTGAATATTGGCACATGGATGTGTTCAGGGCAGGACTCTTACAATGCATTCAAAATTTGGGGTAAGTTACAATAACTTCCTGTTTTATGGCGAATCATCGATTTTGAACACCACGCCACCGGCACACCTTTCCACAAAAACTCACCATTTGCAAAACTTTTAATCATCAATGGGTTTAGACTGTACAGCGCAAATCTGAAGTCGGTAGGACTAAATCCCTAGGAGTAGTTCGTTAAAGTACAAAGTGTGTAAATCGCCAAAAATGACCATTAAATCGAAAATGGCCGACTTTGGGTTTAGGCAATGGCTCTAAGAGGCTTTTTTGTGCATCTGGACATGATACTTAGTCCGAGGGCTGCTCTGTAGTGGAGTGCTAGAGAGTCATTTTGCCACGCTCAAGCATGGAACCCATATTAAATAAATACAATTTTTCGCTAATCCTGAATTTTGTGCAAAGTTCGGTGAGTTTTCGAGGATGTTTAGGCCCCCAAAATTTAGGTTACTTTGCTTTTGCTTTGCTTTACTTTTAAAAATCCCTTCAGTTTCAATAGCGACCTTGCACAGTTCATGCTCGGGCCCTAATAATAAAAATTTCAATAGGGTTCTCGCATGTCTCATGCTCGAGCCCTAAAAATCCTGTCAATTTCAATAGGGACCTCGCACAGTTTGTGCTGGGGCCCTAAATATTCTGAAAAATGTGAGGGGTGTACTCACTTTTGTGAGATACTGCAGGTTAATGCCCTCAGATCTTGAACACAGCTGCTGCTTCTGTTCCTGTGGTTTAACTCTTAGTTACGTGTTTTGAGTGTGTAGGTCAAGTGAAATACAGTCTATTGAAGGCTTTATCCAGGCCTGTCAATCATGGCATTGACCAATCTTGCTTCAAGAGGTTGACTGTAAACCGGAGGCCCCTCCTTATTATTGGCATTCTATATTGTTCTTAAATGATCTAAAAGGATTTCTCATCATCCATTTTGCAATACCATATTGGTAAGGTCATGTGTGCTTTGTAAGTGCCGCCTCTATTCAAACACAGTGTTGACTGATCTTGTAGTAAGTGCTGCGTGTATCTTACAGAGCTCTCGCCCACGGAGTGAATAGAATGCAACAAGCTCTGCTGGTGAGATGATGCCAACCTTTGCTCACAACACACCATCCAACTAAGTAGACACTTAGTTGGATCGAAAAAGAACAAAGGATCGACCAGACATTTTCAGCCCCTGATTATACTGTTACATAGCGCCATGTTTTAAATGACTTAGAAGCAAGATTGGTCAATGCCATGATTGACAGGCCTGTACATAACATAGTTCCTGCATGTTAATTCCCTTTGAAACGGGAAATAATTGTTTTTACATTGCTGTTTGCTTACTGGTTAAACAAAACAATCACTCTTTTAACCATGGTCATTGTCATAATCTGAACAAAGTATCTTTAGTTGCCCAAACTTTATTATGTAAAATCCTCATGTAAATCATATTACCAGTTATACTGGTTGTACAATGACTTTGTTGATGATTAAAAATAAGGCCTTTTGTCCTTCAAAATTAATTTCATGGGATGCATGTTAAGTACATGAAATATTTAACCAACCTGCTGTGGAACAGGAAGAATGCAGCTGGGGAAATCCAGCCCATTGTGAGACAATATGACCTCCACAACCTCTGTTCCCTCTGTTCTATCACTCTGCATTTAATATTAGACATTAAAAATACTGGGCTGAGCTGGCTGAGAAAGGTCCTTTGAGACAGAGAATTGTCTGTTCTTTTCTTTTCCTCCCCGTGAGGCACGATACCACATAACCTTCTCAGCTACAGTGTCATCCCAGCTCATCTCATCTACAGGATGCCCAGGCTGTAACTTTTGCTGTATTTAAAACTAATCCATGTTTCAGTATCTGAAATCCTCTATCTAGCATTTGGTTAAGCCTCAAATTAAATATAGGAGGGGCATCACTGGAGTCCTTACACATGGGGATTTGTATAATACTCTGATATAAGTTTTGGAAGGAAGGAAGAAATTGGTGTTCCTATGCAGAATTACAAAATTAAGCGGTGTGTGCAAATCAAAAATCGTATCAGGTCAGAGGTTCTTGGACGAAAGCCTCCTCAAGAGTTCAATTTTGAAAACAATATATTGTCCAGATTGTTATATCTCAGTCAGACCCTTCCAATAAAGGTTACCCGAATTTAATGAATGGGACAAAACGTTATCAAGGGATGCAAGGTAAACCTCTTAGGGTTTGTCTCAAGACTTTGCAATCAGCCAAGGCAAGGGGGATGGGACCTGCCTTCTCTTAGAGATTATTATGTTGTAGCACAAATGAGAACTATGATGGTGTGTAACCCATCATATGATGCTCAATGTAAAAACATTTGGAGAGGAAACACATCCCATTCCCATACAGGCAATCTTAGCTGACAATAACCTACATAGTTATTTAAATACTATTGATAACACATGGGTGAAAGGGACCCTTAAAATGTGTAAAACTAATATAAAAAAACTATAAACTAAAGAAAGATACTGTAATTTATAAATGTAGTGCATATGCCTCAGATTTCACACCTAATAAAGTGGATACTAGATTGGACAGCGAAAGCGATAACAGTTCTTTGCATCGTAATAAAGGAAGCAACACTGCTCAGTTTCAACATGCTTAAAGAAAAATTGTTATTAGAAAAAGGAGACTTTTATCGCTATCTGCAGATATGGCATTACTTTAATATGAAGGTGAAAAATGTATCAGAGGCAAAAAAAAGCATTAAATTCAGATAATGGTGGTAGAATCATTCCATGCAAATGTAAAGGGTATGTTAAATCTATATCTGAAGAAGAATGAAGAACAATATGGAGGTATTATTGGACGTGTGCCAGTTCACAGAAATGGAGGGCATTTGGCTGTAGAAGGTTGATAACGTATTTTATTACCCCCTCACAGAAATCACACTTTGATAGTAATAATTTGGAACACTTTGCTTTAAGATGGGAAAACTGGGATAACTATGTGATACCCCATAGGTGGGATTTTATTTTTGCAAATCAATGACTAAGGTGTAAAGATTGTAAATGGTTTATTATAATTATTTTTTAATGTTTTTTTTCTTATGTATCTTACATAACTATATGATGGACATTAATATGTCATGTGCATACGCAGTGTCAGAGATGCAGTCTGTGGAAATGTGTGTTAGATACTGACTGTCAATAAAAAAGTAAATACTGCAGTATTTCAAGGTTTCTTGGCCTGGGTAATGAAACCTCTTACTATTATTCGTTGTTTATGTATAGCAGCAGTCCATAAATGTGCTTAATGTCCCATTTACACACTGCTGAGAGTAATTTAAAAAAGCTTCCAAGGGATTTTTAAGATTTTAATAGTTTTTATGAGATTCTTTAAATGCTGGATGGATCCCTGACTTAAAGATAATACAGGCTGTAAGGGGTGTGAAACATCTGCTGGGACTCCTTTATGACTCCAATGCATGAATATCCTTAATTTATTAGGTGATTTGCAGGTCAAAAGTCATTTTCACATTTTAGGTAAATCTGGGCTAAATTTAGTTGAAGTTTAGGCTTTTTAGATTTCTAGGTTACATCTTAAGGCCTCAGTATGTTTCTAACAAACTTGTCTAAAGGCAAAGTGAACATTAGAGCTCGACCAATATGGGACTACTAAGGTCGATAAGGATTTTGATATTTCTCCAATGAACAGGCCCAGTGTTGTACTTGGCCGAATTTATTTGAGTAAAGGTAAAACTGAAATAAACACTAGTAACACAGGTAAATATTACAAAACTGTAGTTGAAATAATGACGCTAACAATATTCAAGTATGCTAGCTTGTTACTTCTGGTAAGTACGTCATCAATGCGCTAAATAATAGCATGACTGACTAACTAACTAAACTTTACATTATTCCACGGGTTCTTAAATGAATAATAAATACTGACTGGCAATGCCGCACTCAGACAGCAGAATAAGTTGTTGGTTAATAGGACGGTCAGGCTCCAACATGTGCTCGCCAGTATACACTCAAAATGGCTGCCCTCATGTTAAATAAGAACTTCAAAATAAAATGATCAGCTCAAAATAAAGGTCTCCAGATGTTTTAGTCTGTTACATTACATTATTTCCCCCCCCTTTTAACATATAACATAAACAAAATTATCCCTAGCATCACTTATATGTAGTTATAAATCCTCACCAAATAACATTACAGTTTAAAAATAAAACTTATTTATTGTTATGTAGAGTACTTAAAGTACAGCTGATTATGTCAGCTCATTGCTGTGTGTTGCGTGGAGTTCCAGTGTGTTGCCAACAGAGGATTTCCAGAGCGCCCTCTGGTGGACAAACTATAACAACACTCATAATATTACTCACGGATCCATTTGTTTTTTTGTCATTTGTCAACTGTTATAAACACAGATCCCTATTGATTTGCAATTAGCTCATAATGGCGGATAATATCGACTTCTAGTCAGCCTGTAGTGAACAGGACACAGCAAACTGAGAAGAGTTACATTATTGGTGTTAGTGAAATTTGAGTAAATGAAGAGTTAATTCTACTCAGATAGAGTCAAATCCATTATATTTGACTCTCAGTTGATAATTGTATAAATATTAACTCTGAACTGAAGAGCCCTGTTCTATCTAGGCCCTAGCCCGGCCCTGGCCCGAGACTTTCAGGTCCGAGCCAGGCCCGTGTCCGACAGCTTATCAGAATTCTCAGCATGCTCATATTAGTGTTAGTGGTACCAACACTAAAAGAGTTACAGTAACACTCTGTGGTGTGGACCCATATAGACACTATAAAAGTGTTAAAATCAACTCTAACAGTGGTAATTTGGGTATGCTAATTTTACTGTGTACCCTTTCTGAATAGGCGCACTCAAATGAAGGGTGAAAAGCCTGCTGGTACCATGATGCTTCACCAACTCTCTCCAAGAACTCTGTCTTTTTGCGTGTCTTTGTACTATTGTTGTTTAATCAACCCATTGTCCTAGATATTACATTTAGGACGCAGGTACATATTAGTTTGCACTAATGGGGTGGCGCACTGGTTAGTACTTCTGCCTCCCAGCAAGAAGATTGTGGGTTCAAACCCCAGATGCTCCGGCCTTTCTGTGTGGAGTTTGCATGTTCTCCCCATGTCTGCGTGGGTTCTCTTCAGGTGCTCCGGCTTCCTCCCACCGTCCAAAGACACAAGATTGTCTTTAGGTGTGAATGTGGGTAACATATTATATTAATATTGTAGCATTTCTGCTCCAGGTATCTTCAACAAATTGTCCATACTGAACATATTTTCAAAATGTTAAGTGACAACGTATTTCATTTGTTTTCCTTACAGTATCCACTCACATTAACTATATGTATGATTAACATTTTTATGGGTGTGTGTGTGATAAAATAAAAAGTCAGCACAGACTTGAAGCATGACCAGGCCCAATTCTATCAGGAATCAAAATTATGCATTCCACACTCAGTTTAATAGTTGTCACCCTAAATTGCGCTTTGAATAATAAATATAATCAACAACAAGAATAATATTGCAATTAAAAAGAATTACTTAATTAAGTAATTAAATAACATACAGTTGGTGCATTAGTTGTATGTGCATCACGGCCATATTAGCCCTACATCTTGGCAATCCTCTGGAAACTGGAGTTTGAGGGTACAGGTGCCCTTCTGACTCATAATACACATTGTGCTACTGTTAACAGCTTTTTCCAGGTTAGTGGGGATACATAGCCTCTCTAAACCAACATGAAATATAATGTGGTAATGTTCCCTCAGAGCATAATGTTGCTTTGTTGTCACAGTTGTGTTTTTCGATTATATTAACAATGAGTAAACCAGATCACCGGCACAAACAGCGATTTACTTGTATGTGCTGGTTGGCTAAGCATGGTTAGCTTGCAAATAAGCTCACTGACAGAAACATTCTTGATAATATTTTTGCACAATGTAGTAGAGCATATGAACCGGCCTAGTCATATTTTCTTTGTAAATACAGTGAGTGATCAAGTTGCTTCCGTTTAGGCTTGTGAAGCTAAGGTTTTTATGTTATCCTAACCCTCTTCAGAGGCCGAAAAAAGTTCATGCCCCACCCACCACACATAAACAAACTTAATGCTTATCAGTAATCAACAACACTGGAGGAGCAACAAATAAAAATGGAGCTCAGTTGAATTTGATTGACGCAAAAGAATTTTTTCAGGTCAGCACGATCCTATCAGCAAACTCTGGATTTTAATTCCCAACATAAATGGTTCATTCAGCTTTGTTCCACTCCATATTTCTCAGATTTCTTAGTTTACTAAATGCCTCATTCAGACTATACGACTTTCAGCGTCGGCAGATCGCCGAGCTGCTCACACTACACAACTTGCCGTCTTATGACGGCATCTTGAAGTCATTGTGGTGTTCACACTACGTGAATGATCAATGACGGGGGGTCATACACTACACGAGCTGACAGCGGCTATGTCAAAAGTGCTTTGCAGTGAAAAGTAGTTTCCTGCTCTGCCAGCTGCCTGCTCTCATTGGCTGGATGTGGATGTCGGCCGACTTCTCCAGATATTTGGCATGCTAGATATCTGGCAGACGTCGGAGATGTGTCAGAAATGTGTCGGGGAGCCATTTCGATGTGTTAGTGTGTAGTTCACACATAACCGGCAACCGCCGATCGAACGATCACAGCCTGACGGTCGCCGACTTCTCCGACCGACAAATCGGGCTAAAAATGGTGGCATGTGAACTAGGCTTTACAGCAAAATTATGTTGAGACTAAGGACGGGTGATTCAGTAGAAACAGCAGCAAAGTTCTGTCTGACTGGTGTATTGTTAGGTCCTGAGCGCGACACAGGATGCATGTACTTATGTACGTGTCAAAAAATTTAACCAAACCCCCCAAGATTTTCTTAAAATTAACGTAGGGCTGGGCAATAAAACAATAATGATAATTATTTCAATATAATTTCTCTCAATAACAATATAATAAATGTTCATTAAATGTTAATTCATCACAAACAAATTAGCACTTTTGCTATTAGAATATTTATTTTGCTGAGGAAAAGGTACTAAATTTTTTCTCATGCATATTTGTTGAAAAAGATTTTATCATGATGGTTTTGAATGTTCTGCCTCAAAGTGATCCACTGTTTGGCAAGGGTTTGGGATGCTGACTTTAAAGAAAGGTTTAACACCACAATTAACCATTTGGTTTCTTCAGGCTTTCACTCAAGAGCCAAAATCAGCCTATTTATCCTGATTTTAAATATATTCTACCTGTTAAGCGACTTTGAGCCTGGGAAAAGCGCTATACAAATTCAATTTATTATTATTATTATTATAATAATCGATATATATATATATCATGGTAACATTTTTGGCCGTACCGCCCAGCCATAACTTAACCAATCTTTTCCATGAGCAGTACTCAACATGAGAGTCCTGGTCTCTATAGTCAAAGTCCTATGCTTTGTACACTCATCATTCATTCAGATCACCTCGCTTCTTCTCCCATGTGATACCAGGACAGACAGCTTCCTTTAATTGAAAAACTGTTGCCAGTAAACATTCCAGACAGCAAGCACACTTTGGCCATTGTTTCAACAGTATTTTCATGACTATATTTCAGTGAGAAGCAACAAGAACCTATGTGTTAACTTAACATCTAAAAATCTTTCACTTCCTTGCTGAATCCTGTCTTAACCTAAACATCTAGATGTCTTTTGTCGTGCAAACCAGTAAATCAGTGCTTACTTAGGGCTTATTCTTAAGTTGTGGTTCAACCCGGTTATCTGACTGGATGAAGCAATAATTTCTAATTGCCAGCGTGACCACCAAGGTGGCATTATTTATTTGTACTCTTCTTCGTGTGGAGAAAATTGACTGAGTGCGAATTTTCAGAGAGAAGTTAGTGTGTGTGTGTGTGTGTGTGTCTCAACACAGTCAGCTTCTACTTGGAGGGTATCATCTAGTGGCCATCAATGGAACTGCAGCCATGACAACCTGTTCAAAACAGATTGCACAGCAAGCTCTCTAAGAAATTTTGGACTAATTTAAGCAAAGCCAATATTTCCCCCCTACCAGCTACTTTTTCAATATTGCTATTCTACAAGACATTATTAGACAACCTAATATTTAAGCTGATCTAATCAACATTTTTATTGTATCAATGGATGAGGTACATAAAATAAAAAGTATTGCTTGGAGTGACAAACACACGGAGAATTATCACGTCTTTCTGTAGTTACCCGCAGAGCTACGAGTGGTTTCTACCTGCATCAGAATTGCCTGCAATCAGAATGTTTGTGCTTTTCGTGACGAGGGAGGCGCTCGCAATCAAAGAACCATTAGCCTGCTGGTGAGAAGCCCTTACTGTTGCTCTGCTCTGATTTTTCGGCAGGATGAATTACAAGGCGAGGCTGGCAGGGCTGACACACTACCTCCAAAGCCTCACAGCAAAGCTCCTTCACTGCTATTACAGGTTAGAGCGTGAAAGGTCAGATCACCTCACCTGTGAGAATGAGGGACTACATGCTGTGTTTCAGCTAAAAGGCGAAGATATCAGGTGACGTCTGTGACTGTTTCTGTGTTTACTAGGTGGGGGAGGAGGGGGGTGCATAAAGACACTGGCTAATTTAAGGAAAGCAACTATTTAATGAAAACAACTGATGGATGTTGTGTTATGTTAAGGTTCAAAAATGTTTAAAAAATCAGAATTGCTGCGCAACCAGCTCCATTTTTTTTAGATTAAACACAGTTTTACCAATTAGCAAGGGACAAATTATCATCTTTAAAGCTGCACTAATGAATCATTTTATATTAACAATGGGCCAAATTGCTATGTAATATAACTCATTACTCTCTCACGGTGACTCTACGGTTTCCGTCAGCTCCGTGGAGCTTCTGGGAACCGTAGAGCGACTAGCTGGTAAACACAGCAGCAGAGCATACTATATTTCTCAGGAGAGCAAACAGCTAAAAGTGGCTGACCAACATACCAATATAGTGTATGAAGACTCCAAATGAAGGCTTCTGTTGCTCTGTGTCTGCCAGATGCCTATTGTGACTGTTAGCTAACACATTTGCAATAACAACTTTATCTGGTCATACTGTCAGTTTTGCAGTTTGCTCTGCTGCCTTCAAGTTGCCAAAAAAAAAACAACTTTAAAAAGCAACGGAGCACCCCAGCAGATAGTCGGACTGTGTGTATAGAATCTGACATTAATGAAAGTCATCTGGAGAGTTTCTGAACTACTCAAAGATCCAAATTCCTTGGGAAAAAAATCTGGTTCTTAGATGGTGAAGCTGTTAATATGTAAGATTTACCATGCAAGTAGTTAAGAACAACCTCACCAGAAAAGCAGCAGGTGGTGGCCACATTTGACATAATCAATGTATTCAGTGGTCAGAGACCACACTGTGTCCAATTAGACCACTGCTGGCCTCGTTAAGTGCAGACAACCTCATGCAGCTTGCTGTGGAAACATCAACACTACTACCATTTTTATTAACACAAGTAAAATGGAGTTTTGAATGTTCATTAGACTGAGGGTACATACTGATACATTTTAATGCAAAGCTCCTGATAACTTAGGATTTGAGCCAAACTCTTCACTATGACCGTTTTCATGTAAAAAGAAAAAAGAAAAACAACAAGGAATATAATAATAATAATAATAATAATAATAATAATAATAATAATAAAGTAAAAATGACTACTTTTATTCAAACAAAAAGTAGGCTTGGGTATCAATATTTGTGCCTTTGCTTCTTTTATTTACCAAAATGTACCAAACTACTCAATGCATCAGTTCTACATAAAATAAACTCTGTTTGAACAGAATATAGCCTAGAGTAAAAAAAGCTTTCAGAATTCAGATATTGGATAAAAAAAAGTAAAGAAACCTACGAATCTGACTGAGCATATGACCTTCTCCTGCAAACCATCAATCCATCAATACTAAAGTGTTATTACGTAAGCTGCATCATAAAGGGGCCTTGGCAAATATACTTCGTCTTATATACTACTTCATTCACAGACATAAAATACATCTGCTGTATTGATAATTGATTTCTCATGAACAAAAATGCTAAATTCTCTAGTTCAAGTTCAGTGGGAGGTTGTGTATATGTTGAAATTAAATATCTCGGGCTGTTTATCACACAAAAAAAAAACTTCTGAAAACGTCACCTTGGTCTGGGAACTTGACCATACGACAAACTCATTACCAAGCAACTTCCTTGTATATGTAAACCTACTAGGCAATAAAGAGGATTCTGCTTCTGATACAACAAGAAAGTAATTGTTAGTTGCAGTCCTAAGTTATCAATTCCAACGATTCTACTTTGAACATGCTATTGTACAAACTGTATCACAGAGGTGCTTGCTTTTGTCAAGATTTAACCTCTTCACGTCAGCCAATATTAAAGACATGCAACAGCACTGGCCACTCAGAGACGCACATTCTGGTTTCTTCTAAGGATCAGCACTGACTAAATATTCAGTAAACAAGCATAATAGTATTTAAATTCAAACCTGATTTCCTTTTAGTTTAGAGAGGTTTGGAGAGTGATTTAAATAGTGTTTCAGATTTATTCTGCACCCAAGAGCTTCCTCTTTGTGTCGGTTCATTTTGTAAAAAGAGTTTAATGAAATTTTATGTAAAGAGGTAAAAAAACCAAAAAAAACAAAACACCTAAAGCATAGTTAACATTTTGTATGACCTTGTCCTTTGCAGATGCCTTCATCATTTCAAACGTTTAAGCTTTCAGAATCGGTCCCTCTGCTATTCCAACAACGTTCTCCTCTCAGAGTAAAACGCTTGAGTACATAAGAAAAACGAGGTAGCTTATTTCTAAACGTTATTATGCCTTTGTGGGTCGGTATGCCCACGGACACTCTGTCTGTCACCTAACACATTCAAGGGTCAAGGGCCTAGAGTTTGTCTGAGTGCTTTCTCTAGCATACACAAATGAGACAGGACTCCATAACTGTCGCGGGGTTTACCTCGTCCTTCAGGAGTCTGGTTGCCGCCTCGAGGATGTGACAGGCTGCGACCATGAATCAACTAACACCTTCTGACCGGGGTGCACCTGAGGGACAGCGGGGGACACACCGAGAATCCCTGGACCATCCAGATGCTGCCTCAAATGTGGACCTCCCTGCCTTAACACAACTATTTAATACCCGCATGCATTAGATTTATTTAAAGCCCTGCCATCAAATGACAGACGTGGATTTGCAAACACAGCCGTCATTTTTTAAGGACTGTGCAAACAAAAGCAGATGACCTAACAATTACCTCCCCAAACAGACGTAATGTTATCAACGTTTCCAGTTCAATAAACTGTGGCCCCGATACGCCTCATAAATGGAAAGAGCGTCACGCAAAACTCAATGGAATCCTTCAGCTATTTGATCCATCCATCTTCATTGGCGAGCAATAGTTAAAGTTGTTATAAAATAAGACGCAGTTTCTGAATCTATGGGAGCGAAATAATATTTCGGCACACACCAAACACACCCAGCAGCAATTATTTCAATAGCATTTTAACTTTAATAAATGATTCGCACTGGTTGCTACCGCCCTCCGCGGTGCATTTCAATAGGAAAAGATGGCAAGAAACTGCAGGCGAAGCTGAAATAAAGTTGGAATTTTCTAAATAACAAACGACCTATTGGGGATTCTTTATAGGCCGAATGAATGATCGGCTTGAAACACTTCAAATTCTTATTTGGTAATATTTTATCTGTTGTGTCACGCAGGTAATAACCAAAGAAACATTACATTTGTGTTTTTGAAATGGCGTCTGGCAGGACGTTCCCTGTGAAAACATCACGCATCAGCCCACCTGAGCTGCCGACAGCAGATACAAACACACTGTTGTCCAATTGTGAGGGGAAAAAACAGAATGCAAAATGACAAGCAAAAGCACACATTTATAATCACCCAATATCTAAATTACAGCTTTATCAAAAACAACTGCTCCATGCAGCAACTAATAAAGGCAGCGACCACAGCAGAGGACAGACAGCACACACATAATCCAGCAGACAAGCGCAGGAGCAACAGGCGACACAAGTCTCCTCACCTGCAGACACAGTCATCAGCTGTTGAAGTGAAAGCGTTCATATCACACGAAGCAGTTCAGACAGGCTGTGAGGGCAGCCTGTCTGCTGTAGTATCCGCTCACTGGTGTCGGCTGCGAGTCGCAGTGTGAATTCGCATCTTTACCTTTCAGTATAAACCACCGCACAGGAGTGAATGGGGAGAAAGGGAGGGGTTCTCTGTGTGAAGTCTCCCGGTAGAGAAGACAGCACCACTTCCTGTCTCAACTTTCAGTATAAAACCTCATCCAAGTTAGTGTTATTCTCATATGTAGGCTACATGTAGGCCCTATATATATATATATATTGCCTATATAATATAAAAGATGTACTTATTATGAAAGGAGAATTAACTGAAGACAAATACAGATGTATTTAGGTTTCGTTCTCTGGATGAAATTAAACTGGATCTGGGTCATGTTTGCCAAAATTCCAAATCTGAATTGTTTCAGCTCATCCCCGTATGCTGGGCTGGATTAACCTGCTCACCCTGGAGGCCCTGGAGTAAAAATAATGCTGAGCCCATATTGACCTTCCACCTCTGTGCATCTGTGCATTGTGTAGGCCTACTGCACTTAGCCTGTAGCCTCCAAGCCCATATTAGCCAACTACAAGTGCAGTGCATACAGCACAAGACTTCTAAATAAAAAATATCAGTGCTTTCGACAGTCATTAAAAATCTGTTTAGTCTTAGTCACAAAACCGACTTAGTTTAGGTTTAGGGCAACATCATGGTTTGGGTTAAACCGACTTCTTCGTAAAGGTTATGGAGCGTTCATGCTCATGGTTAAAAGAAACCAACCCTGGCTATTAGTTGGAAACAGGAATGTCCAAGTTTTCGTTGACCCGTCCATCCATCCTGACCTTCTCCCTATTCGGACTTTGTTGGTCTATAACAATGTCACCTGATTATGACTAACTCATAATTACTGTGGCTACTAGAGGGCTTTGTCCAATGACCACAAACATAATGTTGTTTTGAGGCACTTGCTGAAACGACTGAAGGTGTAATTTTCATTGGAAAGAAATTTTCATGGGACCCAAAAAACAATATTACCTAGGCCCAGGTTTTCCATATACCACTATATGAACTAAACCCACAGTGGTCTTTAGCTTTTTGAAGTGCATTCAACCACATCCCACTGCCTTCTTCTGAGCAAGTTCCATTAGCTGAAGAAGGCAATAGAAGACAGTTGAAAGCTCCAGAAAAGCAACTATGTGAATCACGAGTTTAGACTGTTTTATAAAAAAACTGTCTTAAAACAACATTTCAAGGTAAGTCAAGGTAAGGTTGGACTGGCTGAAACATGATTCAATTACAATGGTCGACCCACCTTAATTGATCCATGTCTATTTTGTATTTTTATTTTAATTCATCTTATTTTATTTATATTTATTTTCCTATTTTGAATGTATACAACAGTGGAGATACAGAGGAAATAGGAAACATCGACAGGAGACATGGGGAGAAAGAGGGCTATTAGATGCTAATAAGGTTCCCAGCTAGAATCACACCAGGGATGCTGCAGTTGTATGGTATGAGTTGCAAGTGCTAGGCCACAGGACTGCCCCCATATTTCCCCTTTCAATGCATTTGAACTTTATGTTTTTCTGCATTTCTTTACTTTATGCAAAACTTCCACTTCCAAGTATCTGTGGGATTTAAAGATGCTGTACAAACAAACTTGCCTTAACCAGAGACAGGGGTTACAAATTAGTCATTGCTCGAAACCTGTATGCACTGCATCTAATTTGTATAGTTTAAGAAGCAATGTCTCATGCATTTGTCCTTGTCAAATAAACAAGTAACTGTATAAAAATAAAATAAGACACCATGTGCCTAAACACATTTGTTATCAGTTAAATAATAGCAAACTATTAAGAGTCTGTCATGCTGATGCTCTTATTTTCTTCAGTCATCCTGGAATAAATGATAGCTTGACACATAGTATTTTGACATCTGGCGATACACTTCTATGTTTTCTGACTATTTTACCATTTTAAGCAGTGAAGTTGATGTTGTGGAGGATATATGCAGGACCCTCTTGTTCTGACCAATGAAAGGTTACCCTTGCTTCTGTGTGAAGAGTGGCCTCTTTAAATCAAAGAAAGTCTGTCACAGAGGACTAGTGTGTCTGTTTTAATTATTTATATCTCTGTGTTTCAGCTTTACTGTTGAAATCAACAGGTCTGTGGGTCACATTATATTAAAAAATATAAATATTTACACTGTAACCAGTAGTTTACAATTTGCCTTTGAGAAACACAACTAAATCATCACACTTAGTATACTTACTTACTGTATTCTGGCCTGTTGTAGACATTCAGATGGGCTAAAGCAGGGGTCACCAAACTTTTTTCTCTGGGGGCCACATTATCGTTCCTGACTATGATGGGGGGGCCGGGTCAGCTATATAACATAGAATTGTATGACCAGACCAAACTGACCACCAGCAGGCCTCATAGTTTAGTAGAGATTACTAGCCTGGCACAGCCATATTTGTTTACTATTTTTACTAGTTGTTTGCAAAAGTAGTAATGAGTCTTCACACTTTGATGACACTTTGTTTTAATTTGAAATACCACAGATATTCCTTTTTTTTTTTCTAATAATGGTGACGACGCAGATTATATTCTTTGAAAACCGCCACACTTTCTTTACATATAATATAAACTGCACGGTCCTTACACTGAACAAAAAAATAATCGTTGGTCCACTGTTCTTTGAAAACTCTGCAATCTCGATCAACTTTTCGTTTAACGCTAGCCATTTTGCTGTTTGACAGTTTGACAGTTTGCTGACAGTTTGACAGTTTGCACGCACGTTGTTTGTCACAGCTTGATTGCGAGCATGTCGGTTGACGAAAATTCGGCAAATATAGTTAATTTTATAACTATAAATTTTTAACTGAAAATATCAACAAAATACCAGATTTTAGTATTTATTTTTTTATTATTATTATTTGCCAAAAAGCAATTTAAAAAAAATTAACGATTGCCGGCCGGTTCAAGTGGTGTGGGGGGAGGGAGGGGGGGGGTCAGAGGGGCTGGGAGGTCAGTAAAAGGGGGGGGTGGCGGGCCTGAGTCGGCCCGCGGGCCTTAGTTTGGTGACCTTTGGGCTAAAGTGTGAAGATTAGAAATGACAAACTCAGTTTAACTGTTTACAGGTGTACTGTCAATGTCTGGACATTTCAACTATCCATTGTTATTGCATAAAGACACTGGGTTACAGCATTTAAGGAAAACAACTGATAGATGTAGTGTTGTGTTAAGGTTCAAAAATGTTTAAAAAATCAGAAGTGCTGCGCAACCAGCTCCATTTTTTGGCTTAAACACAGTTTTTGCAAGGGACAAATAAGCGTCTTTAAAGCTGCGCTAATTAATCATTTTATATTAACAATGGGCCAATTTGCTATGTAATATAACTCATTACTCTCTAGCTGGTAAACACAGCAGCAGAGCACACTATATTTCTCAGGAGAGCAAACAGCTAAAAGTGGAGTTAATACTGACCAACATACCAATATAGGGTATGAAAAGACTCCAAATGAAGGCTTCTGTTGCTCTGTGTCTGCCAGATGCCTATTGTGACTGTTAGCCAACACATTTGCAATAACAACTTTATATGGTCATACTGTCAGTTTTGCAGTTTGCTCTGCTGCCTTCAAGTTGCAAAAAAAAAAAACAACTTTAAAAAGCAACGGAACACCCACAAGTTTTGTGTTTATATTATATTTATTTTCTTATTTTGAATGTACTCAACAGTAGAGATACAGGTTTACAGGTGTACTGTCAATGTCTGGACATTTCAACTATCCATTATTATCAGCTAACTGCTTCAACAATTTATCCATTATTTATTTGAACAATTTATCCAATACTTCTTAGATTTCAGCTGTGTATAAAAGCTTTTCTTTGCCTCTGTACGACTTGTCTTACCAGTTATCTGAATTAAACTTTTGGCTATTCTATCCTCAATAGAAGATAAGACATCTTGTAAGATATAGCTAACCTGTCGACCTGATAAACAGTGGTAGAGCGACTCAAATTGGCAAAAGGTCTGCTTTTATTTTGAAAGCAAAATCACCGGGTTTCCTGGTATTGCTGTGGTTAACTGCAGCAACTTGATACAGCTGTAGTGTTCACCATGTAGAGAACAGATAAAATGAATGGAATCTTGCATATGCTTGTGTTAATGATAATGCATTTCTAAAGGACATTCATTCATTCATTCACTCATTTTATTACTGTTGGTGCCATTGAGATGGGGAGATTATTCGAGTGACCAGCAGCTGATTGAGTCCTGTTACATACCAGGGATTAAAGACACATGTTCTATATGTATTTCTTTCTATATTCTGTATCTATAACATAATTCTCTTTGATGAATAGAATGTCTCAGCTTTATTTGTTGTAGCTGAATGTGAAAGTGTGTTGTGGAATATTAAAGATGCTGTATCATGGTAAGAATGATATTTACTCCTGAAATTCTTCCAGTGTTTGACCAGGTCACGGCGTCCCAAAGTGAACCAGGTCACAGCTACGCACATTCCTACCAATGCAGGCCACGGCCGTCTGCCTGGCAGTCAATCATTCTTCCCCCTTAGTCAAAACTAGCGGGGCAAGACACGTAATTTAGCCATCACCCAAGTGCTGTCCATGCCTGATACAATAACCGCAATCACACAGTACAGTGAGTTTGATTACATTTTTACCTCAGGCAAGCAGCAGAGGTTGTGTGTCTGTCTCCATCTGTCCATCCGTCTGCCTGACCGACACTTCTTGAAAACGGCTGTGAAGGCTGCACTGGCGTGAAGATTTCTGTGGTCAGTCACACTTTGGGATGTCAGCCTTTTCCCCTAATGTCACCACAAGGCTTTCCATGAGTGCATCTTCTCACTCCTTTGCTGCACATTTAATATCCCAACACAAAGAACGCTGTTGATTCTGGTGATCACGTGGCCTTACTTCAAGTTCAACCATGAGGCCAATTTGTGGTTACCCACAAGACCCTTCAATAACCCACCCAGCATTATATTCAATGTTCAGTAATGTTTACCTGGTAAGATTTGTGGGTATTGGTGGGGGTCTACTCTCAGTAAAGTGCTTCTGTGTTATTTTCACTGACCGTTTAATCCACATTTGGTGCTCTAGCAGCAGGATGGTGTAAGTGGGATTGAGTCAAATAAACTACAGTGTGTGTGTTCATGGTAATGAAGGAACATGTGACCCGGTGTTTTTGTAGTAGTTTATTTATAGTAGTTTATTATAGAATTGTCTAAGGAAATGCAACATTTTGATGAGACGGTATAACGATCAGACAGTTTTAATTATTATTCTGACAAAAACCTGTTTGTTGTTTATTTTTGTCAAAGCCATTTACAGATTCAAAAAGTAAATAAAAAAATATTTAACAAGGACTTTACCATGGCTGGATTAGATGTTGGGCTCCCATTAACCCCCCATACTGTCAGCATTGTAAATTACGTATGGCATTCCTTAGCTAGAATACTAAATAGCTCCACATTTTCTGTTGAAATTTCATTAAACGCAACTAACGATAATTACTGTTTTAATCTAAATGACCTGCATAGATCTGCAGAATCATACAATGTGTGACTGTATCCTGATTAAATCCTCTGTGGCTCAGAAATATCTCTTCTTGAGAAGCTGATTTAGCTGCTTGATCTGTTGCACTAGCAAGCGACCAGCAATCTTGAATTTCAGTAATGTCAGGTGTCTGCCAGTATTCTTAGCTAATCTGGTCTTCAGAGGGAAACGCAACATTATCACAGGAAGAGTAACATAGCAAGTTACTTTCAGTTAGTCTTAAGCGGAACCCAGACAGTGAACGCTATTTTAGTGAACAAGGGAGTGAATGATCACACTGCAGTGCACAGAGAGCTGCGATGCCAAGTGAGCAGGAATGTAAGTAAGTGAGCCTTCAAGCTATAAACAGTTGGCGACCTTGCTAGCTTGGAAAGTGCTAACAAGATCACGCTGTTTATTTAAAATATGTATTTGTGTCATTGACTCTCAAAACTGTTTGTGAAGTGTCCCTCTTCTGTGAATCAGCTACTCACACACTGGAGTTTAAATAAAGTGGATGGTGCAATACAGCTTAAGCTAGCTTTCTACATTTTTGGCTCTCAGTTCCCCTAAAGGTCAGAGCTGTAGCCAGGGCAAATATATATATATTTTCTGCATAATCATTCCTCTGTCTCTGGATCTTGTCTCCTAACTCTCTGATACTCTCTGACTCACAGAGCAGATGCTTTTTTCTTTGGTTGTGCTCCCTCAGCTGCAATAAAACAACCAATAAAGCCAAATGTTAGCAAGGTATATCTCAGCAAAGTGCAATAATGTACAATGTACAAAGTACAATGTGGCATGGTCAACATATATTAAGTTGAATTGAAAATGTTTAACTAATACTTACACTCACACACAAATAACAAAATAAGTGGGCTGGTGTTGCAGTATTATTTACACCTGCAGTAACTCATTTTTTTGGGTCACTTGGGGCAAACCAGTTGTAAACACAACTTTTAAGTTGATATTGTGTTATTGGCAAACATTTTTTTGCATGGATCTCCGTTTTAGGCCTTCGTTTTTGCCGTTTTAGTCTGAATGGAAGGTGCAAACGTAGCAAAAGGTCTCTGTTTCAAAACGAAAACACAATACTGTGGATGAGGCCTAAGGCCAGTGACACTGTGTGGTTGGAGGTGGCCTCTCTGTCAGTTGTGTCAGAGAGGAGGATGCTGTCCAGGCTACATTTTTCTCAGACAGTGTCCCACCCACTACCTGATGTACTGGTCAAAGAAAGGAATACTTTCAGTGCAACACTCATTCCCCAAAAATTGACGAGTGCCACGGGAAGTCATGCCTGCCTGTGGCCATCAATCTCTTTAACTAATGTGTCAGACACATGGTCTATTAGTCAGTAATAGTTGACATAATGTGCAATACTTAATATGCAATATTCTCTGTTTCAGTACTCTAGTTTACTCTATACCAATACTGCTTCGTTAAGGGTTTTCCAACCTCAACAATGCCAGTACTCATTATTATTACTACTAATTACTCAGTGCTACTATCTGTACATTACACTTCTGTCATATACTGTGAAAATGTTATTCACATTTTTCACACTCATATTTATAGTTTTGGATTTTTTCTTTATATTTTCTACTTACCAACTTTCTGTTATCATTTCTATTCCTTTATTTACTTGATGTGAAAGTGAGCAACCGTAACACAAGAATTTCCCCTCGGGGATTAATATATAAATATTTCTCTGTAATACACTCCCACTAGCTACAGAGCAACTTTATCATTCAGTTGAAGTCATATTTTATGTCCACTGATGCATGGAAGTCCACTTTTCTCTGTTTTCGCACTGATTTTGGTTTTTACCAACTCATGGGAAGAATATCTGGCTCTTTAGCCTCTCGTTGCTAAATGCTGCACTAGGTTCACCTGCCAGTTGCTAACAGTGTCTGCTACAGCTAGTGTGCAGTGGGTTTTAAGAGCTTTACCACTGAAAACTACCTGCTGTGGCTGAAACTGTGAGAGCACTGAGAGAGAACCAAAATAAAACAAGCTGTGGGTCGGACAGCAAAACAATAAGCTAAAAGTTACTTTTAAGCTTTCTGTAAATTCATCACTATAGGCGACCTTGTCACGTTGTTTTCCATTGTCATTTGATACATTGTGTTCAAAGCCCTTTGAAATTCTATAATAACCAGAGGTCTTGTGATGTTATCACTGGAATACTTAAGACATCAGATTAGCTTTTCTTTTCTTAGATTATTGTTTGAAGTGTTATCTAACTAACAAGCAGTTTACTAAATGCTGAAATCACAGCTGACTGACTGGCTGGGAGCAGGAAGGGACCTGAAGGACGCTGCCTTCTTGCCTTGTTGATCCATCTTGCCTTGTTTACTATAACAATTGGCAAAATAGTCTCAAACCATGGCATTGACAGGAGTCTCGGTTGGTGGTGCTGGTTGCTTTGGAATTCAAGTGCGACTGGTTAAGTGTAGTGTAAGATTTCAATTAAAAGCCTGTCCCTTTTACAGGCCTCGTTCTAGTTACAGGTTTTGACAAATAAACACAGGTCTCAATTAGAAGCCTGGTCTGTTTTTTTTTACAGTACTTTGGATGTAAAAAAACACCTTAAAGGTGACATGAAATGGAAAACTATTTCCCTTGGCAGAGCTGAACGAAAAGAGTGACTGACATAGCATGAGCCATCAGTCTCCATTGTTTCCTCCTTCATATGTAAATCTCACACATCCAAAATATCCCCAAAAACCAGGCAAATGCCAACAAGAGCTAGACATCTGGGATGTTGACCCCCTAAATTTACATAGACCAGCCCACGTTCCAAGTTAGCGGTCACACGAGCCGATGGAGCCATAGCTGTAGGTTGTGCAGTGCAGTGTGTCTCAAGTGCTTTAACAGTTATAAAGGAAAGGTAAATATTTTACTGGTTTTACCTCTGAAGTCCTCTGGCTGCTCTGCCTTAACTCTCTGATTTATTAAGTTTCCTGATGTTTCCTAATGCAGGGTTCCCGCAGCTCCTTAAAAAGTCTTAAAAGGTCTTAAAAAGCATTAAATTTGACTTTTAAAATGGCGCAAGAACCCTGTAATGACAGATAGATTTACTTGTTGCTAATGCTACAGGATGCAAACCGCTAACAGTAGCGGTTAGCGGTTTGTTATCAGCTGTTATCAGCTGGATCCTGTTAGTAGCCGGTGGTAAAAATTCCTGAGGTCCAGATCTTTGGAACCTCAGTCGTAGCTTTATGGCGGTGCCGTTAAGACACTTTCCCATTGGTCAGCATCGCAAATTTGCAAAAATATTTGTAAATTTCATTCCTTCCTTGAAGCTAAATTATAGTTCTTGTTATTGTTCTGGTTCAGACTTTATCAGGAACAAGACAGACTGGTTATCATGAAGCTTGGAATTGTCTTTTAAAGTCCTTGGCAACTCTGTTGTCACGAGGAACCAACTGCTCAGTTGAACTACTCATTTATTATGACAAGTACATCTCCAAAAGGGTTATTAGCACAAAATGACTCATTATCCAAGAGTGTGAGGGCCAACACCAGTTTCCACTGCGCTCCCAAGACTCCTTCAGAGCATTTCTACTGCCGTTTAGACGGTCAATACATCGATTCATTCGATGTAACTTACAGGAAACAAGGTCATGATTTGTTCCTGTCTTTACTAAGTGGTCAATCATCCTGTAAATTGGAGCTAATTATATGCTGTATATGGAGCCAGAGGAGAGAGAAGCATAATGAATGCTTATTTTGATCTGCTCAATAAACAGCTCATTATGCCATTCACCTGGTGTGAAGCATAAACAGTACTTCCTGTTTAAATGTCACGGGATGACTCATGTGTTTTCATTTACAATTTTTTAGCCGTGTAATGTTACAAATATTTACACATAGAGGAGAAGAAACTCTTCGGCTGTGATACATAGTCCAAGAACCTAACTAACATTTTTCCCCTCCAGGAAGAAATATCAACTACTCATAATTCATTCATGAATCATTATTGTATTGAATTTGGACAATACAATGGCCCCTCGCTGTTTCTTTGAACATACCCATCAAATAATGTTTTATCGATCTGTGGTACTCTCATGGAAAATGTCAGCTGCGATGCAGCGGGTTAGTAGACTCTCAGTGGTCGATACATGCAGAGGGATGGTGGAATGTTAGCACAGATGGAGGGATTTCTTTAACTGGCGCTGATCAGAGACAGTATGCGCTCGCTGTTTCTGTGATCTGTTTAAAGAAGATAAAAATAATTGAAATTCATTTATGAGCCCATGTTTATTTATAGATGCATTTTGTTTGTTGGGCTAGAATAGGCATAAGCCCCAATTACCATATCTCTCTCTATCCATTGATCTATTGGTCAGACTTTTCATCCATCTGTCTGTTGAATGCTTTGGGCCAGAGCATGTTATTTCCCCAATGACTTGCCAGATATCTACATTTACTATGGATATTCAAGGTCCCCAGATTATTCCTAATTAGTTTGACGACCCTCTGATCTTTTGTTGATCACCATTGCCATTGGATGAAAAAGTTCCTCATTTTGAAATCTAATGGGATGCTTTCCATAAAATTTGTAGGAGGAAGAAGAATTGAACCCACATGTTTTGGTGACCTCCGACTTTTTGTCTAGCACCACCATTAAGGCAAAAATGTCCAAAAGTGCTTCTGTTCTGTCCTAATGACTCCCGTCCCATCCCCAATAAATAAAAAAAGAATAGTGTCTTTTCATAACTGCTTAGATATTCATAAAAACAGACCTATGATTCCCACCTGCCTGCACATGTTGACTTTTTTCCGATGTCCCGTGCCGGTCCCATGATGTATAATGAAACTTATTCCCATGTCAGCTTCTAGACGCAGCATGTATACTGGAAGAGCCATTTATCCATTTATTTGCCCTTGTGTTGACGTAATACACTTTGCACAGTCGGCAGGTACCTAGACTGTATTTATACAGGGAGGGTAATGCAGTCAGGTGTGTTGCATGCCAGGTAAGGCATTCAACGTTTTTTTGATTGTGGCCTTTGCGTCTGCGCCATTTAGTAACTGTGTGATTGATGTTCTGCCTGGATTCAAGAACCCATTGTAAAATATCTGTAAGCAATTAATGAAGAAGCAAAAGCAAAAGTAAACATCTAGACATTGTAATTGGACTGTGTTACACAGCTGATGCCTGGCGGCACACGTCAGCTAAGGACGCTGACATTGCAGTACCTCACTGACTAATTGGAAAGCCATTGATATATTAACCCAGGTGGTTTTGTTGCCTAACCTTTCGCTCAGACTGGACTTCTCTGGCGTCATTGTGCTTTTGTACCGCGACCACCTCTCTGTGACTCTGGTGTGCAATGTAGCGCATAGTCATTCATTTGAAAAAAGGTGCCTCTTAACATACGCAGCAATAATGTTTTGTCACGTGTCACCACAATGTAAACTGGTAAAATAATTTGGTAATATTTAAAGGTAATTTGTAGGAGACAAAGGTTGAAATAGGATGAAATACGACGTTGTAATGAACCTTGTGCTGCATTGAGGCAATGTCTGCAAATGGGAAGATCAGGGAAAGCTCTCATTATTCCAACATGGTGAGTGTTTGTGTATTACACAGTAAAATAGGGCTAACTTTGAAGGCACACCCAATAAATTGTTGCTTTTGGTTGTGTTGTGAATTTGTAGTAGTTACAAAGCAGCTATCTTCCCACTGGTTTGTTAATAGGCCTGCTTGAATATTCACAGTATCTCCCACTGGGTATTACAACCAGGAGGCTGACATGAAAGTTTTTTCTCACTCAGCTGCTAATTACAACAATACAATATGAAGTAGTCATGGCTTTAATTATCCTTTAATGGGTCTAGTTTAGTACCACTCACCCAGGACAAACTTTGCATTTTTCGATCAATTATGAGTAAGGCTGTGTGAAAGACACACAAAATCATCTGTAGGCTACGTTATACATTCTTTACCACACTTTGTATACTGAACATTGCAGCAGCTAGAGGTTTCAAGTGGGGCTTTGGACTTTAAATATGTATTCTTTTGCAGAATTTAGGCTGGTATTTTTCTCTCAAACATAGACAAAAACACTCACACAATGGTTTCATGGTACATTCATCTTGCCATTTGACTCCACATAATGTGATGGTTTAGAAAGGGACAACAAAAGCCAGAGGCAACAACACTGAAGCAGATGCAATCTAACTGTCTGTGATTCGCTGTAAATAAGCCTCGTAACTGATGTATTACAAAGACAAGACTTATTAAATGATGGCATCTTGTACCATGCAACACTGACACCCACATAGAGAGCAGGCACACGTGCACTACATTACCCTGCTGATAAAGGGGCTGAAATGGCCACCCTTTGTGCAGCAATTAAATATGAAGAGAACATGATTATCCGACTGTTTCACCCTCTGATCTTTTCATCTCGTTCCCATAGGAAGACTCTCACATTCATTCTCAACTTCTGCATGAAAGAAAGATGAACACCTTCTCTGTCATTTACACATCATTAGACCTGAAATACAGTGGAGTCTCAGGGTTACATTTTGATCTGCAATAAAAACTAAAATAGGCTTCTGGTTAGGAACTCTTCCCTCTATTTTCTAGAGGCAAGCCTTAACACTGTTTGAGGTCTTAATGCGCATTATGAATGTAGATTGCCTATAACTGTGCAGAAGAGAAGACAAAGTTTGCATTGAATAAAACAGTCAAATCCCTCTATCTTCAATTTTCCCTGTGTTATGTGCAAAATTAAAATTATAATATATTTAATTCAAGAAGAAGAAGATATACTTTATTAATCCCCCAACCGCGTTATGGCGGGGGTTCAAAGGCTTGCTTAAAGCCACCTTCGGCAGTGCCCAGGAGGTGAACTAGCACCTCTCCAGCTGCCAGTCCACGCTCCATCTGTGCTGGACTTGAACCGGCAACCCTCCAGTTTCCAGCCAAGTATGGACTGAGCTACTGCTACAGCTACTACTGAAAAATAACTAAAAGAACTGTAAAACTTTAACTATGTATGTATTCTGCATTGACTTTATATTGAAATTAATCACTTCTGCATTGCTTATTTGTAAACAGGTTGTAACTTTATATAAAAATGAACCACTTGGAGACTTTCTCAGTTCGCTCAAAAAGCCTGTATGCTGCTTCCTATATGAAGAAATTGGGTTGGATTGGCTGCGAAATCCATTGGTTTACGTAGGCTGTGACGTTCATGTGAGCTCCCAAGCCTCATGCCAACTGATTCGGAACTCTGAACTCTTAACTCCACAAAGCAACAACACCGCAGCAAACAAAATGGAATCCCAGCCCAAAAACAAGACTGGCTCCCAGCACAGCACACACTCCAACAGAAACTCCGCATAAGGATTGTGTTGATTATGTGCTGAAGCCCGTCAGGTTAAACAACAATCAGACTGACATCAGGCGAAAACACGGTGAACATCGGAAGGGTGTTTGACTCATAGAGAGACCTCCGCTTTGTTTTGGATATACTGTATCTCACAAAAGTGAGGACACCCCTCACATTTTTAGGTAAATATTTCATTATATCTTTTCATATGGGAACACTGAAGAAATGACACTTTGCTACAATGTAGTGAGTGTACCTGCTTGTGTAACACTGTAAATTTGCTGTCCCCTCAAAATAACACATCACACAGCCATTAATGTCTAAACTGCTGGCAACAAAAGTGAGTACACCCCCAAGTGAAAATGTCCAAATTGGATCCAATTACCCATTTACCCTCCCCAGTGTCATGTAAATCATTATCAGGGAGCAGGTGTGTTAAATTTGGTGTTATCGCTCTCACACTCCATCATACTGGTCACTGGAAGTTCAACATGGCACCCTTAAGTACACTTCTACCTCACTGTAGCACAGTAAGAATTCAAACCACCGTATTAACCACTGGAACAAACATGACTTTCAGCTGCTGTTTAAGCTAGGGTAGGCAACGATGGAGCAGCTAGCAAGAGACAGCTAGATTTTGAAAGTATCCAATGGAAAAAACAAAACACGACCTCCATCCAGGCCTCCCTCCATCGCCACTCCCTGTAACATATTCACGCGCAGTGAATGCACGAGCATAGGGCAGGCAGGTATCAGGTAGGTGAATCAGCCGATCATTTCATTTGGACCGATCTTATTACAGTCCTGCGACTGCCACCGATACTGGAGGCATTTGATTTATTGATTGCTGGCGGGATGTAAAGACAATTTCAACAAACTGAAGAAAAAATGCTTTTGAAATAAATTGCCCACTCCAGCTTTAGGTCTCTTTGAAAGGAAGTACAACTCTTTAGTTTTACTATGTTACTGTACTGCATCAGTGAAAGAATAGTTGCATAGAGATAAAGCTTGACATCACCAAAATCAAACAGATCAAACTTTTTTTTTTTTTTCTGGGAGCATGAATGTGTCAAACAAATTTAAAGCTGCAGCTCAAGGACGAGGACGTCATCAGTCCCTTAGTTAAAACTGTGTTGGATCAAAACAGAATGTATTTAATTTGTCATAGCTACTCCCAGAATCCTTTAGTATACAGGGTAGAATCTAGCCACTACACCAGGCGTGTGGATCCTCTCGGCTGGGTCAGGACTGACAGATTCTCATGGCGAGCAGGGCAGGCTGTTTCCCCTGATATTTGGGGTAATAACCTCTGCATTGCCTGCGCTGACAGTGGCAGCTGTGGTCTTCCTTCTCCCTTCCCTAGCTCGACATTAATAACACTTGACATGCTCGCACACCATGAGGAGCTCACTGTGGCTTTGCCTGAAAAACCCCAGAGAGAGGTCGGTACCATGTCAAATGAGAAGTATTGCAAGTATTTAACTTGACAAAATAGTGAACTCAGTGTTATTACTTTTGGTCTTGAGAATATATAACTAAATGTGATGAGAACAAGTTCTATTAAGCAGTAAAATACACTCAGTGGGCACTTTATTATGTACGCCTCGCTAGTATGGGTTGAACCCTCTTTTGCCTTCAGAACTGCCGTAAATCTTTGTGGCATACTTTCAACAAGGTGATGGAAACATTCCTCCAAGACTTTGGTCCATGTTGACATGATAGTTTTACCCAGTTGCTGCAGATTTGTCGGCTGCACATCCATGATGAGAATCTCTAGTTCCACCACATTCCAAAGGTGCTCTATTGGATTGAGATCTGGTGACTGTGGAGGCCGTTGGAGTACAGTGAACTCATTCACAAGTTCAAGAAACCGGGTGCTTTCTGATCAGATGCTGCTGTTGCAGGAGGCTACATTACTCTCTTTTTATGGTGGGCAGCCTGTAACATTAAAGAGTTGTTGTTTTCTTTAATCCCATACTTTGGGCACTTTCTTCTTTCCTATTTTCTCTCACTTCCTCTACTTTGCAAACAGCACAATCATAATCATGTCGTGTTCACACACTGCAATCACGATGTGCGACAGTGATAAATGTCCGTTTGCGTCAATGCATTATAGTAGTCGAATTAATCGATTTGATCGATGAATCGTTTTAGCCCTACTTTGTAGTAACGAGAGGTTATTAGGGCCCTATTGGAACTGAAGGATTTTTTTCCTTTCTTTTTGCAAAGTAATCTCATTTTTGATGGCCTAAATATGCTTTGAACACATCCATATGCCAAGATTCACTCATAGTCATAGTGCCACCTGCTGGCAACAGGAAGAGACTACTAGGCTGTGATAAAGCACTTCTTGCAGGTTGGCTATATTTACTTTAAAACTGTCTAAACAAACCCTTAACATATGATGATGTCATCTTGTAAAGCTTGTAAATCTTCCTTCAAGGGCGTATCCATGGTGGCAGAGTACC